>VZRR01002869.1:484366-860051 GCA_013398015.1 Oreocharis arfaki
TTTATATGGTTGTTAAAGTTAGGCTGGAGTATTTATGGGATATTTAATCTCCATATAGTGCTTTCATGGATTCCAAATGCACATTTCATATTATTTTGGAACCTTCTCTGTGGCTGAAAGGATTGGTCTCTGTGTTCATTCAGTTCTTGAAGTTTATTATGAGATTTTCAGCGCAGAAAACTTACCCTGAAACTATTTTTTCACCAGAGATGATAGTATTTTGGCACCTTGATTTTTCGTCTTCAAAATAATTCTGTATTATTCTTCAAACATGCACAGGTGGACAGTGTTCTGCTCTCTGTAGATGACTGTACAAAACTATCACATGAAGAAGAGGATTTGGGCTTTTTCCTATTTAGCTGAATCAAATTGGCTTTACTTTATGTGCTTTGATGGTTCAGTGGCACACAGGGTAAAGGAAGAAACAGTGCAATTTAGTGGCTAGTATTGCATCTCAGGAGGATGAAAAAGCCTTAATCAGAAGTTTGTTGTGTTTTCCCCAAGATAACTCATTATAGTTCATTATCTTGTGTTGTCATCGTCATAGATTTGCAGGGGTTTTATTAGGCCAGAAGATATAATGTGGGTATTCTGTGCTATCCTATAAGTAACACAAGCTATGTGATTTTATGAAATGATCCTCTCATCAAGCCCAGAGATGTTAGTGAAACTTTAGCATGCATCTATATTAGAGACAACGTCTAGACTTTACTAAATATTTAAAGCAATCAAAAATCTTCAACCTCCTAGACAAGCTTTGTGAGACCATGCATCAGGAAGCAGGAGATCTGTCTGTTTCTTCCTTACTCTCCAGTTTACTGTGGGATTATGCACAGGCCAGCATTTCCCGGGATTTGACACTATTTAGAGAAAGGGGGCAACTGAAGCTTTGCCTGTTTAGCACTTCTGAATATAAAGATTTAAAGGCTTCCAATTTGGCATCTAAAAGGAATATACATAAGGGACAGATTTTGGAAAAAAAATGTCTTTAAACTCTTTTTGTTGCAGTTTTCTCTGTAAAATGAATGTAGCCTTCACTTTTCCTTACCACGCTCTTCAAGGTTTTCTGATTAGAAGTGCCACATAAATGCAGCTTTCTTTTTTTTTTACTGAATTACAAAATTTGCATTAAAAAAAAATACAGACGTTCAGAAAAAATGCATTTAGCAAAAGGAAAGACCTCTTTTACATTATTTTTGCAACAGCATGTTTTGGATCCTAATACTGATTTTTTTGGTTTCTCAAGGAGAAAAATATTTTAGGTGGAACAGATTGATGACCATAATTGAACAGAAAGAGACTGGTTGCTCAAAGGAGACTGTTATGCTTCTGTGCTTCTCTTTTATTTTACCATGGAGAGAAAGAAAATGTTGGATTTATTTATAGCCAAGTAAACTAGGATTCATGCAGCTCTCATTTGTTCCTGTGTGGCTGTTCTGTACTTCTGGTAAAACTGACTTTTTCTATGCCCATACTGCCTTTTATGTGTGTAAATGTGTCTAACTAAACCTTCTTCATATGTTATTATGCTAACACAATAGGTGGCTATATATAATTACTGGGTTCACTAGTTGCACAGAGGATTGCAATGAGATTTTCTCTTTGTAGTTTTGGTTTAATTGAATTACTCCTTTGTAGCCATAGTCACAAAATTCAAATCATTGTGTAATGATAACAGGAAATTATTGATAAAAGAATGGGGTTATAGAATATATTCAGTGTTTCTTCACCCACATGTAACAAGCTTCTGATGAGACAGAACATGCCACATAAAAGAACCAGGTGGTAGATAAAAACCTATTTATATTTGTGGAAATAACACAATAAAATGACTGTAAGTGGGTAGGTATCGTTTCACATCGCTTATATATATATACACATATGACACATTGCTATTCATTCCTTGTTTTAAAAAGACTTTGTGACTAGGCTATCAGTTGTCATACGGCATGTTTTTCTGCTTCAGCCAAGAACCACGAGGCTTTTGGTTTTGCTTTGTTTTCTTTCTTTGACGAGATTAAGTACACTAAGTCCCCCAGGAGTAAACCATCTTGTTTCATATCTTGCCTATCCGGCATCATATAAAGAATACAGGATGTCATCCTACTACTGCAAGCTGCTCTGTGAGAACCTCTGCATCCTTGTAGAGTTCAGATTTAAATGTGAAAAAGCTCTAGTTACAATAAACGAATATACCAAAGAGCTGCACCTGGCGAACAGCTGACAAGCACTACCTTTGCAAGCTCACTGAATGGGTTTTTACCAGAGATAAAATTGACCACTTCCCTAGTAAGATATTCACCTTTTGATTGTACTGGTAGTTCCTTTTGATCCATCAAACCCCTTCCCAAATTTTACATTTTTTCCATAGAACACCCAGAAGGTGAATGGAAACTGAGTAGATTTCCCTGCGGATGAATATTTGTTGTATTTTGGCATTCATGCATTTTCATTTTACAAAATATGCTTCAGTAATAATTTTCTAATTTTTCTGTTGACATTTTTGCAAAGATAGTGTGTTTTTAAAACTATCTTTCTGCATCCTTTCCTCTAGAGTTTATCCAAATGAACAATGGACTCGTCTCTGGTAAAGGGTGATAATACACCCAACCTACCCTGACCTTGATAAAGCTTAGGATATTTTGAATGAATACCAACATTTATTAGGGTTTGAGAAAATTTAGGTGTGTGTCCTTAGCCAGTTTAAATTGTGTTTATAGTCATTGAAAAGAAAAAAATCAAATCCAAGGGGACACTCATCATGCTTTATTACTGTAACCAACCAAGACAAACAGAAGTTAAAATGTAATGCTGATAACTGTCCCTAAATGTACTCTTTGCTCCTGTGCAGGGAGCACTTGCTAATGCTTCCTGCTTCTTCACAGCAAGAGAAAGGTGCCCCACAGCACTCTTAGGTCACGCTGTGCCGTCAGATGCACTTAATGCTGACAACTTCAAGTGGTTAAAAAACCCTGATTCAGTTCCATAATCAAGGCTTACTCTTGAAAAACATTTTTTTTAGTAAAAATTTCCTTTGTGTATGTTGATTTGCTGCTATTCCGTTTTTACATCTTACAGTTCAATTTTAAGACCTTTTGCTGCAAAAAAACCCCAGATCCCAAATTTCACAGTTAAAGAAAAAAAGTAAGCTGAATTTTTCAAATTGGCATTATCCCATCAACTTGAACTGAAAAAACATTACATGCTATAAAATCATGGCCATTAGCAGCAGCACCGTTGATTTACATGACAAGAAGAAATGGCTGAATGCATAAATGCAATTCTGTGGGACGGGTTCTGCCTTTCTTACGTAATTCTGAAGTCTTTCTAAATGAGGGAGATTCTTCACGTTCTCTCATGTTACATTCTCCTTTCATTCTTGCTGCCTATAATTTTTCTTTTGTTTGTTTCTTTATGCTTTTCCCCCAGCTCTCAATTATCCCTACTCATTTTTTTAAAGTCTCTTCTTTCGTAGTCTCTGCACTATTGACCATCTATTTGTTTCCTGTTCCCTGTCAGTCTCACTTAAGCCTGACTTTCCTTCAGCAATGAACTGTCCCCCAGCAGAGGCAGCAATCAAGATTGATGCCTGTGGCTTTCCCCATCACTATGACTTCAGTGTTCTAGTCCTATTCTCACTTCCCTCCTTTCCCTGGGCCATTTTGGTTTCTTCCCATACTGCCACCAAGTTATTTTAATCTACCTTCATCTACATCTTCCATCTAATGTTCACTTCTGGTGATACATGACAGCTTATTACAAACAGCTTCAGTGTTCAACTTAACATTTCTTCCGTATTTTCCCGTTTCAGTGGACTTCCTTAAGCTATAGGTTTCCTTGGCTGTTTCCGGCTAATGGCTTAGCTTTTCAAGCTATACTTCATCTTCTAATGATCAACTGTAGATCAGTTTTCACACATTGATATGGCTACGTCATCTATGTATTTTTTCTAAAAGCAATGCTTCATGTAAGAAGAATTCAGATTATAAAAATAATGGGTTTTTTTTCACCAAATGTGTTCCACCTGTTGAGGTGGGGGAATTATTTTATAAAAAGTCACTTTTCGAAACTAATATTCACTAAATGCTTTAATTAAACTGAGGTTTTTAGAAACATATATGTGATGATGACTGCATTTTTGGTTACCTTTTTGCTTAGTTTATTTAGTGGGAGCTATATGGATGTCTGTGCTTAATCTTAATAATATTTAAGATATATTTTAATATTTTAAAATTTTTTCCTAGACCAGTGAGTAGGCAGGCAGCATAGCTACGTAACTATTCTGCACTCCGTGGTCATCAACTAAAAAGGGAAAAATTAGAGTAGAAATTAGTTGCATGTGATAGTTATTTTTCTTCTACTTTTTTAGATGTCTTTTCAGTACCTTAAAAGAATGGGTTGGGTTATTTCTATGGAGCTAAGACTGCCTATTGATCCGCAATCATATTACCCTGAACTAATATCACAGATTTTTTTTACAGGTGGTGATAACTGAGTTTATGCCTGAATTAAACCGATGGATAAGAACTTGATAAGAATTCCAGTCCCTGTATAGCAAATACCATCAGATCAAGGAAAGCAGTTTGTTCATTCACTGATTGTATCAGGTCATATTTAATATTGTGACATCCACAAGGTTATAGAGATACTACAGAATTGCAAGGTTGGGACATTATTATTAGATTATTAAATGTTAGATTTTTCTTCAAGATTTTCACAAGGAAACATCTGTATATGATATAATATGGTATGGTGCATATATTTGAGAGTTTTGATGGTATTTTATATACATGTAGGGAACATGTATATTTGCAAAAAATTTGGAATGACAAGAAGTATGTTTTATAAGAAAATGTACCACAGAATAGCTAGTTGATATAAATTTTTTTTTTCTGTGATTTAGTTCTAATTTTTTTCAATGTTTTTCATTGAAAGATGAGAGAGATAAAAAGCAAGCAGATGCTAACTGTGTTGCTTAGGGTCTGATCCTGCACCGCTGAAGTCAATGGAAGCGTTGTCATTGACTTCAATAGGAGCAGGATTTGAACCTTATGCTCTATCAGAACACCCAAGAACAAAAGCAATGGGCGCTCTGTCATCCTGAAAGGAAGCTTTAACTTCATATCACATTTTGGGTCTGACTATGTCAGGTTTTTGCACATCAGTTTGTGACTGAATGTAATCTGAATTTTTTGTAAAGAATACTAAAAATATGTTGGGTTTTTTTTCTCAAATTGGTATCAGAACTCTCACCTTTCCAGCTCTATCATAAAAGCTTTTATGAAAGTGATGTAATAATTTTTGCTAAGAAACTAATTTTTTTCTAGTAAGGTCTACGTGAGTTTTATAATAGTTAGAAGTGAAAAGCATGGGAAGCTACACTCTCGTGTAACTACACAAAGATAAAGTAAAGCTTCAGCTTCACAGAACCAGAGCTCCAAATTAGAAATGGTCTGATTAGGCTATGTATGTTAAATGTTTGGTGGCAGCCTGCTTGGAGAAGTATGATAGCTGCAGGGGTATTGACTTTCCTGTGCACTGAGCTATTGAAAAAGCAGGTTATGTCACCATGGTCTAATGTACACTACTCAAGAATAATTTCACCAGCTGCACAATAAAAAACTATGTACTTGAGGAAGAAAATGAGCAACATAAAGTACAATTTAGCCATGGAAAGGAAGGATTACTTTACTAATGTACACACAAAGGACTAGGAGCCGCTTTTTCTTTTAAAAACATGGACCAGCTATCTCCTCAATCAAACCAATTGTGTTCATAACAACAGTGATGAAAAATTAATCCTGGTCTTAAAAAGCAAATAGATGCGTTAACATCACACTATGACCAATCTCAGAAAGGTCTGTAAAATTAAACAGCTCCACTTGTGACACCTGCTGGGTGAATTTTTAGACATTCATAAATATGCCTGACTTCTTCTTTCACTTCATCCATAATTAGATTTTTTTTTTTCTCACGGCCACAAGTTCTTTTCAACAGAGTAGAAACTCTTTGCACTTTGGGAATTTTAGTACATAGTTCTGTGACAACCCAGCCAGTGTCAAAGAGTTTCAAGATAGCTGCACTACAAAGACAAGAAATTACTTGATATATTTATACTTGGTGATACACATTCTAGAGCAGCTAATTAACTTATGTGCTAAGAAAATACAATTCCTCAGACCTTTGATTTTCACAGCAGAACTACATCTCCATATCTTCCTTTTACTGCTTCCTATGAACTACAGTATGGTACTTGGATGCAGGATATAAATAAGTGCTGGACATCATCAAGTAGGAACTCTGAACTCAGTGTTGTTTATTCATTTCAGACCTTTTGAAAAATTCAAGTGCCATTGTCGTTAGAACAAACAGAACCTGCTCAGATGCTTTTTTAATGAGAAATGGAACATCGCTGTTGAAAGGCATTATTGCAAGTGTGCAAGTCCTACCAAATGTGAAATTCTGACTAAGGTTAAACGTAGTGAATGAAAAAATTCTTAGACTGTAACATTTCTGTGTAGTGAAGCATTTCATGACAGCATGGCATGGTGCCAACCTACTGTAATGACTCCTGTGGAAATCTTTAGAAGAGAGAAGGTAGCTTGTGGAGGGAGAGCTAAAGAAGTTTCTTCATTAAGCTTAAATGATGCCATGTAGAATTGTCCAGCAATTTAAGACAGTGTATTTCTAGTTTGCTTTTTTTATATGTATTCTCTTTAGAAGTAGAGTCAGAGATTGTGCTGCTTCTCTTTTGGAACACACTCGTATTTTATTTAGTTACTTATTTTGTATTTGTTGTGTGTGCCAATAAGCCTTCTTTTTTAGAAGGAAAAAACAGAGATTTGGCTAAACAATGGAAAAATACAACTCTTCCTCTTCTGGCTCATGGCCTTCTGGCAGTTTAGGGAGTATTAATGGCCCAGGAATAAATGGTTCACCTCTGTTAGGAAAGGGTGAAGATAGACAAATTCTGTGAAGAGCTGGGTATGATCTTCCTGATGCTACTGGGGTAGTAAGAAAGATCTTCCCTAATATAGCATTGCTGACTTACCCACTATGACAACCCATGGGTGTCAGCAGATTTTTCAGGTGCTGGAATAGCCTCAGTAATTAATAGTCTGGACAATTTTTGCCAACTTTGGCACGTCACTGCCCTGTGTAGTTTCTTCTGCTTTGTTGCTGATAGAACCAGCCCTGACTCCATAGGGAATATTCATAACTGAACAGTTCTATCTACTACTCTTTAGTGTGGGTATTGTTTTGTACAGTTAAGCATTTCTGTAGTCTTTCCCTGTAACAGTCAAAATGTCTAATTGGTTCTATTTCTAGAGAAAACTCTCGGGGCAACTTACTGAGGAAGCCATGGTTGAAGGCTGCAAATTGACAACAATAAAAGTGTTATCCCAAGTTCAGTAGTTAATGTTAAGATAGGAGATGCTGATTATCTTTTTCTTTGCTTCGTTAGTGATGAATGGAAGCAAATTTGATGGAGACAGCAATCTGGTGGAATGATGCAGAGCTATCTATGAAAACATCTGTACTAATCCACCAAAGCAGTAAATTGTAGCTACAAGCAAACGACATTGATCCAAGAGGATCATTAACAGCTTTAACCAACTGATCCAAGTAATAGGGTAAATGAGAGAACATTATCAAGATCTGATTTTTACAGCTGCCAGCTACAATTGCTAAAATGTGGTTACCACTTTCTCTCAAATTCAACCGTTTTATGACTTAAATTTAGTGTATTCTATTGTGGTCAGCCAACAAGGATCAATTAAGTGGTAAAATACACAGGAAAAAATTGCCCAGCGATCATGCACTCCATTTACCAAGAGGTCAGTCACAAAGGGAGAGATAATTGCTGCAAGCCAGCAAAATTAATCGGGGATGAGCCAGAAAGGATGATGTATGTTCTGTGACAAAGTACGTGACAGAGATGTACGTATAAACCTGTAGCTACTTGCCTTGTTGAGGACACAAGGACAAGAGAAGGAGACATGTGAAAAACAATTAGCGTGGCTTCAGAGTGAGCAATTCTTAATTATCCATAACATGTCGACATCAGATAATTAGTGTCCCAATTTTTAACAATATTTGGTCATTAACTACAGTAGAATAAGAAAGATCAAGAACAGAGCCATTTGTCTGAGCTAAGTGTTACATAATGGTGTCTACATGTGAACATAATACAACTAAATCATGCTCATGGTAATGACACAGAAATCTTCTTACTGTGGGACCAATATAAATGTCCTAAATTTGAGCTTAAAACAAGCTGCTTTTTATGTTTCTATAAGGTAGGGTTTTTTTGTATTGGCAGCCTGCAAAATAAATCAGTCTTTAGAGATAGCAGTAGTTTTAAACTTTCTGACTTACTGTTCCTCATTTATACATTTGAATTTTCGCAGCAAATGTCATAAGTCGTATGGCTCAGGCCATTTTAGTACTAATGCTAATTAAGAAAAGGTCATTTCTAGCTCAGTTTTCTAAACATCCAAGACTCTGTGAGCATGCTAAATCTGCATCTCTTTGGAAAATTTTCCTTCAGCTCCTTTATCCTCTGACAATGGTTTTTGAGCATTTTTAACTGTGTTTGACAGAGAGGTAGAAGTCTTAAGGTCTTAGCTGAAATCAACAGGCCAGCAAAGATCTCACTCCCACTGAATGAGCTAAATCATGTGTCAGACACAAGAGAATCCACATGTGCAGAAACACTGAAAATCTTAAGAAAAAATATTCACAGAACTGCTTGAATTTTTCCAATGTTAACACAAGAAATCTTAGAAGTGCAAAGTGGGATATTTCATATCTCACTTCCATCTTCTTTCTGCTATATAAGAAAAGGAGAGGAAGAGGCAGATACACACACGTGTACAGGCACACACACACGTACATGTAGCTCAATCTCCTGTTAATCACTCTTTCTTCTATACTGTTAGTGCATTTTTCAGGATTTTTAAGACAGATGTCACCTCCTCTTAAGTAGGTTTAAGATTAGGGATGAGGTCTTGTCACTGTGATTCTTAGCTTTGCTTTGTATGACCCCTCCTAAACTCTTACCTATGTTTCAATAGCTGGTACAAAATTATCCTTTGAATCTGGTGTTACCTCTCACATGTATGTATTTGCTGCAGCAGACTCTTCAGTTTCTGTATGTGCCATCTCATGTCTGCAGATGGATCTATTTGCCATCTCTCCTTCTGACCTTTTCTGTCTGTCACCTAAGCATTTTTTTTTTTTTGAGTATCTCATTTCCTAATGCATCATGGAGAGCTCATATTTTTCCATAGCACTCAAGCTCCTATCAGGCAGTAGTGGCTGAGTCAGCAGACCAGATTCAGGGCTAGTAAACCCTGATGCTTATGTGGAGAACTGCCATTTATTTCGCTAAAGAGTCTATTTAAGTTCATACAGCCTCTAATCATGGCTGTGAAATGAGGAATTGGATGCTAATATTTCAGAGCCAATACTGTAATGATGTGTCTCTCTGGACCTCCTGTGGAATTATTCCAAATATTCCCTTGTGTAGCTGAGATCAAAATTTCACCCTTAGTTCTAATTTTTTGTATTGCAGTTTAACTGATAATAAAGAGGGAAAAGTGTCATTGCACTTTATATTGTGTAGAGTTAATCACATGAGGTATTTTAGGGCTAAACGTTATGCTCTTTGATGTTGGCATTAAACATTAGCATTTAAATCTTTGGTGGATATTTACATTGTTGTAGTCAGTGGAGATTGATAGGTTTCTTTAGGGAATGATTTGGAACAGGAGCCAAGTTTAGGAATTGTGCATTGACTCGTCCTTAATTACAGAGGAAGCATTAGATTACCTTCCCTATTTAGCCACCTAAATTAACTGCCAAAAGTTGATGACTTGAATGCCCTCTTCCTTCCATCCCCCACATATGCAAATGTTAATATCTGCCACAATGTTAACATTTAATATTTACTTGATTTTATTTATTTTCAAAAAAATACTAAGCAAGCAGGCAAATTTAAAAATAGTTTATTGTCTGTGGGATTTTAAAACTCTAAAAAATAATTTGCTTGTCGTATTAGTAATTGATGTTCTTAAGACTCTTTGGAGCTGTTTACCAAGGGCTGAATTAACCAAGGCGCTTAGTGAGGATATTCATATACAGGTGTGTCCTAAAAATTGGGATATTTCACTTGATTTCAGTTTATAGCTTTAACCTTAAAAATGTTTTTAAGGCATGAAACACTTATTCTATGCTTTGTTTTTATTGTAATGCTAGTTAAGAGTCCCCGTTAGGAGGGCAGCAGGTGCCTTACAGCTTGTTTTGCCTACAATAATGCCATGATGGCCACCCATTAGTGTTGCAGCCTTCTGTGTGAAAAATGAATTTGATCAGCCATGCAGTGGCACAGAACAATTACAGTCAGATAACCTTCAATGAGCAATAAGTAGAGAAAGTGAACTCCTTCACCAAACTCTCGTGAGCTGTTTCTCAGTGTTTTCCCTAGCAGGCACCCCAGGCTCTCAGAATATTGTCACATTCACAATGCTTTGGAGGGTAAATTCTGTATGCCGAAGAGACTACCTTTCATACCTGTACTGAGATATTGGTGGTGATCTCTCAGGCAGACATGTCCCATCCCATTTAGCAATCTATAGATCTAAATCGATAGCTCAAACTCCACTGGGATACCAGCAGACAGGCAGTGGGACTCTTAAAGAAACTAATGGGTGTTCTCTGTTTGCCAACGCTATGCCTGCTCAAAAGGGATCAGGGTTCATCCTCTGTTTCTGGCATGTCAGGGCTCATGCTTGCAAAATTAACTTCTTTATCTCTCAAAACAGTGTTCCCATGTTGAGGTTCCCAGAATTATGCCCAACTAGCTAAGCATGCTAACAAAGTAACTGTATAGACAAGCATGAGTTCATACTCCATTCTCAACTCTAGCACCATTTACTTTACTAGATTAAGTTTACCGAGTCTCCTGAGATATATTTGTAGATCAGGAGGTCTATAAAATTTGACTTCTTGCAAAATATTGTAATGAGCTAATTTCAAAGTGATAAACCTATTCATAAAATCAGCACAGCTCCTTTTCTGGGGGAAATACCGCAGCTGCCAGCTGCAGTGAAGTTAGTAAACTGGTACCATGCCTCTATTGGTCACATGGTCGTATAAATTTCTGTGACTGTAGAACACTCCTCAGAACAGTCATAGCTTCTGTCATAAATGTTATTCTGAAAAAGAGTTATGCTTTCCATTGGACCCACAGAGAGGACTTCCGTTTGTAGTTCCTATTTTTTGAGTTACATTTCAATACTCACTTAAATTTTCCTTTCCTCTATTCACTATGAAGCCTAGGGAAGGTAAAAATATTCAGATGATGCATAAAATAGTTTTGAAGCTATTGATAAAACACACAAAACTGTTGTTTCAAAATGTGGGAAGACCTCAAGTATATTTCTGATAGAAGGAATTAAGTAAAGAATTTTTAAAAAATATTCCTTTACCTCCTTTTTTTCTGATTCAAAGTCAGTGGTAAGTTTCTCTTTCAACTCTCATAGGTATCTGAGCCATTTAAAATGAGTAAGGACAAAAAGGGTGGCACAAAATTGCTTTCCATTGAACTACATCTGAACAGTCAGTATTATTCAGCATCACAACCTAGAGAGCTAGCACACATTAAAAAAAGAAAATGTAAAGAGAAGGTGGTAATTATTGAACTTTTTCATGCATTGATCCTTTTTCATGCATTGATCCTTTTTCATAGATTTTAATAATCAGATGTTACATCTAGTATAAGGTTCTTTTGAAATATTTTGTAGAAATCTGGAGTCTGAGAAATGCTTACCCATGTAAATGCTCCATTTTCTTCAAGTAGGGAATAAATGCTTGGGAATTTGCATAAGCTTGCTGTAAAAAATTACTTGATCCTGTGGTTTTGGGGTTTTTTTCTGCATTCAGAAATGCATGTAGTGTAATGTTTTGAACTTAATCGGAGCATCTCAGGGGGAGCTTTGGTGTAAAAGGAGTGGATTTTGACCCGTGTAGCTGTAGAAAGTAAAAGTCAGTGATCTCCATTAGGCTGTATATCCCGCTGGGTAGTATCAGTTGCCCTTTTGTTATTGTAAGCTCTTTCTCTTACTTTTACCGTTTAAATAAATATATTGAAGCCAAAGAGTTAATGACAAATTCAGGAAGTCTTGACTTAACGGTGATGAAGTGAGATGCGTTCTGTGCCATTCAATGTACACAATTTATAGCCCCGTTTGATTACCGCGGCATGTCCTCCGCCTGTAAGGATTGCACCCGGGGGACCAGTCAACTTATTAATTCATCACTTGCTGCCTTTCATGGTGCAATAGCCCTTTATGGCGTACAAGCAGAGAGATCCTGGAATCTGAAGGCTGCCGGCCGACTGGTTCCACTCTAGCTGCCCCTTTGTGTGCAGGCACAATGCTGGCAACTTTTCCCTGGGCTCCTCTTTCTCGGAGGCTGCTTTACCCTCCTTTTGTCCTACGACAGGAGCAAGCAGCCATGGTTACAGGGACTTCCAGGGAGGAACGGCCTTCCACAAGTTAACCTGTAGCTTTTTAAAGTGCCTTTTGATTTATCTGTCACCTGATCCATCAGCAATGAATAATTTTCATGGAAGGTGCACTTTAATTACCTTCCCATTTGACTAGCATTATCATGCCCTATCTAGGTAATTAATCTCACAAAGTATCCAATTTCAGTCTTTATTGCTGGCAGGCAGGCCTTCTGAATTATATGTGCTTGAATGGGCATTGGGTCTGTTGTTAAACCAAATCGGCCATGAAACAAATTTTGGGTCCTTTCTTTTTTCTTTTTTTTTTTTTTCCCTTAGCTTAATGGGTTCATACAGATGTTGTGGTCTAGTTGCTTTTGTTGACATAGTTGAGATTCGCATAATGTAAAGCAGGAAAGGGCGATGGTAGAAAATGATGGCTGATAAAAAAATAATTAAAAGCACAGATCATAAAAGTCAATCAGCCTCTGAAGAAATACTTACCAGGTTGTGAAACTAGGTACCAAAAATAATCATTTTTTTGCTCTTGAATAATGTATAACTCTCACAGTATGAGCTGTGTATGCCAGAGTTACTTTGTAGAGCTGGTGAATTCACAGGATAAATTAGAGGTCTCCCTCCCAGTATCAGATTAGGGAAACATCACAGATTAGGGATTTCGAATTGTGTTCAGATTTGTGTTTCATTGCTCTGTGGTAAAAGATAGACCTTTAAAAAATGTACTGTTGAAACAGAAGAATAAATAGCATGGCAATAAATTCGTAGGTGAGGTTATTCTTTTTCCTTATGCCTGTCTCATTAAAAAATGGTGAAGAGCTAAGGTATTTGGAAAACTGAAAAAAAATTGCCTCAGTGGTTAAAAATAAATAATTGCATGGTGCAAATCTTTCATTTGGTTGCCTACAGTTTAGACAAGCTGAGTATTTTGCAAATTCCTTCCTGATTTTTCTGAGAGTGTTTTTTTTTTTCTTCTGTTTCCTCTCAGTTTCTTTCCCATTCCTTAAAAATAAAGAAGGTTAATTTTTTCAAAGATTTTGACAGAAAAACCTTCAGATACAGCTGAGAATTCCTTGAGAATTTTCACAAGTCCATTTCCTGGAGATAAATGTACTCACTTTATCACTGAAGCTGATAAAGTAGTGTGTTAGTTAAGTTTCATAGTTTGAATACAGGACAGAATTGTTGGATTAGGAAAAAAAAAATTAAGGAATTAATAAAATATGAGTATTTCTGAAGAAAATAATGAAATCTTAAAATCATAGGATTTTTCTTTGTTGTTATAATTTTTAAGTTAGAGAAAGCAAGCTGTATGATGCTTATAACTAAAAACCCTTGAAAGAAGCAGACAGTTTTACAAAGGCATACTTGAACTTGTAACACAACTTTTTTCTTTACAGGACTTTTTAAATATCATAATTTTATTATTTGACAGAAGATTGTTTATTTAATTTATTTATTATTTAATGGACGTACTTTTTTTTTTAATCAAAAATTCTCCATACACGAGAAAGTTTTGTATAATTGTGGTTTATGCTTAGAATTATTTTAAGGGAAAAAATCTGAAAATATTTAAGTGGGTGTAAAGTGGAGATAACTGTGTTTAACCATGTAGCTCTCACTTCTGCCACTTTGAACTTCAGAAAATTGGAACAATGAACAGCATGGAGATTGATACTGGAAGGCAGAATCTTTCACCTTTAGGTCACCAATTCAAATTCAGTAAACCAGTGACCAGAAATTGTTACCATATGAAAGTTGTTTGTGAACTGTGTGGAATTTAAATTATGATCTCAGTTCATTTTCTTCTTCATAAACTTCATCATAAGCAAGGATTTTGGCAGTCACTCAAAAGAGACGGTAAGATCAAAGGAGTGTGACCCAGTAAACTTTTCACTCCTGGTCATGATCTCTTCAGGTGAGCACAGTGGCTGGAGAGTTTTAGGTTGCTGATGTGAATTGTACTTATTCTCTGGATAAAGACAAAACTTTAATTATTTTCTTTAAATAGCATATTTTAATTAATTTGTATCTTCCGAGGTAGATACTGACGCAGTGTTTTAGACTTCTAGTCTCATGGGTGCTCCAGTAGCTTGAATTACATTCAAACCGAAACCATTCGTTGAATATAAAGAGAAAACAATTGACTGCCTTTTCTTTTTAAGCAGCTTTACCAAATGATAAACAGAGCTCTTCAGTGTGCCAGGAAAGAACATATTTTGGTAGTTACCAAATGGCTCCTGCCATATATTCAGGCATATATTGCGAGTTATAGTAGCTCTTTTCAGTCACAGGAATATAAAAAGCCTTGGAAAAAACCTTTAAAGGACTTGAATAAAGTATGGTCATTTGCAGAGCCTGAAGGATCTTTTCCAGCTGCCAAGCTGCTGAGCTTTAGCTTTGCTGCTGACTTCCAAGAGATATGTAATATTTGGTCTGAAAGTATATGTGTTCCCAAGTTTCACAGCTGGTGTTGAGACAAGATACAGGGTGCTTAATTAAGCTCTCTCAAAGTATGTTGCTTTAACAGCTTTCTTCAGAACGGTGATAGAGCAAAAACCATGCAAAAATGGCCATTTTGAAAGGTCATTCAAGGTACTGTACAACAGCTCTTGTCTGTTAAGAAGAGAATGGTCTACTGGTTCGGGCGCTGGACTGCGGCTCTTGAGATCCATGATAAATTACATAGTCATTCCCATAGGCATCTTGTGTTACTTTGGATAAATGACTTAATCTCTCCATGACACTGTTCTTCACAAGAAGAATAAGGGTAATAGAACTTCTTTGCATCAAAGAAGCATTGTGAGGAAAAATCCATTAATGACTGTGAGGCGTTCAGATACTGAACAGTAGTGGCTTTATAAATATGAAGATAGGTTAAAATTACCTATCTTCCATGATTTGTTTTTTTGGGGGGTTTATCCTTTTCTTGTTAAAATGTAAAATAGAATTAAGCCCTTGTTTTGATGTTAATCTGGAAGTATTGGTGTTCTTAGTTCAGTAATGGTCAAATTCTTCTTGGCTGGAATTCTTCTAAGCCTTCCTATACAGACTTTTTCTCCCCTCTATATCTAAACCCTTCAACATTTTAAAGAGAGATTTTAAACAGAACTAGTCCAGTGTATTACCAGCTTTTTGAGAAAGCTTGCATCTCCTGCAGCTCTGCTGGATGCACTGGGTAGCTGCCAGTGTTGCATATGAAAGAAACAAATCTCGCCAGGAATCTTGAAGCTTTCAGACAGTGAGCAGGTAGCAGAGTAAACCCTTAAGGATATTTTAATAATACATTTTCTTATTAAAAAAAAATTCCTGGGGTTGTGACCTTTCCAAAATAGTTCGTTCTTTCTGGAGCTTTGCTTTTAATCACTAATAATTGTGACATTTCTTGGCAACCTGACCCTTGTGAATCTTTCTGCAGTGTTCTAGGTAAGTCTTCTGTGGGATGAAAGCAAGTCTTCATTACAGCAGTTTTTAAACTGTAACACTGATGCATTCCTTCATTCCCTAATTGCACCTGGGAAGATCTGGACCTTGTTGCAGTTAAAAAGCTGTTCACCCAGTACTCTAAAATAACAAGATTGGTCACATTAAAACTGCATTTTCATGGCTCATGTTTTTTCTCACCCCACTACTCCAAATGAGAGGAATAATTTTATGGAGACAGCACCATTGCTCTTGCATCTTTCATGTGGAAAGATCTTAGGTTTGTTTTATATTGGAACTGTAATAAAGCTTAGGTGTCACCTTTCTGCCACATTTCAACATCATTAAAGCTCAAGAGGTTGTTCAGACATATGGGCATAAGTTTGTTTTAGTGTCTGTTCCAGTGGCTGCAGGGCAGGCAATTTTCAACCTGATTGTCTCCAAGATGACACAAAAGTAAGTATAAAGAACAGCAGAGGATACTAAACTTTGGGGATCAATTTTATTATTTTTGGTTTTATTTGAAATATAGTTAAAGTCATGTATAGTGAGCAAATCCACACCACTAATATTAGGAGGTAATCACAGAGTAAATTTTAGGTACAAATACAGAGGACCTTTTCCCACATCTCCAGCTGATGGTGAGCAAAGGCAGAGCCATCAAGCCTTGGCCTCCTGGTTCCTCCTTCAGTGCATTCTCAAAGCCACCATTCTTCCTCATACATTTGCAGTGTGAAGCTGTGATTATTTTGCCACCTTCTTGCTCCACATTGCATTTTGTTGACTCAGCCGTAAGGGGAAGAAGGAAACTCAAATGCTCAGTTGAAGCTTTGGGACTTCTACCGTTTCAGATCCTGTGATGAAAGAACTCCCATCCAGTGGTGTATTCCCCTCTTCTGGCCATGCACAACAATTTTGCTTTTCTTAATGATCAGTTAAATTACATGATTCTCCCTAGGGGAAGCAGGGATTTTCAGAAAGCTGTTGCTTTATTCATCTTGATTTTGAAAACTTTGGGTAAAAGACTGAAGGGGAGGTAAAATGCATATTGCTGAAGGAAAAAATTGGCTTATAAATCTTTTCTAAAGCATTCTCTAGATTCTTGTTAAAGTAATGTTTTGCATTTGAACAATGGGCTAATAACATTTTTGGTATAGCTGGGTTTGTAGTGGTACAACCCCAAACATGTATTAAAGATAGATAAAGTTCTTTAAGGCCTTGTCTACATTTCAGGGTATTGTAGACAACTTAGCACTGTCCTGTCACCATGGGAATAAAGGAGTCCTTCTACATATCTGTTCTAACCTGAAGTTTCATGTGTATTTCTAGTCCTCTTTTCTTTCCCTTCTTTCTTATGTCAGTGACAGCATTGTTTTGTGAAATAAAAGTGCATCACTGTGTTTCTGGAATTTTAGAATTACTAAAGTCATGAATATAGCTCAGAAGATGAAACATCAGAGTCCACTTGCAGGGTGAACTCCAAAGGTTTTCAGAATTACTGTTATAGCAGTTGTAAATGAGAGTTTTAGCTGACATCTCTATCGATTAATATGGTTCATGTTCTTGTAAAAAAATAGGATTTATATGAAATAAAGAGTTATCCTCATAGTTTTTGAAACACAGAGAGTAAAACTTACCAGTCCACTAAATACCACATTTTTGGAAATTTTCACTATGGTGAGAAAAGTCATTATTCTTTGAAAAGAATACAGGAGTTGTGGCCTCTTTATCTTTTCTGTGCAGCACAAAAATGTATTCAGTTTAATGGAATGCCATAATGCACTCCTAAACTGTCAGATTTCTAAATATGAGCCATACATCATGACAGTGCAGAACAATGTATTTTGTACCAAAGCAGTTCTATTAGAGAAGGTGAAAATATGTTAATCCTACCTTGATCATCAGGGACCCATATGAATTTGCATTATCCTGTTAACCTTGAAATGAGTAGGTGATATAATTTTTAAATTTTTTAAAGAAAAATCTGTTCAACTACAAACAATATTTTTCTTTGACAATATTATTAATGACTGCATAGACATCAGTAATTATTATTTGCACATACGCGAAATATTAAAAATCTCAAAGAAGCTTGTGTTACACATTATTATTTCTTTTTTTGCCCAAGGGAATTCTCTAAGGATTTTCATTTTTTGTTGCTTGTAACCTGCATCCATTTCGAGTTAGAATATTAATTTTTTATTGTATTCTATAGCTCTCAGTTTCTGTTGCCTACAGATTGCACTGAAAAGCAGGCCAGTGTTGAAAAATCTGGCCACAGATCTGTTACACGGATTTATAGATTATTGCATTGAATTGTCTCAAGTGTAATTTCATACTAGAAACAGCTGAAAATGCCGTTCTAAAATACATTTTAACCTTTCAGGAAATTAACCTTTTAGGTGATCAACACTAATTGTATTATTAAATTCATTTTGAGGGAGGGATATGAAAGGAAAAAAAAAAACCTAGTAATGTAAGATGATTACATGTGTTACAGAGGGTAAAATGATGAATTTTTTTGTTGGAGCTTATAAATTAAAATACAGCCAGTCAGATCAAATACTGCAAAACGTAAGAGTAGTTAGATTTTGGTGACTAGTTATGAATTAAAAGAAATCCATTCACATATCCTCATCACATGAGACATCTTGGGGAATTTGATTTGAGGTTTTTTTGTTTGTTTTTGTCATGAACATACATATAACAGAAAAACTGAAGATATATATGGCTGTGGTACAGATTTAATATAGTGTAATATCTGCAGAGATTAACTGTGATGAAAAATGAAACAGATGAGGCTTAGGCTCCTATAAGAGTTGAAAGGAAATTCTTCACTTTTTTGACATTAGGTGCTGTATTGTTGTTATTGCTTTCTTGTCTTCAACTGATCTTAAAAAAATAAAAAAAGCAGTTTGAAAGCAGAAGCTTGGTAATGGCTGTATGATTAATGACAATGAACTGCAGATCAGTTTTTAAGAAAAGTCATAAAACCATCTATAAACTGGATTTAGTTAAAAAAATAGATTTTGTTTTATTTTAACAAGTGTGAAGCAATATATATTTTCAAGTTTGACAAAATTATTTCATTCTGAAAAGTCCAAGAGTGACCACTTGTGAAACATAACTTATTCTTCAGTTTGAGTTCAACATAGACTTCATCAGAGCTGACCCTTTTTTTATTGCATCTGCACTGTGGTCATCTCTGTGAGCATGGAGAAACACGTAGCTTAGTGCTACATTAAGGAGTGATAATTAGCTCAGTTTCACAGTTGAAAAAGAAACAAAGTGCTTGAAGGAGCCTATGTGCTGAATGCTGGGTCCTGCATTAGTACTCATGACTCCAATGGGAAGGAGGCAAGAGAACAGTTTCCTCTTACTGTCAGGTCTGGTTCCAAAGATCTCATGTAAAGGAAATGATGGAGTAGTGTAGTTTTGAGCACAGAGGAGAGCCAGAATATTTTATCAGCAGCCCCTTATTAGGAGGGATCAAGAAGAGTATGAAATTTAAACCTCTGCTTCTAGAAAGTCAGGTGACTCAGAAGGTTTCAGGAGAAACATGCTGGAAGAAAAGCTGTTGGACCTGCTTAGCTGGAAATATATCTCCTTTCGTCTTCCTTTAATTTGGCTGTGGAGTGTATGTGGGTTTGAGAGCCAGAAAACCTGTCCTGAGGTGAGTGTGCCCATGTTCCTGATTTTTTTTGCGAAAAGAACAGTCTAAGCCTTGTGTTAAAATAGGGTTCTGTGACTCAGAAATGCTGTTCCAGCATTTATATATACTATAACCTGTGAAATGGGAGAGTCAGGTCCCTTCTTTAACGGTTACTTTTACTGTGCTTCTTCCATGTCTTTAGGAATGTCCTTCTTTTTAGTCCACAGAGCCATGTTTATGTGTAGTGCCTAATTTTCTTCTTCTCCCATTGCCTTTATTTCACATGATATTCAACAGGAATCACAGAGAGAGTCCTCACTGCCTCAGATTTCACTAGTATTCAGAAATACATTGGGATTGAATGTTGGGAAAAAATCAGGAATGAAATGCCAACTTAACGAAAGCACTAGTACAGATGTGAAAACAAATAGTTGACTTTGTAAGATGAGATATTCATGCTGGAAATTTTATCTTTGGCCATCAGACCAGTGAGATTCTGAAACAGCCTTTTGATGGAAGTACTGGGAGACATATTCTGATTTTAAGATGGAGTGTGAACATTCTTTTGGAAGGAATGACATCATATGGTTGCCTGAGATGGCAGGTGACTGGACACAGTGATCCCAAAGTACCCTTCCACTCCTACCTTCTTAATTAGGAAAATATATTTTGTTATGTTCTCTGGTTTCTCAGAAACATTTCACCTGTAATTTGATGGTGGTATTTTTTTATTGCTTAAGAGAGGTTGGACATAGAAAAGAAAAAGTTTTGTTTAGATTGCACAAGTCTGGTAATTGATATGTGAACTGGAGATGATGAAATAGCTGTTTTTAGGGTAGAGAAACAAGGAGGACACTGTTCACATTGAAATGGCTGGAAGGGATGTATAAACAATTATGGCACTTTGTATATCTGTTTTAATATCGATGTCAAGACTGATAAAGCATAGAGTAAGTGTTGTTTCATTGGATAGTGTAAATTTAGAAGGCGAGCAAAGACTTATCCCCAGTTTGTTTACTTTTAAGTGAATGTTGCATTTGTTAACGTTTTAGAATCTCTAATTTCTGCATCATTGGTGCTAAAAATACATTTGACTGTATTCTGACTTCACCATTTTTTCATCAAAACACTTCTTTGCAATTTGTGGGAGGACAAATCATGTTGTAGTCATTATAAGGAGTACTTGGAAATACTGCTTTATGTTGGTACTACAGTTAAATGAGTTCAAATAAGATTTTTTTTTTTTTGACAGCATACTGTCAGTGGTTCAAACCCAGTAGGTAAATTTATGATCCTTAGTAGTAATTGGTCATATAATGCATTTTAAACAAGTTTTGCCTTTGTGTTGCACGAAAACTAGATGCTAAAAGATTTTTCTGCTACCGATAATAATAGTATAGTCTTACGTGGTGTCTAAGTTTGAGGGACTCTTTGGAAGATTGTGTTTATCCTGGCTTTGTTAATGTTAAAACTTCTGCTTTCATATCCTATGCTGTTAATGACTCAGCACCTTCCTGGAGCTGAAACAAGAAGATGCCAGTCATAATCAAGGTGTGAAAATGAAGTTTGGAATCATATTATAAGGAGGTGCTTTGCAATGGGTCATTAGCTTACTCTATGGCATGAAACCCCTGGAGGTGGGTCTCTAAAATTACAGATTGTAAGTAGTGACATAATTGCCTGATTATGTAGAAATATGATCAAGGTTTTAAAGTGTGGTTACTCTGAATGCTTTGGGTGCTGATTGACCACTGATTAATGCCCACAGCCTGATTTTCACCAGTGATTATTGTGAGGAGCTGTTCCTTTCAAAGGGTCAGGAAAGAAGTTGTGGTGATAGGACATGAGTTCCTGTTGCACCAAGTTGCTCAGGCTTCAGGGACACCACAAAGCAGACGCCTACCAGACTTCTTGTCAAAATTATTTTACTGCATGACTGAAGTGCCGCTGGACTTGCAGACAATCAGCATCTCTGAAAATCATGATGTGAGTTACAAAAAACAAGTAATTGAAAATTAGAATTAGAAAAAAATCTCTGCTTCTAGAGATTTGGGCATGGCATGGATCACTTATATACATTTTTTTAGATTATTATTATTATATATCATTACTTGAAGCTTAGAAAGGAAAATGGATTTCTTCATTGCTGATCATAGTTAATTTATCAAAAAAGTAGAGCTTGAAAGGAATTGCTTTTTAAAACATTGTGGGTTTTCAATCCATTTTTCTTCCTTTAACAAATTGATCTGTCATTCTTGAAAGATCAGCAAAATCCCACAAAGATGTAGTAGTTTTTGTACAGCTTTGAACGTTATGAAATAGTTTCTTTTATATATGCGAGTGTGTACATTCATATGGAGTTTAATAACCTTCATTCGTCTATGTACCACTCTTGTTTAAATATAAAGTAACAACCTAGAAATTTTCCAGTAGACATTCTCCAGTGTTTAGTTCGGTATGTGTTGTTACTTTGTTTGTTAGTTCGTTGGCAATGTTAAATTACACAAGTATTTGACTCATGGTCACTGTAGCTATGCTTCTTTAAACTGTTTCTTTTCACCTATCATACTGAGTTATAATAGGGAGTATTATTACTTGAAATGGATACCTGCAGTGTGAATCCAAATGTTGAAAGAAGTGCTGAGGATGATTCAGAAGATAGTTCTTTCTCACTGTATTATGCCGAACCTATTGTTCCTTGTGGGAAAAAAGAATTTTGCAATTGGATTTGTTGCTTTTCAAATGAACTAAAACCCCTGAAGTCCTGTCAGCTGTAGACTTGACACAATTTTCAAGAGGAGAGGCGTTAACCTCAGTGTCCTAAGCAAATTCCAGTTTGAATAATTATGTCCCACATCCATGTCACTCCCCCTGTAGCTTCAGTTGGATTAGCTATTCATTTCCCGTTCCAAATCTTTGTGTAGCATTTCCATGTGCTCTATAACAGTTTCCACATTTCACCCCAGAGCGAACTGTAATCGTCTTTCTTTGTCTGTCCCCACATACAGACACAGAATGATTGTAAAACTCTTCGCTGGCTCGTAGAGAAGCTAGCCAAAGGCCAACTGCATTAACTAAATTAAGATAAAATTCTAGATCCAGCACAATATGAATTTAAAGCAGGACTTGAAATGGTTTTAGTGGCATGTGTAATCTGCTCCTGTCAGTGGAGACAGTACAGACATCTATTCTCATCACTTTAGACATATCTGAATCATTTAACACAGTTGATCAAGAGATAGTACTTTCTTGCTTGAGAGAGGTAGCAGTGTCCAAAGTAATACACTAAAATGGTTGGCATTACTCCCATACAAACACATCCAACCAGCAGTCAGGGCAGACCGCCTTTCTGTTCCTCATTCCTGTGTCTTTCAAGAATCAGTTTTATTGCTAACTCTTTTTGGCATCTATATTCAGCTACTGTGTGAACAGTTCAGATGGTATGCTTGAGAAATATGCAGATCACATACATTTCCTTTTGTCCTTCGAGGCCTGTAACCATTCCAGTTTCGCTGTAGTGGCAACTGAT
The DNA here is from genome assembly GCA_013398015.1 of Oreocharis arfaki. Taxonomy (NCBI): domain Eukaryota; kingdom Metazoa; phylum Chordata; class Aves; order Passeriformes; family Paramythiidae; genus Oreocharis; species Oreocharis arfaki. Next base: position 507,500 of record VZRR01002869.1, read on the forward strand.
TGCAAAAACCATCACAGAAATAAAGAATAGTTGTTTGAAACTGAACCTAAATGAGGCAGACAGAAGAAAGTGACAAGTCAGTGAGATTCCAGGCCCAGTGTAGGAGCTTCTGGTGAAAGTTATATATTGTTTCTTCATCAATGCATTCCATAATTTAGGAGTACTTCTTTTGTCTGTGTTGACACAAAAGCTGCTGCTTATTGGCATGTGGTAAATAAAACTCCATCTTCCCTCTTTGGGTAAGAGAGTTGACCTCATCCTGCTGGATGCTGCACTGTCTGCAGTTATTCTTGCATTTCTTCTTCTCACTTGGATGATAGGAGCACAGTATACCTGAGCATAAAGCTCTCACTGACTAGGGAAAGTTATCTAGTACAAACGGTTGCAGAAGCTCAGACCACCAGGAGCACATGAGACTGCCTTACACTGGCTTTTCAGAGAATTAGGCTTAACTGCAGTCTCTACTCTTATCTTCAAGACTCTCTGGCCTGGGCCCAGATATCTAAAAGGCTATCTCAAGTCTCAGTGCTTGATAGTTTCCCTGCTGAAAGTTCTTCAGTAGATTTCTTCACAGAAAATATAAGTCTTATCTGTAGGAGAGAGCATACAGCAGTACAGTTCGCATCAAAGACTCTGAGTTAATTCCCAAGGAATCTGATGACTATCGGAATATTGTTTTATTTCTCTGTGTGATGCAAATTTCTTGGACTTGCTTCTATCTTGATAGTTGCACAGAAACGGCCATAAGCAGAACAGAAAGACACTTTGAAACTGAGGTGTTCAGTTACTCATTCCTCTCCTCCTTGAGAAAGGATGAGGAATTTATATTACATTTATATGCTTCTGTGTTTGTTAATGTCCCTGGCTTTATAAACTAGTAGAGCTCAAAGAACTCCAGTGAATATAGGCCCAATTATAAAAAATTACCATACAGATGGGAAATCATTATTACAAGGACTTGCTGTATCATAAGCTTTATTTCTAAAGAAGCTTCTTGGTTAGTTTTTGTTCTAAGTCATGTGGATAATAGTGCAATATCTACACCAAAGTTAAATACTAAAATAACGAAATAAATGTTATGATTTTGGGTTTTTTTAATATTATTCCTTACTGTTAGCCAGTAGGCAGAGATGCTGGCTATTAAACAATAGAAAACCCAATTTATTTGTGTACAATTCTGGACATTGATCTTGGATTTATAATTCATCATAATTTTTTTGTTTTGTTTTGTTTTGTTTCACAAAAACATGTTACTTCATTATTCTTTGACTGATGCTAGTAGTACTTCTTTTGGAGAAACTGAAACTACAGAAGGTAGTAAAGCGGTTTATGTATATGTGCCTCAGCACGTAACTTCATAATACTTGGTTTATTTCTGGCACTTGTGTCTCTCTAATAAAACAATTAGTTTTATTACTGAGATTTTTTGTAATGCTTCTTGAGTCAAAAATGTGAAAGGAAATAAAGATTTTTTTGTCCCAGTTTAATTGTATTAACTTTTTAGATAAAGCAGCAGTAAGTAATAGATTGCCATATGTAATCTCTAGTAGGAAATGTTAGGTGATTAATTTAGTTGATAGATACATTTTCCACTGACACATCTGTATTCCTGAATATAGGCAAGTCATTGCTAAGTGAAACACAAAAAATAAAATGTACAAGCCTACGTCCTTATGCAGAATCTGGACACTTTTCTCATGAGTGTTTTAATCTGTGGTTTTAATTTCACCAGTAACTTTCTGGCTTTCCTATGTACTAGTCTTGGGTAGTAAGAATCAACTCAGACCACAGTCATGAGAAAGCTGTATCAATAAAGCTCAGAAGTCTCTGATGTGGTGTCGAAGCTGTTAATTGCTTGCCATATTTACTTAAAGCACATTCCTGGGTGATTTTTTTTTTTTTTTTTAATTAGCTGAAATTATTAGATGTAGCAGGATTTTTTTTGTTTGTTTCCGTGCGGAATATATGTAACAGAAAAGAAGAAGGTGTAATATCAAAAATAAAAGTTAACTTTCTAGAACAGAAATATATGCAGTTGTCAGAGTACTTTGCAACTAAATGGGCCTGATGTCTCTTTAGTATGAAAATTTTTGCATTACTCCATTCACTTCAATAACATTACTCTTGGGCTTTCAACAAAAATTAAGAGAAGCATCGCACCTTTGCATCCTTTTTGAGTTTCCACTAGGATTTCTTTGAATTTGAAACCACAGTCTATTCATTGATTACTTTGCTCTTTTCTGACTTCTTATGTTACGACAACTATTTAAAAGCCTTAACTGGGGTGGGGAGTTGTTCTGGTTTGCCTTTTAAGATGAGACTGTACAAACTAGCTGATGGACTGAATCAGCTGGTCTTTCCAGTTAATTAGACTTGCATCCATTATTTTCAAACTGTTCCTGAAGGTGTAAGATTACCTCAGGACTCTGGCATGTGCAGTTGAGGACTCTCAGAAAGAGCAGTGTACAGGCCCTTGCAGGTGTAGCAGGAAACACATACTTGAGCTTCCTGTGGCTAGGGTTATTCTTCTCCTCCAGCTCAGCCATTGTGCTGTCCATATTTCACAACAGCCACTCAGGCTTTCATGGTGACAGAACTGGACCCACGCCTTCTGTTGGGTGCCCAGTGGAGGAGTGGGAAGTGATGATAAGCACTGGTTTCATGCAATTCAAACCTTGTTCCTGTTTCAGAATTGGTAAATTATATTGCTTATTGCATTAGCACAGTGGCAGGTGCTGTTCCTGGTGCCTTCTCATTACCACATGAACTTTCTAACATGATTTTGACAGTTCAGGCAAGAGCCACGTTCAGTGTTTCTTTGCCATTTCTTGAGGACTTTTATTTCTTCGCTTAAGAAGATCTGACTGTTCAAATGCTAGAGGAGTAACAGATCCAGAGCTAGCTCTCTGCCTGATACAAAGGGATATATATACACAGTTATGACTTCAGAGTGTGCTGTATGGGTGGAGGTCAGTGCAGACTGGTAGCACATCCAGGATTTTGGTAGGATGTTGTCTGCACTGATCCTACAGATATTCCTCCTCACAAAAAAAAAAAAAAAAAGGGAGCATCTTTTGTTTTCAGGAAAGGCTCTGAAAAGCTACAGCTATCACCCCAAGGTACTGAAGTGACAATTGCCACTCTGGGTTTGCAAAGCAGTGTTTTGGGAGCAGGCTGACAAAGACACCAGCCTTGCCTGCCTCCAGGCTGGGGCACAGGGACCAGGAGCTATTTATAGCTGCTGCTGCACATTGGTCAGGTCACGCAGTCACGGAGGCATTTGCAAGGCATCTGCAAAAGGCAGTGTGAAGGTTTAACGGCTCTGAATTTACATTTTATTTAGCTGTGCTTTTTGCACCAAATTCATTCAATTGGATTTTGTGGGTTTGAGGCAGACTATAAATAGATGGTTGTGTTTCTTCTAAATATATTCATCAGAGGAAATAGGAGAGTGAAGGGCCACCTGGAGTTAAGATTTTAATATTTTAGTTGTTACAAACCAACTCCAAAAACAATATTTTTTTTCCCCGGCAGATTTGGTGTGAAAATGTTTAGTTGAGCAGATGGAGCCACAGCTGGTAGTGTACATGTTTATCGAGATAGTTGGCATTTAGCTGCATCCAAAACTGATGTCAGGCTTGAAGATGCTAAAAAGTGGGAATGACTGGAAGTGGAGAGGGTGCTTCATCAGATCATCTAGCAGCAAATTTCTTTAATTTTTATTACTTTGGCCTTGTAAGAATAATTTTAATCCATCAGGAAGTTAAAGGTTTAAAAATAAATCTTTAAAAAATATGTCAAAACAGGTAAACATTTGCTATTACTATGCTGTAATAAATAGCCTGAGGAGTGCAGAACATAACCCAGAACATATTGATGTTTAAGGCCTACTTAGCAAATAACACGCATCTGCTGATGTTTAATTACCATGTATGCTTTGCTGGCAGATTTCAGAATCTGTATAGTTCATATTTACCAATGTAGTCTCTTGTTTCACACATGAGAACATTCAGCTGGCGGTTTGAGAGAGGAGAGGGCATGTGAATGATAGTGAGGAACCAAGATGGAACAGATATGTGTAGACAGTAATGATTTTCTAGTTGTGTCTAATGCACACAATGAGGTTTGATGTCCCGTTGTGCCAGGCACTGCGCAAACAGTGGGGGAGAGTCCCACTGCCAGGGAGTCTTAAAGGAAGAAGATGGATTCAGAGACCAAAATCTTCATTTCAAACAAGTGTTTCAGATTAAATCTCCTTAGAACAAGCTTAATATGAACGAGAGACAGAAGTATACTCTTTCTGTGGTCCTGGCCATGCAGCAGTCTTATGACAGTGTGGGATATTATTCTCTTTAGGTTAATAATATGGCATACATTTATACCATGGATAAATTTGACTTCAGTTTTATTTCTGGAATTAGATTTTTTTGAAGCAAAAACAGTTTCATAATTTTTTTTTCTTCACCGTATTATTACTTTTCGCAGTACAATTGTTCTTCCTGTGCAAGTTTTTTGCAAATGTTGTAGATGTACTTTGGGCTGTAAAGAAAAGTGGAACGTGTTTCTTTCTTTTCCATAATACACGACATTTGATAACACTGGCATGGCAGAGATCTGTTCCAGTGGCATTCCCATACAAATGTGGTAACATACAGGGAAGTGAGATTTATTCATGCACATTACTATCCCGTAGGCAGGAAAGAATTTTTGCCTCACTTTTGGCATGTGATATTTTGAAGCAGACTCCTTTGTTTGTTGTCATTGCACAGGTAGCAGAGAAAAGTATCTCTCCAGGCATACAAAATGGTTGCATTATAAATGACAGTCTAAGGGGAACCAAACTGCTTTGCTAGATGACCAGTGATGCCTGTCACCTCTTTGCCGGTGGGTTGTGAATGTACAGTGTACTGAAATGTAATGGTGCCTTCAATAACAAAATAACAGCATGTGGCATTGTGCAAACTCTGGGCAATTCCACTTACCTTAGGGCATCCTTGGAGTTTGCTATAATACAGAAAGCCCCCCCCGCCCCCCCCGCTCCCCTCAGCTGTCATCTCCTGGGGACTGTTCCAATTTCCATCATAATCCAGCCTGGGAAACATGAAAAAGTGCCAGAAAGCATCCTAATCCTGCATTTCAGTGAACTAGGCTTCCTGAAAATATAAGCTTGTACTTATATTTGAATAAGAATTCAAGTGCCATGTTTCTTCCTTGTAGGAAAGTTGCATAAGAAAATTATTATGTAGCAGCATTAGCAGCATTTAAAGATGTTTCAATCATAGACTGTACCAGTAAATAACAATTATGCAAACATTCAAATTGTTGATGTCCCTTTTTAAAGCAGGGCCATGTCCATTTTTTAAAGCACATATGTGTTTATGCCCTTCAGTGCACTCCCCAACGGTGGGGCAATGGCATAATTATGCAAACTTAATGATGGTGAAACAACAGCATTGAGAGATTAAGAGCCGTGGTGTTGGATAAGGGAGTGGTTTTGTTATACACATATTTACCTCATGCTAATTCCACAAGACAGAAAATACAGTTTCTGTAATAGATATGAAGGACATGTGGAACCCCTTACAAATGGGATTATGTCCTAGCTGTGTCCAGATTCTTTTGGGGACCTATGAGGCAGTAAGTTTATTCTCATCTCACCTTTTAGTTTTTTAATGGTGTCTCAGGGCTTTATTAATTGTGTTGGACCATATTGCCTCCAGAGCATTAAGTTTTATTACCACTACTATAGAAGTTTTGGTCAAAAAATATTTTTACACTGGTATTTATGCAGTTTAGTATATTACAGATAAACCTGATAACCTGAAAGGATATTCCACATTTTTTCTTTTTATTATTCTTCAAATTGAGCACTGTGTTGATTTTTCAAGAACATGTAGCCATTGTATCACTTAATTATGAAAATTATATTCCATGACATCTAATTATAGTGAAAATTTAGGGGATATGTTCTTACTTAGTGTAACGAACTTTAATGAAAATGCTTTGTACATTAATGGCTGCACTCCTTTTAAAAGACCTAATATAACTGTTCTTCCCTGGGATATAGCAAAGAAATATAAAGCTCATCTTTTGGAACTCCTTTTTCAGTGGAGAAATTGATTACATACGTACATTTTCTCTAAAATTGATCTATAATTTTACTAATATTTCACTATATTAAAGCCACATTTGGTCTTAAATCCTAGTGAAAAGCCAGCATTTAATAAACGAATAGTTTTTCAGGGTGGGTGTGAAAAGAAGGGAATTGTCTGAATTCAGCTGCATTTCTTTATTTTCATAGCGTACATAAAACTAAAATTTTAGGTGGACTGTGCACTAAATCCAGGTACAGTTTTCACCAACAACTGGTGGTGAATATTAAAGTATAAGTAGATGAGAAAGTATATATATGTGGCTTCACACCATATCTTTCTTCATGCAAGTTTTTCTATAAAGTATGCCAGAAGGATTTAGGCTTTTCAGAAAGGTATTGAAATCAGAAGTATATTCCAGAAGAGTTGATAACAGAGACAATAGGAATTATCTAAATTAGGAAAATGGTCATATTTAAGCTGTGTTCTATAAAGAGGCAGAAATATTGGATGAGGGTTCAGCTGCTATAAACAGAGAAAGAACAAAAGTCCTTGCATAATCTGTTTGTTACAATTAGGACCTGAAAATTAAGATTTAATATAGCAATCCATAACGAAATTAGTTTGGGTATGTTCTGAGCAAGAAAATGCTTTACATAAAGGATTCTGTTGGAAGGAGTGTTGTAGCCCTAGTGAAGACACCAATTTATTTTAGTTTTCCAAGCACATACTGGTGCATTTGGCTTACCATTGGTAAGGGGACATTAATGATACAACAATGGGCTATACCTGGAAAAAAACAATGGAAGTCAGTGGATGAAGTAAACCGGTCTGCTACGTAACAGCCTTTATGTACACCTGAACGTGTTGCAACTGAAACAGAAATTGCACATTTTTCTGCTGTTGCTTGACCCCTGAGACGTGATTGTCTCCTTATTGTATGCTTTCTTCAAGGCAGCAAGAGTTTGAATGTCCTTCTTTTGAAAGCAAGAGACAGAGTGCTCATTTAGAGCTGCTGTGTACTGCTGCCTTCACATTTTGACTCGCTTATAAAGTCAAGGCTGTGTGTTTCCTTGTGTTTCAGGAAGCCAAACTCATGGATAGCTTTAGTAAATTTGATCTTTCTTATTACCGCTTTGTGTATTAGAGGGTTTTTTTCATTCCTCATCATCTTCTCTGTTTGCCAAATCAAACCAACTTGTTTATATTCTTTTATGTATTTTGAAGAAGAAATAATCATTAATAACATACAAATGGAAAGTCTTTGCTGTGTTTATTTTTCTTGTATGTGTCAGCACACTCACTTGTAAAGTATAACTATTTACTTAAAATAAAAGCCTTAATAGTTTGAGTAAGTTGGAACAAAATTGAAGGAAGCTTCGTCTTCACCCTGATTAACATAATTTGCTTTGTTTTGATAACCAAAGAATTTTTTATAATAGTAAACAGCCTTTTCACAACCTACCAATCGTGGCTTGATGGATTTATTCATATACAGATTCTAGAACCAGCTGCTCCTATGTGCTGCTGCTGCAATTAGAAAATCAATCTGTTAAGATATAATGAACTTAATAAATCCCATGCTTTCAGATTTGTGTTTTTATTCACTACTAGTCATAGTAGAACCTATAGCCAACACGTTTTTTTCAAAAAGCATAATAATAATAATAATAATAATAATAGTACTGATAGATACTTATATAAGAAAGATTCCTTGTATAACAAAGCAAGTATTTTTCATGGTTGTCATCTTTGGGAGAATAAAAATTGCTGGTGGGTGTAAAGAGGCAAGGATAATCTCACTGTCTCACACACTTGCTACATACAAATAGTAGTAATGGTCTTATCTTTCAGGAATGTTCTTGTTAAATACACACAGCAGGGTCAGTCAATGACCTTTTTGTTTAATGCAGAAATTACATTATGTTTTCACAGAGATATGCCTCATAGGGTTCGTGTCCAAAGTATAGGAAAATCCCTAGGAAAATGTGATGTACTGATTATTTTCTAATCTTCGTATCCATCACAAATAAGGGTAAGAATTATTATCTGATGTTGCACTAGAAATTTCTGGTGGAGAGATATCAAGCTGCTGAAGATATGAAAGGAAATCGTTGGCAGAGTGTAGTAAAGAATCCAAACATCTCAACTCCAAGTCTTGTTCCTTGATCATGTAATCCGACTGATTACTTGATGTGAGTTTTGTGAGTAATTTATAATGTGATTATTTTTTCTTACAGAATGGTCTGGTTAAGCTACACACATAGATTGCATTCACCTGAAGTGTTAGAAATTGAAGACAATCTGGTTGCTATATGGTTCATGTTTTGGTTAGACACCTGGAAATGCCATACATTATCTTTCAGCGAAATTCCCTCCATCTCTATTGTTATTTTCTCTTCTAATTTTTTTGCTCTATCTTTTTATCACTTGTTTTAAATAGTCTATCTATTTTATCCTTCAAACAGTGCATCAAGAGCCACATGTTAGCCAAGACCAGGTCAAAACCAGAGGGAAAAAAATACGTGCAAAGCCAAAGCAGCATTATCCCCTCTATCACTGCATTGATGTTGGCAGATGTTAGTTCTTCTCATAGGGCAGACTCTCCAAGGGGAACTCTCAGAGCTTCAACAGACTTCAGGTTCATCCTGGCCACTTCTGCTCTGCAGCTGGCAGGCTGTGAAGAAAAAGGGAATCATAACTTGCCTGGATATGTTCCACTTCCCTGCACCACTTGAAAAGCCTGGGCTGCAATAATCCAAAGCAATAAGAAGACAAAACGAGTGAGACCTAATTCGCTCCTTTGGGATGTGTTGCTCTAAACTTGTTTTCAGCAGAACTGTGTCTATCAGTGTGTTGTCCAGAAAGCAGCCTTATAAGAACACTTCTCTTTGGGCTTTATCACGTATCACAGGGGTTTGAGTCTTTTAAGGGAGAGAGAGATACTGGATTTTGCGTTATACTGCTTCCTTCACTTCCTTCCCCTCCTATTGTCACTTCTACCTCCTACCCCTTCACCACAGCACTTTTGCCATCAGGCTTCCTAGGCAACAGTTCTCTCCCACTCAAATTTCTCTCCTACCTAAAAGATTGTTTAGTGACTCCTCCCAAACACTTTAGCGGAGTTAGATGATGCATTTTGCCTCCCCTAAGTGGAAGAACTTACCTAGCTTGTTTAGCAAGAGAAAGGCAAATAGGAAATGCTCCTTAAGTTAAAAATGCGTGCATCTCATTCTAGAACAATCTTCCAGCCAAAAAAGCAGCAACCCCACAGTGTTTTTAGTCTTCATATCCTGACCACGTAATGTTGTCTTCAATGTAGTTAACAGAGAATTAAATTTTGTGACACAGGTATCTCTTTCCAGTCTTACAAGTGTGATGATTTGTCAGAGTTTATATACTGATTCCAAGAAATTTCAGAAATTAAACAATGTATTACCAAATAGAGGAAAGTATCTAGGAAGTGTCAGCCAAGCAGATGTATTTCCAGATTATTTTAGCCTGGTTCATTGGAGATGAAGGTCTTCCCAAATCAGAATAGGTAAATCAAGCTGTCACTCAATTGAAGGGGCATTTTTTAAAATGTATATCCATTGTGTTCAGAAATATCGATATTCCCTGGATTTTAGAGGACTGAAGCCAAACAAACTAAAAAAGAAAAGTAAAATTAATCTATTTTAAATCATATTTTCAGCATTTCAAAGGAAGTAGTTTATGGTTAAGAACTATGCAAAGATTAATAATCATCTTATTTGTCCGGCTATGTGAACTTGATAGCAAGGGAGGCAAATTCATGCCTTCTGTCAAAAAGAAAGTTAGATACTCACTCCATGGAAACTATATGGCTGCAAGAGAAGGTTCTGAAGCTTCTTTTTGAACACTGATCTAAAAGATGGTTTCTCAAGAAGTAAGAGAGAGGGTGGAGAAACTCAAAGTCCCAAGGTGTTAAAGTCTTGTAGCAGCAGCAATCAGGAGACAATACCGTTCTGGTTGTTTTGAAGTAGTACCTGGTTCAACATCTTTCGAGCAGGCATCACAGAATCATTTAGGTTGGGAAAGACTTCCAGGTTCATTAAGTCTGACCTTTTTGACCGATAGTCACCTTGTCAGCTAAACCATAGCACTAACTGACGTGTCCAGTCGTTTCTTGAACGCTTCCAAAGGTGGTTACTCTGCCACCTCTCTGGGCAGCCCATTACAGCCCTTTCCATTAAGTAATGCTTCTTGATGTCCAGCTTGAACTTTCCTTGGCACATCTTGAGGCTGTGTCCTCTGATCTTGTCACGCGCTCTCCCCTGAGCCTGCAACCCCAGCTCCCTCAGCCATTCCTCATATGGCTTACTTTCTAGACCCTTCACTGGCTTCGTTGTCCTTTATTGCCCTGTATCTCAAGGGTCATTTTAACATAGATTTAAACTCTGGATAACATCATCAGTTCACATTTGGTATGACATAATAGAAAATGCAAGTTTAAGGAATACTTCTGTGAAAGAATTCTATTTCGTATAATCTCAGACTGCAATAAACTCAATATATCTGTGTTCTTACAAGGATCTTAAATGTTCCTTGGTTTTGTGGGGTCTTTTCGAAGCGTCAGAGTAGTATATTTAATAGTACTTTTTTTGTGTCTTCTAATATTTTTCTTCATTTAAAGTCTGTTTAATCCACAGATAATTTTTATTTGCCATCACAGCAAAATAGCTTCACTCCAAATAACATCCTGAGAACATTATGCTCAAATATCAGAGGGTGTCGGTTACAGTAACCACGTAGTTTTTCTGATAGGCAACCATCCATCCTTCCCATAGAAATACAGCAATTTAAAGGAATGGAACAACATGATTACTTCTTAAAATGTTTGCATTGTATGCAGCTTTTTGGACTAATACTGTAGAAACTTTTAACAATTTTGGGTTTGGTATACTGTCTGTACGTGCATGATGAGAAAGGAGGCTGAGTGTAGGAAAGCTTGGTGGAGGAAGACACGGAACATGCAATTTCAGCTGCAAAGGAGTTGTACATTTAATGGAGTGCCACAAGGAGCTGACATACGAGTGTCGCTTTCTCTATTCAGTATAATGAAGTTTTTAAATGTCTGTGTCACTTTTTGTCCCATTTACGCTTCTTGTAATGCAGGAATTGTGTCTAGGATATTGCAGCTATGACCAATCTCTGTTTCCTGAAGCTAAAGAGGGAATGATAGTCAAGAGAGGTTTAGCAAATTTTTATTTCATTCTTCATAATATTCTGGGGACATTTAGGAGGAGGGATGAAGAGCAGTTAAATAGGAGTGAATAACCAAATATGTGTAAGTGTTTAGCTAGTTCGGCTTATGACTCATCTCTTCTGTGTGCAAACAACTGAAGACTCATCTTGTGAGAGGCAAACTGGTATTTTAATAGTTGAGCTTTTTCCTCTGAAAAGCACAGAAGAAAGGGTTTTAACAATTGAATTCCTTATTGAATATCTTTTATTCTCCTCAGGAAGAAGTATGAGAGAATTTAAAGATCGGTCTGAATCTTTACATGAACGCAGGCAAGCAGTTCTCAGGAGTGGTAGCTCTGTTATGTCTAGACAGGGTCTTCTTATATGCCAGATATAATGAATTAACAAAATGATAGCCTGCTGCTTCAGGAATGTTCCTGTGTCTGTACCTACTCCATTCTGAGTCTGAATGTCAGCTATGACTTTTGGTCAGGTCATTCAGAATAAAAACCTGTAAGATGATGACTGCAGAAGGGCAATTTCACATCATAAAAATTTGTAGTTTTGGCTTAATAAAATGAGCTGGATACAAAATTTTAACTGTTGAATTAAGCTTGAACTATTATGGACGGTAACAATCATGGGGAGCCTTGTTAGGATCTCAGTACTTTGTTGCATATCTTGTTGGGGACTTCATGTCATGCTGCTGGAATCTATTGGCTGCATCACAGCAGAGAGGTCAGCCCCTGCAGGTTTGATTAGAGCTTAAAAAAAAGCTAAAACTCTCAAAAATATCAGCCATACTGTTGCAAAATGTGGAATATGTAAAATTTTCTTAAGAAAATATGTTGTTTAGTGTTTGATCTTTGTATACTTTCAGGCTTAATCAACAAGAAGGGAGATTTAATCCATTAAATAACAGCTAACAAGCTGCAAGTGATGTCCAGGTGTTAGAAAGACTAATTACATGTTGGTAGAATTGCCTTGTTGAGGTTTAGGGCTTTATGTGTTGAGTGATCTCAGACCCAGGAGGAGGTAAAAAAAGCTTCAGAAGAGGGATGCCGGCTGATAGTGGACACAAAGAATGCAGAATTTACGGGCCACAAGGACATTTGGCAGAACACCCAAGATAAGGAAGAAACTAACAAAGCCAACTCAGCAACTGTGCTGGAATCATCTCAGACTAGGTAAAAGGTAATTCTGGCAGGGGGAGATCATGACCACTGACTCATGGACCACTGACCCAGGAAACCCACTGACTCAAAAGGAGAGAAAGACTGAACATGTGGACTAATTAGCATGAGAAACGAGAGAATCATTAACCAATCGAAGATAGAATACTAATTAATGAGAAAACTATGCAACTTGTAGCCAGTGAACACTAATTCCTTTGTTTGCTGAAGTATATAAGTAATAAAAAGTTTTGATAGTGGGTGTGCTTGATTTGTGGAATACCTCTGAGAAGCCAGGCTTGTGCAACTCTGAAATAAATAATCGATATCTCTCTTGAGTGTTTAATTTTTGGCTTGTTGCACACTGAGTAATGAATCTGATTTTTGTGGACAACAATATCCTCTGTGAGTTTGTCATGAGAACTTGGACAATACATTCCACATTTCCTTGAAGTATTATGCTTGATGCAGTTTCACATCAAAAAAAATTTTATAGTAAAGGAAAAGGAGATAAAGAAAAGCATTTGACCACACATTTCTGGAGTGTACACCCGGGAATCCCAAAGGTGTGCTTAAGTTACAACACTAACTCATAAGGCTTTCATGGCGTGGTTCTGTTCCTATAACTAATATTTTGCTGATGAGCATTTGTGTATCTTTCTATAGTCCTTTGTGGCTGTTACAAATGAAGCTTTCTTAGTGTAAGTTCAACGGAATGGAATCCAAACAGGTTTGATTTAAACTGAAACAACTCTTTGTAAGCCTCATTGATATAGCACCAGTTTTAGGTTTTGTTTTTTTTTGTTTTTTTTTTTTTCTGGTGGTAGTGATTTTGTATCTTTGAATATATTGAGACACCTTGAGAACATGTAGAGATTAACATTTCCAAATAATTTAAAAACCAACTGAAAAAAAAAGAACAGTCCACTAACTTGATATACGTAATTTGAAGCATCTTGGACCTCAGACAGATACCATGACCTGAAATGGATTAATGTGTCTTATCTGTGAATCATTGATAATATGTAGGATTCTTGTAGAATTGACTGTCTTTGTCTACAGAATAAGTCTTGCCAAAAGAAGAATAGTATGCACAGGTTATATAGAAAATTACACATAGTCTCTCATTTCTTAGGTGAGATTTATCAATGTGAAACTGCTTAATGAAAAGTAGGATTTCTGCTTTGGCCTAATCCTTTCTTCCTAAGCATTTGAATGTAAACACGCAAAGGCTCATGTCTTCAAGTCTTTACTCCTTTTCTGTCCAAAGCCAGAGGCTTGAAAGGGAGAGCTAAAGAAGGACAAACCATAGGAAAATTCATCTTGAAGTTAATGTGCATCAGGTGTATTAATTTCTAGATGGATTCCCTCCATACTGTTCCCTCTGCAGCATGCATGAGATAGATGAGACATGAAGCAAACAGCAAGAAGTGGACTCTGAAAGGAAGAATGCAGCAGATTCTAGAAATGCTTGGCAGAGATCTGTCCACTAAGTGCACTGGCATCCATGTGTAAACCCAGAGTAACTTAGCTTAGCATTTCCCTGAGCAAAGTTTGCCTAATATTTATTACACATGGTTACATGGACTTTTTAATCCTTTGCCTGCAATGTTTCAAATATAAAGGGCAAATATATCTGCTTTATATTCTTCCTAAATATAGTTAGAGTATGGGAATGTAGTAGTTTAGATTTAAAGCAGGCAGTTGGCTATAGTTGGGCTATTTAATTTGGACTTGATCCCACAAAACAACCATTTTTAACAAAATAAATAACCAAAACTTAGAATACTCATAAATACCATTGACTTTACTTGACTGGAAGTTTAGGCACTAGTTTTCAGAATTTACAGAGCTGAACATATTTACTAGTAAATTAAAAAGACTTACCACTCCTATTGATTTCTTGCATCAGATTAAATGATTTCAGAATCCGAATAAGACATATTTGTTTAGAATGGCATAAATTCTAAATATATGATTTATTTTCTATTAGTGCTATCTTTCAGGAAGAAAATGACAAGGAAAAATATCAAAAGCAGAAAACTCTTTCTGTGGCTTTGTGACTCATTTCAGGTAAATGATCAATTCGGGGCAGGTCAGAATCTAATCTAGTATGACCCAGTTGTATCAGGGTGAATTTGGCTTTAAAGTATTGCCCATTCCTGGAAGCATGAGTAAAAAAGCGTTGATTCAACTAACAATCTCTCTGATAGTTGGTATTAGAATCATCCTTTCAGCAAAGTAACAAGGCTTATGTAGAAAAAGAGTGGTTTGGAGTTTATTTATTTATTTGTTCCCACACTCATCTGTGAGAGACGGTGAGTGTAAATCATCTTTTTCTTTCAGAGTTTCAAACTCAATTCATTTGTTGAAATACAGAACTAAAGCTGCTTTTTGGAGCAGCCCATACTTTAGCATATTGAAGACTTTCAGAAATTAAAGATTTTTAAAATGTAATCTCTTCCAGGAGGCAGTGAGGGAAAGCATCTTGCCAGAAGCTCATCTTATTAAAAAATGACTGAATGATTTATAAAGTAGCATTCAGACTGATTTAATTGTTGAGGCTGGAGCAAATCACATCCTGAATTTATTGCAGATTGGGCTATGTTAATCTGCAGGCCAGGATTTCACAGCTACAAGTTTGTTGATTCCACCTCTCTCTTCTTTTCATCTCTCTTTCACATCTTCCATTGCCCCTTTTCTTTTCCTCTTTCCCCCCATCTGTGGTTTTATTTTTCTCTTCAGATTCAATACAAATTAGATTAATTCTGATTTAGTTTGCAGGGGTAATGGAAGTCATTTTTCTTTTTGAAGCTTCCTGCTAATGAAGGGCAGTGCTTGGATAGGTGTGTCTTTGGGTTTATTCAAAGCTGTCACACTTGCCAGACCAGAATGTGTGTGAGTTCAGTTCAGTGAGCCATTGAGAAATAGGTTGTAGTTTCCAGGAGTAATAAAGGTTTGGTGTGGGTAGATCCTGAGATGGAGCTTTGAGTTATCATATGGCACATCACTCGTTAGTGATTAAGCCTCAAAGGCTTCAAAACAGTGACCATTTCATTGAAGATAAAGAATATATTGTGTGCTTGCATCCCTTCAACTTTCTTTGTGCTTCAGTCATGGTTTTTGTCTCTTTTAAGAAAATATCTTTAGAAAGTTTCTCTCACACTTTGTCTATTTACGCTGTCTGAAATGAGATCCTACTTCTCCCCTCAAATCCTCTTCAATTTTCATGAGGGAATATGCTGAAATTTAAGAGCTGCAAACAGGTTTTCAACATTTTCATATGAATACAAAGAATTTTTATCCTCTAAAAAAAAAAAGTTTTATCCTTACCATCTGTCAGAGTGCATAAACCTGCTTTCCAGAAAGCATATCCCTGATGGTAGACACCAGAAAACTAGTAAGAAACTGTGTGCATCTCTTAATAGCAGTAATTTTATAGTGTTTGTTAGAGGTGACTAGCATGACATTTCATTTGCACTTACAATCCAGACGTGCCTAGAAAAATTTAATAAAGTTTAAACGTTTGATGTTACTGCAGGTGTTTTAATTTTGATACCTTGGCACATACAAATTTTCTTCTCTTAGGGTCTTGCATGCAATATTGAAAGCTCAGAGAAATCACGATAATTCATCATACTTGAAGTGTTTGAGTGAAGCAAGGATGCAATAATGGATTTGTATTGTGAAAAGCTCTTCGGGTTTTTTTCCCCTGCTTTTGTGCTGTACCCTAGATGTCATCCTGAGATAAGGAGTAGAGCTATAATTTAATCTTCTCTGTCTTCCCGTGCAAACAACTGTATTTTGCTCTAAGGGTATATATCTTCAATAAGAGCATTAGCAGAAGAACATGTGGCCCACTTGGCCGCCCAGGATCTGGGGCTCCTGTTCCTGCCTCTCTGTTTGCATGTGGATGCAATCAGATCACTGAACTGCAGCGTGCTCCAAAAGGCCCATTAAGCATTCTGCTTATACACTGTGCTCCTCTTTTTCACTCATCTATGCTACAGAATCAAAACAAAACATTTACACAGGAGTTTTGGAGATGTATGAATCAAAATCTTTCACCCCAGCCTTAAAGCCTGGAAGGAGAGAGTGAGCCGTTGATGCACAGAGAGATATCTGAGCCACAGCACTCCTGAGGAGGGCTTCTGGGGAGCCTCCAGATTTCTCTTTGTTTAAAACTATGTCACCATTTGAAATCTAGCTAATGTGGAGAGAATTCATAAGCTGATTGCATGCAGCGCTTCCCTTGTTAAGGGTTAATTATTATGCGTCTTTTCTTGCACCATATGGTGGACTTTTCTTTGCTCTGAAATGCCTCTCCTTTCAACAGCTCTGCAGATTAAAAAGTAAAACTCATTAGCTAACAAACGCTATCCGTTTTACTTGAGATTTACATGGTTTTATGTAATTTTACGTACACTTGACTCATTGTCAGGAATAACTAGATACGGTTTATGAAAATTGCCATCTATTTTTAATATTTCTTTTTTTAATGTAAGTTATGGTAATGTTTTTATTATTTTTCTATATTCTTTGTACTAAGAAGAAAAGTTTTCTTTCTGTACCTCAATGCTGTGTTTATAGTTAGGTATGACCATGGGCATGGATACTCCTCAAATGACAAAAGTTTAAACTATTTGTTGCTGCAGGATCAATACCAAGCATCTCCTAATAAAACTAGTTATATGAAGTCAAAGCTTCCTTAAACATATTTACTTTCATGGTAATCCTAGCCTAGATGTGGGTACAGATAGAACCAAGCTCTTAATTTTTGGCTAAAATTTTTCAGACTGGTGAGTTTTCTGGTGTTTCTACTTAAGAGTTTGCGGAAGAGGAATACTGGACTTTTGAAATAAAACATTAATGTTTTGTATTAAGTGAAAAGAGAAAAGGTGGAATATGGGGGATTTTATGACTTATTTATATAGGCAGGTTTATATGAGCCACACTTGCAGAAAAATAACTTAGTTGAAATTCTGGCAAAGAAATAGTGAATATTGATTATTATTTTGCCTTTTTATTTTTTTATTAAATTCATTTTTGATCTGACATAATTGCACATCTTTGAACAGTACGAATTTTGCTTGCACCTTTTGTGGACTTATGCCTTGTTGAGTGTTATGGAGATGCTCATAAACATTCATCTCAATGAATTCTGGCAAATAGGGGATAATGGAAAATTTTAAATATTGCACATATGTTACCATTCTCTTTATATTTTTACATAATATTAAACACACTTTAGGAGCTACTGGAAACAATCATTACTGTAATATTAAAAGATTTATTCCTTCACTATTGCCATTACCATGCCTTACTGGTATTATTGCTGTCTGGATATACCACTAGTGTTATTGATTATTAGTGGTGGAATAAGAAAGAGAATTCTGCCAGTGCATTATAAATATTCAGAGAAATGGAATATGCATTCTCATTGCATACTTGTGGTACGAAGTTTGGGAAAACAGTCCTTAACTGAAACTAGCTTTAAATAATTCTTTATCCCATTTGATTCTCTCTTTTTCATATTTTTCCAGATATTTTTAAGCTTTTTCTGCTGGTGACCCATCTTTTTCTGATTTATTGTTCAAAGAATCTTTACTCCAAAATCTGATAAGAACTGCTACACAGAACATTATTTGTGATGACACAAATCAACTTTATGTTTTTTCTACAGGGTTGAGCCCTGCTAACCAAGATAGAAATAGAGGTACCCTGTCTTGTTTCATGCAGGTATTTCTGATAAAGGAAGAGGATGGCAGTGAGTTATGTATAAGGCAGGGGAAAATAGACATAATTCTGTTACTCTTCTGCCATGAATATGTCTTATTAATTCCATGGAATCACTGTACTTTTTGCCTTATTTTTGAAGTACGCTTAAAATTATCTCTCATCTGCAGAGCCATAGAAAGTCTGCTACCAAATTAGCTGAAAGACAGTGTCATTATTAGGGTTGGTTTTTTGGTTTTGGGGGTTTTTTTTTGCCTACTTTTTTTTTCTTTTCTTTTGGAATAGCATTGAAAGGCTCCCATCAGACTTCAGGCTGACTACATTAGTCATCAGATTCACATATAAAAATGCGTTCTCTAACCAAAAAAGCTTTTTACTCTAAGTAACAATGGCATGCTTTGCCAAGGACAAGGTGAAATGCTAATGTCCTGTTTACCTCCTTCCAATGGACTGCATGGTGGAATAGACAAAAGTCCTTACTCTGAACGACAGCTTTATGATTCTAATTTCAGGAACTTCCTGAGTAATTAAGACATGCTCATTTATTATGCCAATTTACAACGGTTCTTTCTAGATAACAATACAGATTCTTTAAATTTCTTTCCACCATTTTAGATGAAAATCTTTATCTGCTGGTTCGACACACATTTCCCATGTCTTCTTTCCAAAGTCTCTGACATAGACTTTGTTTTTGTTTATTAGACATGACAGAAAAAAAACATTGTGTAGCTTTTGAACTTTAGATTAGGAGATTAAGTCAAAAGTTAGTGAGAGTTTGCATTAAGTCAAACGTTAGTGAGAGTCTGCAAATTTTAAAATATCACTTCTCTTAAAGACTGATGAAATACACATTTAACTAGACTTCAGGTTAAAAAAATCACAGTAAAACCCAGAAAAAAGATATTTGTGCTTTTTGAAATGAATAATTATGCTAGTCATTTTTGATTTTTGTAGGTTTTTTTAAAGAAAGTTCTAATATTAGGAATAGTTTTAATATTAAAAGAATATAAATAATTACCAGGGAGAATTCTTTTGACAATGAGAACTTTGCTGAAATCAGATTATAAAATATTGAATCTTATTGGTGCTTTTGGTTGGTTTTGTGTTTGGTGTTATTTTGGTAGGGGGCTAAATCTAAATAAGTAAATGAAATATTATTTATCTAATTAGATCTAATATCTATTAATAGATAGATTAATAGATATTAATATCTATTAATAGATATTTTTGTCAAAGTATTTGTAACTAGGTTATTCATTCCTGCATTCTAAAGATTTATTATTCATTACATATATTATATATGCATTATATATTAGAAGTTATATTACATGGAGACATTAATATATATTAGAGTAGATAATCATTGCTATATAATTATATTCTATAGTGCACATTTTTTAATCTTAGTATGATGAACCACATGACTTACATTAATGCAGAATTTTTTTTTTTCAATGAATACCCTAATATTTCAGTGTGTACATGTGTAACAGCTGTCTTCCTTGTGAACCAAACACTAAGTTACTTCTAGAGAGGTATAAGCTATATTACTCTATTAACAGCAGAAACACACACACAGAAAAAAACCCCAAACTCAAACCAACCAAACAAAAAAATCCTGTTGTAATGAAGAAAATTCTTGTGTGTAACATCAGAACATGTGAACTTAAATTTTGGTCAGAATTATTAAGTTGTATAACGGTGGGTTTAATTTTGTTCCCTAGGCATAAAACCAAAACAATTTACATATGTAATACATAAATAGAAATTAAAATATAAAATTCTCTGGCACTCTGCTGGTTTGTTTCAGCTAAAAAACTAACCTTATGTCTCTGTGGAAATGTCTATATTAAAAAAAAAAAAAAAGAACACAAAAAGTATCTCTTAAGCCATCATTTTAAAAACAAAATTATGGCACCCTTTTTTACTTCTGCCTTTGAAAGCCTCTTCTCAGGTGGCCAGATCTTAAGAGCAAAATTTGTTTTTGGTGAATAAGAAAGGGTTGTAATGACTGTAGTTAAGGGAAGATGTGACATAGAAGTATCAGGGCATCTCATCCACGCACTCGCTGATTCCTGAGATACTCCAGCTCCTTACACTCAGTTCTTTTCCAGAGTAGTTCTCAAAGGCAGTACTAGTAGTTTCAAAAATGTGTCCTAAATTTTCTTTACAATGCAGGACTTATCGTGATTTTTCTATAAATTGACTTTACCCTGTTAAAAAAAAAAAAAAAGCAAGAATACATGGGTGTAATTCATAAGTAAAAGCTGAGTGTTCAATATTCAGCATTGTGTAATCTAAAGTCATATAAGCAGTAAATGTTTGAATGGCATTTCTGAGAGAACTTCCTTTGAGTGGCAGGAGCATTGTCTCCTTGAGCTGTGGCCAAGTCCTAGATATGCAGAGGGAAACCCTATTTGAAAGAGAGATACAGTGAGCTCATGATTTTGTTTTCCTGCATTTAGTTAGCATATATCATTAGATTGATGTTTACACTTGAACAGACCCAGCTTTTAAAGCAGGAATTTCATTGTGAACTGAGTGCCCTGATTTCTTCTCTCACCTTGCTTTAGAAAGGGATGCCACCATTTCCAAAATTAAGAATGAAGGTGGAAGAAAATTTTTAAAAAATGAGGAAGTAAACACTGTTAATTTCAGTTGAAACATCCTTTTGTTAGGCTGTTTTTTACTGTTTTGTCATGCTGTGTTGTGTCACTTGTGCTAGCTTTGCTGACCTTTTGGGCAAGCTTTGACCAACTGAGATTGGATTTGCATAGTAGATCATATTTTGACCAAAAACCTGTTTTTCCAGACTCCCCTGGGACAACATATCTGTATAAGTTCAACCACATACACTTTCTGGATAAGGACACAGGCCTAATTTTAGTCCTTATCAAGTTTAGCACCTACTTGGAAGACTGTATTTTAGTGATAAAGTTGGGTTTTTAAGACTCTCATGGATCCGACAGCAAGACATAGGGATGTTAAATCATAAGGTGGCTTTACTCTGAGTCTTGCAGATTTTGTTATTAACTTTGGTGTGCCATTTAGTGCCTAAATCTGCATGATGGTGAACCTGGGTTTTCTGGTCTGAAATTACCATTAGAGAATGAGGCATCCAGACACCTTCCAGTCGCTGCACCAGATGCTGATGCTTAAGGTACTTTAGTTCCCCAACTCCATTTTAGATGAAAATTTCTAACACCTAAGGCAGCTCTATCTCTGTTAGTAATGAAATTCCTTGTTTTCTGTACTTTTTAATCAGCATACTTCAAAAGTGGTATTTCCCCAGTGTTGTAGTAAATGCTAATAAACAATACATGTCTTAAGTGAAATGAGACAACCTATTAAAAATAAATAAACGCTTGCTGTGGTAGCACCTGGTTGCTATGAAACCTGTCTTGCAAAACTCAGGATTGCCTTTGCATAGGCATACTACCTTTTTTTTTTTTTGTCAGGGAAACATGGTGTAGTGATTTACTTTATTATCAGCATCACTTTAGTGGATTTAGTTTGTTTGTTTATTTTATGATATTTATTGTTGGTTGGTTTGGGCATGATAATTATCCCAGCAAATTCACTTTGCTGTTTCTCACAAATAGAAGAACATTAAAATGAAAAATTACAGTGTTTTCCCAAGAACATCTCTGTGTAATCAGAAATCTGTATCTAGCACAAGAAAGAATAGTATTCTTTCAGGAAACAGAGATTCATTAATTGGCAAAAATCAATGTCCTGGAAATATAAAAGTCCAACAGCATTTATAAATATGCAGACAATGCCTCAATAAAGGTGTGATAATTAGAGGGTCATCCATTTAATACTTTTTTTTTTTGTTACTTTTATGTCATTAATGCACAAGTCTTTTGTAGTATTGATCGTTTCCGGTGAGCAGACTTACTTAACTTGTGAGCAGTGAAAACAAAGCAGATATATTAGCTTCTATTCACAGCTGATGCTCCAATGAATCAGGTAGACCAGAAAATGCATCAACCAACCAAATAAAGGAAGTACCAGGTGGTACATCTTGACTGAGAGACCATAGCACAGCCTTCATTGTGCCGAGAGTTTGAGTTAAAGAGCCATATCCTGATGTACATAGATGAGGTTGTTGTTTACCTTGGAGCTGTAGAAAATGCAAGCAGTAAAATAAACTTGGAAAGTTAAAAAGAAAGATGGAAGCACCAAGTTAGTACATAAAAGTATATGTCTAAGAGAGAAGTAGTTTTATAAAGTGCATTAAATAAACCATTTTTAAGACTACAATTTCAAAATAGCTACCTCTAAAAAACAAATATTTTGAGAATTTGAAAAAAGACAAATTAAATTCATTTAGAAGAAAATTGTGTTTCAATACTGTGACGAAAGAGTCAGGAAGAAAGAGGACAAAAATGGACTTCATTAAGATCTCTTCTTTATTCTGGTCACATAATTTTCTTTTTTTTAAAATTGTACCTGTGATCTAACACAAGGCGGGATGATTCCAATGATGCAAAGACATAATTTGTTTTTCCAGCCCTCAGCAGCATTTTACACTTGGGGCCTCTTTCTCAAGTGGTACACACTGCATCACATCCCTTCCAGTCCTTTGGGGGATGCAGGCTAGTGGTTTGGATGCTTTCTGCTGACTAGATTTAGATCATTGTTCCAGCCCAAAGAGGGATGGAAAGGGGTACCATATCCTGTTTATTATTTTAAAGAGAATTTACCATTTGCAATTAAAAGGATGGAAGGTAATTGTAGGATGTACAAAAGAGCCCAATTTGGACAATCTCTGTTCAAACATAATTGTCTCTTAAACAAACTGCTCAACGCCAGTACATCCCTGATTTACATATATAACTTTTAATCCTCCTCTTAATCTGCCATGGGCAAACACCACAGCAAACATCACTGTCTTCTTTAGTAAGAGTTTCTGGTGTAAGTAAAAGTATAAGTTAAATTACAGTCAAGTAAAAGTTTTCCTTATTAATATTAAGAGGAGACATGGAAGTGTAACTTCCTGAGGTTGCTCTAAACAATATGTAAATTTGGGTCACCTCTCATACTCATCCTTTTGGTGACTGGATATAGTGTTCCTTAAAATATCTCTATTTTGCTGTATTTAAGAAGCTTGTCTTTTCCTTGCTCTTTGGTTCTTCGACAGTAGAGACACTTAAAGTCTTCATTAGGCTCCACAATTTTGTTATTTAAACATCACGACTTTATTTGAAAACTTTGAGTGCATTTAAATACATGAAACAACATAAATCAATGGGTGAGTCAAGAACTAGAAGGACTTTGGTTTTACATTTCAATACATTAAAAACGAGAAGATGGAAGGAAGATAGGAAATCTATAGAGAAAAAAGTTCAAATCGGTCTCATCCTCCATTTATAAGAAAGAAATAATAGGATAACAGATATATAGAAGGAAAGCTGACCTTTCTTCTCATCTGCTTTATTCTGGGGCGAGAAAGAGTTTTGCCCATATCAGCTTCTATTCAGAGAAGCCTATGGCTCTATCCAGGAAAAGCTGATATGGGCTAGGAGGCATTTTTGGACTGTCTTGCTACATCCTGGTTTCTGGCAAAAGGGCTTTGCTGTGGAAACAAGGGAAATAAGGGAGATTAACTTTCAGTCCCGGAATGACTGGGGCAAAGCTTGCTGTTTGAGCAAAACCAGCATTCCAGCAAAAGTGCCACTATCTGGATAACCGGTGACGATCTGGAAATCTGTATCTTGAGCAAATAGCAACACTGTCGATCCACCTCTCACTCTGCTGATTAATAGCTTAATTAAGAGTGTAGTGTGTTCTGTTCGTTACAACCTGAGTGTTACAGTGCCATGTTATAAAGTGCTAGTGGTTAGATTCTTCTTCATTTCGCCATAAAAATAATACCGCTGGATTTTTAAAAAACATGAAGTGCTCCTGTCATCCTTTCATTTTTCTTTGTATTTTCTGCCTTGAGCTTTATTCTTTTAGGTGTACCATTAAAAATTAGTCACCTGTTAATGTGCTGAAGGCTTTAGGTACCTAGATGATTCTTTGGAAAGAACTAAAGAACACCTGCAATGTCTTAAGGTAATAACTGTCAAACTGTCAGAGGCAAAAGTAACGAGCAAAAATATTTGCAACAAAAGAAAGGAGAAGACAGCCGTTGGAAAGGGAAGCAAGCTATATTTATAAAGCTGGTTGTAGAGGCAGTTAATGTTAAACATGTGATGTTTATGCCAATAGAATGAGTCAGATGTGCTTCAAGTGAAATACTGTATTTTGAGCTGCCTAATGTCACCAGCGCCTGCAGGGACAGTTTGCTAACTCTCCATGAACACACAGCCAGCTCTTCAAAGTAATTTTCATTATGCAACAGTGGAGCTTTAAAGGCATCCTCCCTTATTGATCTTGGGTTTGCGTGATTCAACTTGTTAAGAACAAGATAAAGCTCCTCTGATAAGCATTGATATTCTATAGGTAAGGAGAATTTCTTTTGTCTAACGTTTTTATTGTCATTGTTTGTATCTATTCAGACAGCTTAACCTTCTGTAAGCCTCTGGTAAGTCATTAAAATGGCTTTCTCCCACAACAGTTAAGCTTCCTTTAAACTCTAGCCAGCTGCTTGCATTCCTGGCCTTCTGGAACTTCTGAGCCAGTACTTGAGACCAGTCATGGCACCTCACCTACAGATACACAGTCAGGACTGAGACAAGAATTTTCCAGATTTTGCTTTCTTTATGTTAAATTTAGTGAGAC
The DNA here is from genome assembly GCA_013398015.1 of Oreocharis arfaki. Classification (NCBI taxonomy): domain Eukaryota; kingdom Metazoa; phylum Chordata; class Aves; order Passeriformes; family Paramythiidae; genus Oreocharis; species Oreocharis arfaki. The sequence continues at coordinate 532,437 of VZRR01002869.1, forward strand.
AGATGTAGGCATCTGAGTTTTCAGAAAGAATGCACTGATAAAAAGAGCCAACCTTTCCCTTTCCCTTTCCCTTTTGCCTTTCCCTTTCCCTTTCCTTTTCCCTTTCCCTTTCCCTTTCCCTTTCCCTTTCCCTTTCCCTTTCCCTTTCCCTTTCCCTTCCCTTCCCTTCTCTTCCCTTCCCTGGGCCTCCGTTCCAGTCTTCCTTCTTGGACCATATTCCCTGAGCTACAGGCTAGTATGAAAGGAAAGGATCAAATGGGATAATTTCACAATAACCTAATCCATCTTCTTCAAAAGTGTTGCAGATTTGGAATTTCTTTCCTGCTGTGTGGTTTTGGTTTTTTTTTGGGGGGGGGTTGTGGGTGGTGGGGGGCAGTGAGTTGGTTTGAGACCTACCTTGATATTATATATATATTAACTAAATACAAGTGTAAAAATACGTTCTAAGTATTTTAAAAACCAGTTTGGTTATCTCTTTTATTCATTTAAATTCTTTGGCAAGCACTTTACCACAGAGTTGAAGAGGGGAGAAGTACATACTTAACACTAGAGTATGTAAGCTGGATGGGCTGGCTGTATAGTGAAGTGTAGAGTTCAAGCAGAATTTGGGGTGATCCTGCAACTTCAGGCCATGCTGAGTCACTTAAGACACATATATACAGCTGTTGTGCTGTAGGTCAGCTGGCCAGCTGTTAACATGTTAAACCTCACAAATCTGTGTTAGTCACAATCCTAATTTATCTTGTATTTCTATGTATTTTTTTAGCGTGTGTTTCATAGAATACAATCTTGTGGAACTTACTCGCAGAAACTCAAAAGTCTGTTTGTATCTAGGGGGTGAGAGTGGTTTCTAGGCACTCTGGAGAAAAGTTAATGACTGCAGCAGAAAGGTGGGTAGGTGGTAGACTCCGTCTGCCAAACTTGGCTGTGTGTTGCATATTGACACAAATTTTAAACTCTGAGTAAGCCAGACTCTTTAAAGGATATGCCTCATTTACCTCTTGAAGAGTGGCAGATGTTTCCACCATCTCTCAGAGGGGAGTCCAGCCTCCCTAGCTGGGTGCCTGAGCTGTACCAGAGAGGATGCCTCTCTGTAGGCCTTTTAGGGCAGTCCCTTTCCCTGATTAGATTTCTTTTTGGGAGAGTTTTTAGGCATTTACTGCATGGACTGAGAATTTTAAATTAGGAAGGCTAGTTCCCAGCTGTGGGTAACAAATTGAGACAAATACCAGAAATCAGCATCTCCGTATTTCTATCAGAGAAAACAAATATTAGACTAATGATTTAATATTGAGTAATGATAGTGAAATTATAAAAACCACAAACCTTGTGAAAGATGTAGAATGAGAAAACAGTCCTACCGGTCAAGTGGTGTAGGTTCCATCTTAGGACACACCTGCAGAAACAATCCAGCTTAAAGGCACACCTAAAACTTCCTTACCTAAGATCTGAAAGACCAGCAGGATCTCCTTCTCTGCTAACTCAAAGGACCTTAATGACACTGGAGTTCTATTTTACTATATCTGGTGAAAAATTATATGGGATCAGTCCACGCAGGTATTGCACACTGGGGTGTGAAATTTGAGTCCAGATAAGGAGAATTACATTTAATGGTGGATTGTACTTTACCTTAAAGACTGTAATGTATGCAGTAATCATTCTTTTAATGAAGATAAGCCAATTGTGTGTTCCACTTCTAAAATAAGTTTGCAGTCATGTCCATTTGAAGATAGTTATTCTATTTAATCTGCACGCATACTGCATGTATAAAGATCTGATTGGTTCTTGTGGATACAGATGTTATTTTAAAAAGTGCCATGAGTCTCTCTATTATCTGACTTTATGTGTGTATTTCACAAACCCTTAGTTTGGATTAGAGAAACAACAGTGTTAAAAAAAAGAAAAAGCCTTCAAGTAGAGATTTAAAATAAAATCTATGCATATCAGTGCCAGCTTTTTTTTATGACTAATTCAACCACTATTGGCTAGGAAGAACGAAGGAGGAATTTTTTTTTTCTGTTTTTATTATCCCTGAGCATGTGTACAGTACAGCTTTTATTAGTTAAGTATTCTGTAAATTAAGTAATCTCTAGTATTTCCCCTTTTGTAGCAGTGCTCACATAAAGATCTACAAAAACTCATAGCTAGGTAATGAGTAGATTGACTATTTTTATCATTGAATGATCATAAGAGGAATTTCTAAGTGGTTTAGCGCAGCTATTTTTCAAGTCAGGGTTTTTACATGCACATTTAGGGGAGAGTAATGAACATTCAGTGTATTTATTATCACGGGAAATTCCAGTACCAATAATTTATTTTTTTCATGTCATACAGTAAGGAGTGATGAGACCATATTCATTAAGGAAACCAGCTATAGATATTCATGATTCTGATGTATATCTATCTTAATATGTGTATTATAATGCATTCATGAGTATAAATAATTACACTGGAGCTTTTTCAAATGAAAAAGGCATTAGACTGTTATTCAGAGGATGTAGTCCTAGTTCTGTATCTGCTTACATGTTGTGCAACCTTGTGCATTCTGTTAGCTAATACACTGTTGGTGAAAGTTATGTTGTATTGTTTGACTGATCTAAATATGACCCATATTGTACCTTATGCTCACTCATGTCGATTGAGTTGCTCTGCTAGTGATGGGTCTTGGAATAACTAAATTTGAGTCTCTTGCTGTTGGTGGCAAGTGCAACTTTTTTGCTGTACATACATGTAGGTAGCAATAATTTTTACTGAAGACCTGGAGGCTCTCCTAGAAAAATAGTTATTGAAAAATTATCTACACAGTCTGTGTAGGAAAACAGTAATTTTCGTTAAAACACAGGATTGTGCAGTTGTTATGACTCAAATTTAATTGCTTTTGTGACATTCCAGTTTTATGGGTTTTTTGCTGTCTCTTTTACAGTCTGGAAGGAGTTGTAAGATATGTAGACACCATTTTTCCATACTTTCATTTAGCAGAACAGCTTACGTTGGATGCAGTCTGAAAGACAGGCCAACCCTACTCTCTCCCAGTATCCTAACTGTGAATGAGGGAATGTAGAATCGGATCTAAAGTTCATTATTTAGTATAAATAGAACCATAATAAACTATTCAAGATGCTTGTTCAATTTTGTTTATTTTTCCAATATATTGAGTAAATATGCAATAAAACAGAACCAGCTTTGTTTGGTTGGTTTTTAAGTTTAACCTTTCTGACTTACTTTTGCATGGTTTTGTGTTACTGCAAAGAGCTCCATTTTCATCTCCTTCATCCTGGATATTGATTAAAGTTTGACCTTCAGGATGAAAGGAGTCAATGCAGTCACTACTTCTTCACACCATTAAATATTGAAAGAGAATCCGACCCAGAAGCTGTTCTGGTTTTGTTGTTTGGTGGATTTTTTTCCTTATAAAATATTAGTTCAGACTTCAATACTACATAGGAATATTTTCATCATTAAGTTGATTGTCTGCAGTTTTGAAGCTGGAGTTACATAAGTAGTCACAGTATGTAGATAGCAGTTTGCTGAAATACCTCTAGGTTCATCAGGATACAGACTTATACTATGGTGTGTAGAAACCTGGATCCTACAAGATTTGCTTGAGAGGCAAGTCAGCGAACTCCTGGCTAATTACCTTCAAGTGCTTTAAGGATAACGGAATACCTCCTTAAATGTGAAGGAAGATTTAGGACGAAGGAAGAAATTGTAGATAGTGTATGAGAAAGATGGGGTCTACCTCACCTAAAAAGTACATAGATGTTACATGTCAGTTTTATATGCTTTACTAGGTCATCTTCTAAAATCAGTGCCTAAAATCACTGTGTAGTCAGTGGAGAAAGTTTTTCGAAGGTCTTAAGTTGATGTTTTAAAATTTATGGGTCTCAGTTTAAACAGGCAGGCTCTCTTTTTGGATCTTTCCAGTGCACTTACCTCTCTGTCACAGGGAGCAAACCTGTTTGGGTGAACTTAAGCACTTAATTTATGTGTGCTGTAGTCACCTAAAGGGGACGTGCACCCAGGTGCCTAAGTTAGATTGTCTGTATCCCATCTAGAATTACTTCTGAAAAAAGAAGCAGAGACCGTTCTCTGTGAAATTGGAGAATTAATTGTATTCTTTTTGTTAAAAAATATGTTAAAAATTGTAGCAAATTCATGATGCGGCTATGTTGCATAATCAGTTGTGGTAATTACATTTTTAATTACTTTACCCTTAGGACCTGATTCTGATCTTGTTTCCATTGGTATAAGGCAAGGATAACTTAGATAAAATCAATGCAGCTAAACTAAAATATAATTGATGAGAGGTCAGAATTGAGCCCTAAATGGTAGGCTAAAAGTGGAACTAATCAGAAAACTAAATGGGTTGATAATTTGTGCAATTGACATTTTCGTAATCTGAATCTCCAAGAAGTTAACCTTTGGATACAGAACTTCGCTTTCCTTTAGAGTCTGATAGCATTCAGGGAAGTAAAGCCACTAGAAAGCCTGTAAAAAAAAAGACAATTCTCTACAGCTTTTAAAACCACATAGTAAATTCTTTCATTAAATGATTGATGTGCTTCTGGCTTAATAAATTCCTGCATCAGACAAGTCTTTGTGCAAAGTTTTCCGGTGAGCAGAGCTTGTAGAAGCATTGAACCACAGCATGTTCTCAAATTAAAAAAAAAAAAAAAAATTCGCCCCAAATCCAAAGTTACTTTAAGCAGTAAGGAGTTTTAGGAACTAATGTCTACTCAAAGCGAAGAATATTTAAGATTTTTTTGAAATTATGTACAAAGATTACTTTTTGTATAATAGATGGTAGGGATACAAATTTTAAAAATCATGCCAATTTATCATATGTAGTTGCGTAAGTCCTATAAAAGTTGTACAAGTTTTAATATTTTTGGTTTAAAAAAATGAAAGCATAAAAATATTAAAAGATATTTTCATACAAAACTTGTGAGCTTTGTTTTTAAGTAAATTTGTGCATTATGTCTAAAGTAGTTTTTGCTGTTGAATAGTCAGATGTTAATTTAGGTTATGTATTCAAATCAATCAAATAGCTTTACTTTGTGAAATACAGTCCCCCAAAGATAAGGGGTTTTCCTTCTGCTTTTGCACAAGAGTAGTTTTTTAACAGCTCCGTGCAAACATCCAAAGTTACTCCATTTGGGACAATCAACATTGTATCAAATGGATTTTTTCTCAGTTGTCAGAATGTACGTGAATTTTTGTACATCAAGGGAAATTTTGAATATTGTGTTTATGTCTGTGGCAGTTCTCCTCAGTGGTGACCTCACTCTGGCCAGTGAAACTGCTTCTTCTACAAGTCCTGACCTAGGGAATCATGGGCTGACTGCTGTGCCTGACCTTCTCCTCATGGGCATGACTTTCCCTCCTGTGCATAGTCACTAACTGCAAGCTTACTACTTCTGATGTTTATCACTATAGCAGAGATTCCCAGACAGATATTTATCCATCTTCTTAAATTCTAGAGATTTATTGCTCTTTGGGAGAAAACCAGCTCATAACATGAAAGAAAATGCAAACTGTTCTTGCATGGAGCTCTTCCTGTATTCCCTGTGAATATTACCCATGCTGCTTTCAGAAACATGCCCATTGTTAGCAGTTATGATGCATTTCACAGGAATTTGGAAGGCTGGAACAGAAGTTGTTACACATTTCAAGAATGTTAGTAGAGTAGTATTTTTTTCCCCACAGAACAATTATGTCTTTGGAAGAGTCAGTTTGATCAAACCTCTGGCACAGTGATAATTATTGTTTTGTGCTGACATCTTTATAGAATATTTATATGCTTTTCTGTTAATATTTGATCAACTGTTTTTGATTTTTTTGGCATGGCACATTGTTTCCAGATTTTGGTTGCTGTGTCTGAAACAAAATGCTTTTTTATGGGGCTGGAATTCACTCAATTGTGTCTTGGACATCTTACACTAAATAAACGTAATCTTACTACTCCATAGGCTTCCAAAGCCTTAATTCTAAATCACCTCATACACTTCTCTAAAAGTAAAATTGCTTTTGCTGAAGTCAAACTAGAGTGGCAAACTTAGCTGTACATTAGCAATAAGAATATATTAAGGGGGTTTTGTTGTTATTTTTCTTCCCCATGTGTAGCATCCTTGAAGCTGACATCTATTTGTGACTGAATAGATGACAGCATGAAATTCAATTACAGCAAACAGTCTCAGTCATTACACCTGTCTGCTTCCAGAGAAAAGTATTTGTAAATTGTTTTTTATCCTTCTGTTCCCTAAAACCTATGTCTGTAATTGACACTTGCCAGCAGAGATGACTGGAGACAGAAGGAGAACATAATGTGTCTGAGTATCCCACCAGGGAAAAGAGTATCTTCATCTTTGGGGAGTTTTGTGGTGTTTTGTTTTCTTTAATGAAGAATAATATCTGTGTGGCAAGGATTTACTGCGAGGCTGGTGGCAGATGTTTCTCTTAAAAAAAAAAAAAAGGTTATGAAAGATGAATCGCAAAAGAACTCAGGACAAAAGGAAAAGCTAATTAACATAGAAATATTTCTTCTGAAAAGGAAAACAAATGCTTCAGGAGAACAAAAGCCCCTCTCTGTTATTTGTAAGGCTGGTTTGTTACTCTAACACATTTGTAAGAATCAGTTTTGTGCCTGACATGTCAAAACTTATTCGCAAAACAAGAGTTGTAGATATCTTGGGAGACTATGTTGTCACTTGTTACGCAACTCAGCATCCTTTCAGCACTGATTGATGCCCAAGTTGCCAGTTTTCAAAGAAATGAGATGCAGACATAACAGTAATATTTGTACCAAATGTCAGGCAGAAGAAACAGGGGAGTTCATAGAATGGGCCTAGATGTAGACAGTGACCAGAAAAAAATCAAGACATGATAGACAAGCTGTCAGCCTGATCTCTCTAAACAGTTTCATTTCTTGCTGGTAGGTTCTTTTTCTTTCTTTTTATTGGTATCCTTCCCCAGAATTTTGCCAGAGTAGACAGCATACAGAACCAATCCTGCTGCTGAGTTTTGAATTTGATGAAGGAATTACTAGTCCATTATGTATTTTAAATGCATCAAATGTTTTAAAGGTATGGACAATTAGTAAATCACTACATATTTGGTAATAATGCAATTTCAGCATAAGCCTTCTTAGAAATTTGTTAGTGATATTAGGGGAGATCAGAATGTATTTATTGGGTTTTTTTTCCTCCTGGGTCCCTTCCAACTCAGCATATTTTATGATTCTATTTTTTGATGCGCAGTAGTATAGTGTTTGGGCAACTACTGCATCTGTTCCTCTTTGCAGATCAGCAAGTATTTTGAGAGTTTCTCAGCCACAAAAGTAATGGCAAAACATGTGATGGAGTAATGCAGTCAAGTATTACTTGACTACCTTGCCTGTTCTCCTGTACTCATGACATCCCCAAGTGGCTCAGAGCAACCGTGTGTGCCTTTGCTGATGGCTTACGCAGCACTGTAAGCACACTGTGTTATATTTATGAGCTGGAAAGTAAAGTGTGTCAGCGAGGAAGTTAAAATGGTTTCTCTGTAGGATATTGTTAGTGTAAAATATCTGATTTATTTAGGTCCTTTTTTGAATGCTGCAGCTTGTAAACACAGTAGGGAATTTCTTTGCCATTGATCCAAAGCAATGGGTACTAATGGCATAATACAGTGGTACTCAATAACCTTTTATCATGGGCTGCTTTGTCATGTGGAGGCTTAACTGAGGGGAGAGAAATACTCTGTAACAAAACAGAAAATCTCATGAATTTCTATCCATACGTTTAATAACTTTCAGTTTAAGAGCTATCATAATCTTTTCTGTTATCTTTTTGCATGAATTATCGTATAGAATAACATGAAAATTATTTTGCATATTAGTGTACACATGAAGTGAAATGTAAACTTTTTTTTTCCAAGCATTTCAAGGACAAGCTGTGGCAGTTTTCTATCATGACTTTAGTAGCAGTCAAGTGAGTGCTATATAACAGTGCTGTGAATTTTTAATAATTTGAATAATTAACATAATAAACAGGTTGTTTTGTTGATTTTTTTTTTCTTTTCACAAAAAGCTTTTGTATCTTTCTAAGAAACAGAATGTATAAGTAAGGAAAATATCTATACATTAAAGTGTTAAAATTTGCCCAGTACCCTCAAACCTGGTCAAGGTTTGGTTTTGACTGACATCTTTTTACATCAGACAGCTCCTTAGAAGTAAGCAAGGGCATGTGTCCTGAAGCAAGAGAGGGCATGTATGCTGAGGTATCCTGTTTCAGACCAGCACAAAAAGCAGTGTGGTGCCACATGCTGACCCTCAGACCCCTGAAAGCAGCAGCTGCAATTCCTCAAGGTGTATAATCTGTTTGCCTTCCACTCTTATTTAGTAATTGTGGCAATTCTGATGCCTAAGTTTCCCTTGAGAGCAAACCAGAACATGGTTGGAGGCCAAGTTATGACTTCACTTACAGTCTTTCTCTCGGGAGCAAATCAGTGCAAAAGCCGGTGCAGAAAGGTACCCTTTGGGTAATCTGGGTGCAGGACTGTAATGGAGTATGGGGAGTTTTATATTCTCCTCCTGAACAACCATTTAAGATCTAACAGCAGTATAATTTTCTGCTACTATTTTCGTATATATATATATATATATATATATACATACACAGGTTCATTTTATGTTTGTTATTGGTAAAATGCCAGATTAAAGTCTCACTTAAATAGATGTAGAGCCAAAACAACTCTGTTATCTGAGGATTTCTGCCAAAAAAGGAGGCAGCAAAGATATCTTGAAAAGAAATAATAGAGTAGGTTTTAACCATTGGGATGTCAATATTCCTGTTTTTCTACGTTTTGCATCTGTTAGCAATGTCCCCTTCAGGCTCAATACTCAAAACACCCCTCAACTGCTGTAGAACACTGTTGCAGAAAAATGGTTTATGTCACGTAAAACTTATATTGGGCCCTTAGATACAGTTTTACAGGGATGTAAAATTGTTCTCGTTTCTACTGAAGGAAAAGCTGGTGGTTTTGAATGATTCCTGCATATCTTCATGATATAAAAATGAAAGAGGCCAAAAGCCAAGAGTTTTTGTCCTTTAGGAAGTTCTGTAAGGGTGCTATCAAAGTGCTGGTGCTATTGTTCGACTTCAGCAAGTACAAGGGAAAGCTCAGATTGACTTCAGTACGTTATTGCTGTTGTAAGATAAGGAAATCAGAGAAAAAAAGGTTAAGGAAGTCTGATAGCTAATTCAGTCTTTAAAATTTGTATGACAAGTCATGAAACTGGAGTTGCAAGCATAAACTTGGTAGCATTTGTTGATACAGGGTTTAGTCCTGCACAAGGAGCTTGTACTCCTGTTCATTTATGAGATTTTCTGTATGAAGTGGGATTGCAGGATTGAAACCCTTATTTCTAAGGATTTAAGATATATTGTTTCATATATATAAACTACTAAACATCCAGGATGCTGCTTCTAAAGACACTTTTTAAAAAGTATCAAATTAAGTCTCCATGACTGATGCTGTTGATGGAATTGAGAAACATTCGAGATTCAGGACTTTAAGAAATCACTGAGAAATGGATAGGTATGTTTCTTTTGCTGAATTGTCTTTTTACAGTAAAAAGATGTTTACAGCTGATTTTGTGCTAGTAATTGGTACATTATGCCTAATTCCTCTTACATGTGAAAGTCCAGATTCACATATTTTGATTTTTCAGATTTTATTGGGTTTTTTTTGTTTGCTTGGCGTTTGTTTGGGGGAAGGGGGTTGTTGTTTTGCTTTGGTTTTTTTGGTGGTGGTGTGTTCTGATACACCTCTCTTTGTGTTCTGGAAAGCACACTATGGATTGAGGAAAATGTTAGTCTTGAGAACCAGAGAATAGCTAAGGATAGAGATTAAACACATAAGCAATATTATATTATAACATTTTCAGATGACTCTGGACTAAAAGTAGCACTTTCCAAAACAATTGCTACAGTTTTCTGTACCTCAATAATTCCTCATATTAATGTACCATATGTTTGGCTTAGCAGTATGGATGTAACACATTGGTCTAGCAGATGCAATATTCTCTCTGGAGCAGAATATATCCTTGGAATATCCTGCTCTTTTTTTCGCCTCAGTTTTAACTTTTTCTGTAACTTGATCTGAAAATGATGACCAGCTTGAAATCTATATAACTTGAAGGCTTTATCAGTAAAACCCAGCACAGTTATATTTCTCAGTGGCTGTGATGTTGAAACCTGGGGAAAATCAATTTTTTCTTTTGCTGAATGGTATATTTGAAGCATTTAAAAAAGGTGAATGAGTATGCTGAGGGCCTGTCATTCTCAAAGTACTTTCTTATGCAGCGTGTGTAGGTACATCTGCCTGTTGGCCCTGAGAGGCTGTGTGTGTGTTTGATGCATTGGATGTTGTGTCAGCAGGAAGGAGAAAAAGAAGAGATGAGGTATATCAGAAAGAAAGTTGATAGCAAATGGTGTTTTGAACAGCCTGTATCCCCCTGTGTAATATATTATGGAAATAATGATTCTGTCAAGTGATGCTTCTTTGTAACCTGAAGTGATACGGTAGGGATTATGCATGCTCAAGTCATTCAGGACTGGGTACTTAGTTGTCTAGAAATGCTGTAAGAAGTGTCTTTGTCATGAAAGACTTCATTAGAGATGCAGGGGCAAGAAATAGATTACTAGAGGAAAAAAAAACCCCTGAAGTAGTTTATTATTATTGCTATTATTATTATCATTATTGGTTTAGCTAGAAATGGGAACAAAAATGTTATTTTTAATCCTGTTTTTATAGAGGGGCTTTTTTTTTTTTTTGATAATTTAATTCCCTAATTTATCTTATATGTAAGGATGAATTGTATTCTTTAACTCATTTTCAAGCTTGCTCAAATATAGTTGTTTCAAAACCATAACAAGTTGTTAATTAATTAGCATAGATAGGCGATGAGAAGTTGGCTAAAGGTTTAAAAGGAGATGTCAGGAAGTCAGAACAAATAAAACATGAATGTAAAACCATCTGTAAAAAAGCCACTGAGAGAATATAGAGGAAATTATTATACTAGAATAATGAACAAAATACTTCTGACCTGTACACTCTCATTAAGCAGAGATCAAGAAATGCAGCCCGAAAGGCAGGATAAAGATAGCCTACCCTCTCACGTCAAGGGATCGGCTTATATGTCTGCTCTAGTTTGAAGAGATTTCCATGCAGTGAAAACAAACTGGTGTTCCTTGCCAGAGCAGGGTACTCTGGCTTCAGTAAATTTATTGATTCTCTTCTGCCCCTGAAAAACATGGGGGCTCAAAATAAGGTTAGGTAGCATACTGCATTTTAGGAATCTCATGTGGTGTGGGAGTTATATGCAACATAATTGTCTTCAGAGCTGCCAACATACGCGAGATTGGACTGTAGGTTTGGACTTTCCCTTCTTCCTCATGTAGTTCTAACAATGAAAGGTAGCACTACTTTTAGTTTTGAGTGCAAAAAATCCATACCAAAAACAAACTACCAAAAACCCCACACACAAACCCCAAACCAAACCATTTTGAATGCTGCCTTGCAATGTTGACAAATCACTGGGATTTTAGTTTGAATGCAAATTCTTTAAGGATGGAATATTCTTGTTTGTGATGTACTTTGTATGGGTGTCAAGTAGGAATTTCCTACAGTGTATTTCAATTCCCTGATTAAAATCTTCCCCCTCTCTCGGTCCCTCCTCCTTTACACTCCTGTTCCTTCCCCACATACACAGAGTTAAGTAATATCAAGTTCATTTTGCTTCACTGCTTTAAGAAAAATGGATGCTGTGGCCAACAGAATGAAAAAAATTAATAAGTGAAAACAAAAAGCAGGAAACGTGGAGAACAAATTCCAGTGATCTAGGTAATGTAAAATTGTTCCATGATATGTACCAACATTAACAATTTTGGACATCTAAAAATGTAAGATTAGCAATTTGAAAAACATTTATCTGGATGAGATAGAAAATAATACATGAAACATAATGACCTCTCTGAAATTCATTCAGGATGCAGAGGTACTCATTTAGGCAAAGAAGGCAGCTAGTTAATCATGTCACAGAAAACTAGACAGTAAATTAGTTTGCTGCATTCTGGAGTCCTAGCTACGAAAAAGAATGTATTTCACTAATTAAAGAGTGAAAATACTCTAAGCTTTTAGAAAGAGAATGCAAGGAGAGTGAGACTGATCCTGGCTTTGTGCAGCAACCCATGGTGTTTGCCTGATACAATTTTATGATTTTATCAGTTAGGCAACCTAGATTAAGAGATCTTCAACTTTGATTATATTGATTATATACAGCATAGTAGTGCGTAATGAAAACTATCATGCATGGCTTCAATCCCTAACTTTCATGGATTCTTGGAGCCTCTAATGAAAAGTAAACAATTTTAACTTAAAAAAGTGTATGAACATACATTTTATAGTTAAAAAAAAACCCTAGAAACTTCAAAATTGCAGTAAGAAGTTAACAATCCAATTTAATTTTTTAGATGATTATTTCCTTGATTGTGCTGTAGGTATTTTAATTTATCATTATGTTTTTATACTTAATGATACAGAGGTGTGCATTGTAGATATTTTACGTTATTTTAAGAAACTAGGGAAAGTGAAGATCACCTTGTTGCTTGGGGTAAGAATTGTGTTTTATCTGAAGACTGTACATGATTTTACATATTAAAAGCTTTATACAGAGTTCTGAAATAAGGTGGTGATTTTTTACCTAAAAGTTTTAAAACTTTCAGTTTTTTTAAACAAAAATTTCAGTAAAGAATCAGTATTTGATTCTGTGTTAGAAAAAGATATACATAAATTTATCTCTAATTTAATATCTTTAAAATTATCTCTAGTATATTATTTCTAGCAAATTTCTAACAAACCTTTCCTGTGTCTGAGTCTGCTCCAAGACCAGATCCTTATACATGTAAATGTCATTTAGCTTTTAACTGTAGGGGGCTGAGGGTCAGGTCCTCTCTTTCTTTATCTTTTGCATGAGCAAAATTGATTTCCATTAAACTGAATGAGAATAAGATCAAGTCCTGCATGGTTCCAATACCACAGTTGTTTTTCAAAGTGTTGTAGTTTTACAGGACTTTTGTTCTATATTCAGTGTGTATGCTTGAGGAAGACTGTATGTTTGGCCCCCTTTGATGCTGCACGTCAGCAAAATATCTGCTGTCTTTTCATTAAAGATGGGATAAATTGAGAAAGCAAGTTATTTTTTCAGTCTCTCACATTTTATTACATTCTCTCTTAAACATTTCTATGTGAGAGTCAGTGTCTCTGTAATGCTCTTATATTGGGTTTGGGGTTTTTTGATTTCAAAAGGTCCTTGTTTGTGGGTGATGTTTATTGGGAAACTCCATGTTTGTGTATGTGCATTCATGAAGTGTGCATGTATTTATATCTCTGTAGAGTGAGGTGGAGGAGGACAGTGTCCCCTTTGTTTCATAAGATCTACTAAATTTTCTTGCACTTTCAAAAATGCCAAGACCAAATATGGAAGCTTCAGCTCTAAAGAGGGAATGCTCTGGGAAGGTTTGAAATAATGAAAAAAAGTGGGCTTAGTCTCTTAACAAAGTTGTTTTCATCACTGTCATGTTGTAATCAGATAATGTGAGAGATTATTTCTAAGCAGAGTTGGAATTAGTCATATCAAGTCAGCCTAAAATGTGTTTTTGTTTCTAAAATATTATTTTTCTTTTTATGTGCATTTCAGAAACATGTGCAATAAATATTTAGATTCTTAATGTACTACACATCAATCTAAAAATTTGGTTTGCTATCATCATCAGAATTAATTTGCTTAATTGCTTTTCCTATCCCATCAATCTCAGTTTTGCACTAACTCAAACAATGACATCTTTTGCTGTTTGCACTTTAGTTCGATTTCTGTTCTAAGGTTATGAACAGTAATAGGGTCCTGCTTGAATATTCATTAGCTTTGAATTGCGAGCTATGAAAAGGTGCTTTCTTTTACCTTAATGAAAGTGGCTCAGCATGGGGTGGATCAGTAATGACATTTGATTTTAGGCATCCAACAAATTTGCTTTTTATTTATTGACACATCTTGTCCAAACAGCTCCCTCGCAAGTTAGTGGCGTAATGAAAGAAAGAGTGCTGCAGAGGAGCGTGGAGCTTTCCTGGCAGGAACCAGAACATCCCAATGGAGTCATTACTGAATATGAAATCAAGTATTATGAGAAAGTAAGTGCTAAGGTTATCTGTAATGTGCAACAGTGTGTTGGTTGCTTTATATTGGCTTGCTGCATTGTGGAACAGTGTTAAAGTCATCAGCTATCAACTACCCTGTTTCTCCAAAGTCAGTGATTTTGCTTGTTTTTAATAACTAGCTAAATCCTGCAATTATTATTGCTATCGTATGTCTCGTATATTGTATTTTGGCATACTAAAAGTGAAATATACACTTGAAATCTGCATTTTTTTCCTTTTTAAAAAATTTTTAGTTGTACCATTATATTGCTGTTTTCACATCTCTTCTACATTTTGTTTGAAGCTTGTTTCATTTCCTTCTGTATCAATGTAATTCTAGACTTGAGATGATGTATCAAGTACAGCTCTTGACTGCATTTTGTATTTCCTTATGAGCTGGGCAGCTTCTACTTGATGTCTGAAAATTTTCAAAACACTTCCTACGGTTTTAGGAAATAACTATTCCTTATTTGTCCTTTTAAAAACTACTAGCACTGTGAAATTTATTTTTCACTTGTTCTCTCAGCACAATAATGAATTGAAGGCTGCTTTTCAATAGCAGATGAAGTGATCTCTGTTTCTGGTAGAGTGAAATTGCAATCTTACTGATGTCAGTCGGAGTTTTGCCATTCATTTCAGCATGTCTAGGGCTTCATTCATGATACCTTTGAAGTACTGCAGAATAAAAAACTTCTGACAACCGTAAGCTGGATGAAAGCAGAGTGAAGGCAGGTTGTGCAGCTCTGTGTTTGTCATGGGACCCAGACTAAGTGTGGCTCCTCCAGATTCCCTGGGAAATTGGCTGCATAACATAACGTACTCCTAATTTTTATAAAACATTCTGTGAAAAAAAAAGGAAATAATTAAAATGAGAAAAAACGAATAAAGGATCTCCTTTGTAATCACTCGTGAAGACATTTCTGCAAGCAAGGCAACAGTATCCCTATATCAAAAAGAGCCTGTCAGCTTACTAGGTAACACAGAATTAGGTAAATTCAGCCCAGATTGGATCTAATATCAAGTGTCATATTTAATTTTCAGTGCTGAATTACACAAATTTACTTATCAAAAGATCTTTATATGATTTGGGAAAGGAATAAATTTTTATCTGTTGGTGCTAACTTCCAGTTTAAGTTGTTCAGTCTAATGATTCTTATTACAAAATCTAGCAGAGAGAGACAGATAGCTAACTAGTTCTTTGGAAGAAATTTTACTAATTTCATCAGTGTGTACATAGACACACAAATAAAGTCCAAGTATTTTTAAAAATTTAAATATTTTCCAAGGGCAAAAGTCTGCTCTGTGCCAGAAAAAAAAAAAAAAAAAAAAAAAAGAAAGAAATAAATTGAGAACCAAAATCCTTGGATTTTTTTTAGTGTGCAGAGCAGGTTCTAATCTGTTCAAATAAATAATTTAAATGGGTAGCATAAAATGAAATAAAAATGACGAAGATACCTAGCTTTTCATATAATGATAGCTTTTAGAATGTGGCTTTTATTATTTTCCCTATAAACTCATGTAACTTTAAATAACGAGCAGAATTTCATTGCTGGTTTTCTATGTTTGGGAAGAGAAAAACTGATATAAAAGTTCTTTTGTAATGGAAGGAAATCTTCCAGTATTATACTTACTACAGTGAAATTAATAAAAGAGAATAAAAAGCTCATTCTAACAGTCACAGATAAACTGCACTCTATATCTTAAACTGAGGCAATTTTTTGCATAAATACTTAAGTGTTTGTTTTCCTTCCAAAAAAATGCATTTCAGCTTTAAAATTACTTCATAACCTTCTTGCTCAGAATGAGAGAGGCTGTTTAAGTTTTGTTCTTCTAAGTTTAAAAGAAAAGAAAAATAAAAGGATTTGAACTTTCATCTCCTTTTAGAGCCAAATTAAATCAAACATTTTTGTCGTTCTGAAATACTCTGATAAGTGGATTTTTGTCACCTCTCACTTCTGGCTAGGGCTGGAATGGAAAAACTGCCTGAAATCTCCAAAGTAAGCCTGTCCTGTGAGATTTCTAGTGCAGGTTATTTTTATTTCTTTGTTATTTATTTATTTTTGAATACAAGGGCTATTGGCAATTCAAATAAGCCTCGTTTATGCATCAAAACCCAAACTGAAATTCCACTGTGGCTCACAGTCCTGGACCTGACTGTTTATGGTTTCCTTACACTTGTTTCTCGTCTCTCAAGCATTCTTGTTCTTTCTCACATACCAACATACATTCCACCTTCGTCCTCACTTACAGATGATTTAAATTCTCTTGGAGAAGGTATGGAGAATTGTTGCTAGCCAAGACAGTGGAGATTCTCAAGTGACAGACAGGGCAGGAACCAGGAGAATACTGAATCTGAGAAAAGAAATCATGTATGTTCTGTATATATGTCTGTCATGCTGTATTTCAGCAAAAGCCTTTGTTGCTTTACTGTCTGCGAAGGGGAAGGCTCTCCATCACTTTTAGCTGGTGAAGTATTATTGAAATGAGTTACAGATTTATTCCTTCCCTCTGTATCCATCTCATTAGCACTGCCGCGTACGGCTCATGCTTCTCTGGTCATGTGGTGCATTCAGATGGTTGGTTAATTCATCTCTTCTGCCCTTCAAATCAGGGTTGCATCTGCCACCAAAAATCAACAGGGCTTCACATATCTATGCTGAAAGATAATCTGTGTCAGTAAATGTGATGAATAAGTAGAGCTTTTTGAATACTCTAATGATCTGTGATATAGCTTTTGTACTATTTGAAAGTGAGTTATTACTCATAGGGTTTATAATCTTACAGCTTCAAATTTGTGGAGTGTCATACTGAGCTTCTTTCCCTGGGTTCTTCTTTATGCCATAAAGTCTAAAACTGAGAAAAGACTAAAAGCCAGAGATAAAAATATGAAGTGAAAACTGAGTTAAGGACCTCAGAAATTATGCAAAATCCAGCCGATTATACATTGGTGATATTGCATTTTTTAGAGGTGTTGGAAGGGTGCAATGTCAAAGTAATGATGTCAGTCAGAGTTTTGCCATCCATTTCACAGTGTCTAGGATTTCATTCATGATAACTTTGAAGTACTCTAGAAATAAAGAAATTCTGACATCTATAAACCGAATGTTTGTCATGTTCTGACCATGAAAGAACAAATTTCCCTGTCCTTGAACTGTTTAGACCCCACAGATTCCCCTGGAAAGCTGTGGTTGAGTTATTTCTCATCAAAATTTCACAAAATTTAATCAGAGCCAGAAAAGCAATCATTTTTTGTTTGGATGTTTTATGAGTAACAACATGAGCATCCCATTTGAATTTTATGTTACACTTAGAGCTCTTCATTGCTTTGACAATGTTTTGTAATACTCCACAGAGTATGCTTTATTTTTGTTGTTGGGGGGAAAGAGCATTCAGCAAATTGAAATAAACTACCCAGGCTGGCTGTCAGTTGCTGTTGTGCAATCATGATAAAATCTCATCTGTAAATGTCATTTAATCCTTTGTCTTACTGTTTCCAGGATCAAAGGGAGAGGACCTATTCAACAGTGAAAACCAAGTCCACTTCAGCTTCTATTAATAACCTAAAGCCAGGAACAGTGTATGTTTTCCAGATTCGTGCATTTACTGCTGCTGGTTATGGAAATTACAGCCCCAGACTGGATGTTGCCACACTGGAAGAAGCCACAGGTAAGGAATTAGGTTTACAGGAAATTAACCCTTTCTGTAGAGGTACTAAGTAAGCAAGAAAGGAGTCATAAGCAATATCATTACAATTAGAAAGAATTTAGTTCTGCAAGAACGTGGATTTTTGTCTTTGTCTTTTGAAGGATGAGCTTCCATGATTTCTTTTACCGTAGAAGTGACAATTAGTCCTATAATTGGCTGGAGGAGATTTGTTACATATTAGGTTCTTCTCCTTTGCTGTCCTTCTAATACACAAGGACTTTTTTTTTAAAATTCAAATACACTCTTATTTTTCCCCACAAAAGAAGTGAGTAGTGGTGAGCTGAATAACTCAGCTAGATTCTTCTGCAACTGGAGAGAAAAGGAAGGAGGAGATTTCAAACCACAGAGACTTCTCCAGGCCATTTTTTTTTTCCTTTAAATTTTCTGAAAAAAAACCTTGATAGTTTTGTTTATGTATGTGTCCTCAACTGTAAGTCCATCTTTAGTGTCTTTTGAATTCATTGGCAGTTTGGTTTAGTAAAGAAACTGGAGTCTCAAAGATACTAAGTTTCTTTCAGGCTCATATAATAAGTTGCAAGCTGTGTAACAAGAAAACTTCTTCCATCAATGAGACCAGGTCGCCCTGAGCCGGTTCACAGCAGGAACTGTGTCGCTGACAGCTCCACCACTTTGTTGCAGACCCAAATTTGGTTACCTTGTTTGGGAGCATTTGCTTCACATTGACCTTGACATCAGGTCAGCTGGATTTGGAGCTGGGAATGCAGGAATACATAGCCTACGAGTTCAGAGGGTATGGATGCCATACGCTCTCTGCACCCTATGCAGCAGTCTAAGACTGTATGCAGACACACGTTATTGCATCCTATTAATTGCAGACAGGTGTTGCCTGAACAACTTGTGGTAATTCTTGATATACAGTAGTTAGGTCTTGATTCCACCTTAGTTCCACACAGAATATAAAAAACTCTAAATAGTGAATAATACCGCATATCTAATAGACATAATTGAAACAGTAATTATCATAATAGCAGCAGTAAGCTGTTATTACTAATATTATTAGCTCTGGGTCTGATCGCATACTTCCCATCTGTAGAAAAAGTCAGTAGCAGAATCCCCATTTTGCAGACTGGGAACCTGAGGTACAGCCAGAAGCAATTTCTTATTTTGAATGGTTTTCTGGAAAACAAATTAGAAGTCTGTCGTAATCTGTCATAAGTTTCTGCTAATTAGATAATTTATTGTCCATAGTGGTTTAAAATTAGTACATCAAAATGTTTCCCCAACATTTCCTTAATTATCTGAGTATTTTCTACATACTGAATGTAAGCAGACTGGTAGCTGCTAAGATTAGCAAAGATAATTTCAAAGATAAATGGTTTTGACTGGAGTTTGGTCAACATATGGGAGATTAGGAAATCCTATAATAAATGCATCACTGACCACTCTCCTATACTCCTTTTCTGACTCAGATGATGAAAAAATGCATAAAAACCACAAAGGTGCTTGGCCGGGATGCACAGCAGGTTTCTTTCGTCACAGGACAGCTATGTGCTTTGAGATGCCGTGAAAAATGTCCTGTGTTTGCATTAAAGAAAAATTTTTAAAGTAGCATATTTTCCATTATCTTGAGACAACATTATGAAATATAATTCCCAGAAAGGATTAGCATCCACAATTTCGCATATATGGTTTTCAAAAATAATGAAAATGCTGGTAAAAAGATAGCAAATTCCATTAAGCTCTTCTAAAATTGTTTTACACGAAAGTATTTGTTTCATATATTTTATTTGTAGTTTTATCAGAACTTACAGACTAACCAAATTAGTCTTTTTGTTAACATTTTTAAGGAAGACCTTTATAGGATTGGTTTTTTTGGAAATACACCTCAAGGGAAGTATCACGCAGGTGAACACTAGACCTTGTTATGCTGCAGTTTAGAGGCTTTGGCTTCTCATTATTCCAGTGGCTTTCTGAATGCAGCTTTTAAAAATGTCAAAGTGTTAAAAAAAAAATAAATACACATACATGTATTTATGTAAGAATATATATAATGACCACCACATTCAGTTAGTCATGTTGCCTACCTGGATTTCTCCTGGCACTTCCACTGGTTGGCACTGTTTGGTTGGCGCTGTTAAGTAGATTTTTGTATCATGCCCCATTTTCTGAATTGTGATAGAAACTGTATAGCCACTTTTAAATATTTGAGGATCTATATCCATTATATTAATGTTATCTGCCAAATATACAGATATTATATCTGTATTGGATCATATCATGCATGTTGGGTATTGCATAGATATTTATGGAAAAATATTCAAAATTATGAAGTAAACATGCTTTATAAAGGCATACTATTTCTATTTTACACTGTGTTTGCCACAGATCAATCAATGGCTCTAGTCATTGTCGTTTTTTGTTGGCTGGCTATTAGAAACAGAAGTCCCTCTGGAAAAGCACAAAAATGTATAAAATATCACTTAGGTGTTAATTGGTTGACACCCTTGGTTCACTGAAGTATTTAAAATTCAAGTTAAGTGATTTGTAGCCTGTGGATCTAAAGATGATACTCTTCTTTTTATAACTAAAGCAGATTTTTTCACTTATAGAATCACAGAATCAACTAGGTTTGAAAAGACCTCTGAGATCATTGAGTCCAATCTTTGACTTTTGTTACAGCTCTCACTGTTAAAGTAGAAGCACTTGACAAAACCTGGCATGAAGTCTTTGCTTTTTCCTTTTTCCATGCATCAGTTTAAATAGAACAAGATTGAAGCAATATGCATATGTAAAATTGATCTCCAAAGTCTGAAATAAGAGTATTACAAATTTTTATGGAAGGCACAAAGCACAATACTTAAGAATGTAGTGTTTGGCATACAGTTATCATTGAAGATTTCATGATGAACTTCGCCAAGAATTATGTCTGCTAAATCATGCATTTCAGGTGGCTTGCGGGAGAAAAGGTTGTTGGAGAGCAGCACAGAATTTTCAGCCGATATCCTTTTTTAAATCCTCCAGGGTGTTTAGAGATGCGTTCCTCATCCCTACAACCATGTATTTTAAAAGCTGGTTTAAGTTAAACTTCTTTAAATTAAGCATTGTGCATTGGATGTGCACATCTCGTAGCTCAGATCAGGTGTCAGCTGTAGCTGAATGCCCAAGTACCAGCACCCTGTGTCGCCCTCTGAGGCTGAGCACTGTTTAAGCAGAGGTGAGGACTTCCCTGTCCTGGCACTGATTCCCTGTCATCACTATTGTGGCATCGCCAGTGACAGGTAGCCATGCATGCAACCCCCTGAAAGACCTTCTGCACCCCAAAATCATTCTTTTAAGAACACCCTAGCATCTTTATTTCTGCCAAGCTACAGGGACCATTCCAGAAGCTGTGTTCTGATTCGCCCTTACACCAACAGACTGAGTTCATCACACAGAAGAGAGAAGCAGCAGAGTACCTGAACAGAGGCAGATGTCTTAGACTGCTGTCACTGAATTTACATCAGTCCATGCCCACAATCAGGCCCCCCCTTTTTCTAGAGATATAAAAATAAATCATACATTGCATCCCACCTGTCTTACCAGTTGGCCAGTGTCCCCAACATTTTCCAGAGCCCGAAAAACGTCTGCTTGATTCCAGAATGTGCCAGTACCCAAAATCTGTGAGGCAGTTATAAAGAGCAACCCACTCACATATGTCAGCCTCTATGCACTCATCTTGGCTACTGGACTAGGTGACAGGCTGGGCTGGGGATTTTTGCAAACTTTCTTGGATGGATGAAGCTTCATACCCGAGCCATTATGACAGGATGCTGCTTCTTCATCACTTCCAAGTGAGGTTTGCACTGAAGTTCAAAGAGAGAAGGGAACAGTTTAAGGAAATGCTGTATTTTGCAGAATTTTGACATTCCTTGGGATTGTCTGTTTTGATGGCCTAGATATGTTGCAGGAGCTGTGTTGTATGACTTATGCCCCTATGCTGCTGCACGAGACAGTAACCACTTATTTCTTAAAAGTCACATGAGTGGGATATAGGCAAGTCTACAGTAGCATCCTACTGACCTGTGTATCTCAGAATGTTATAGTTACTCAAAGATAAGCATTCATTCTTTCTAGTTAAAGAGTAATAGTAATAGTGTGATCTTCCTCACTTGCCTTAGAGAGAATATAGAAAAATTAGAAAGTTTCTTTGGGAAATAAAATTAGAGGGGTGTGTGTATGTATGCGTGTGTGATTTCCCTCCAGCGCAGAGTATTCTAAATCTGTGTAGTATAACAAGGGGGTTGTTATTTTTGGGGGAAACAGTTGGTACAGGTCAGTGTCAGTGACAAAATAAATCATGTTGGTTGGCTCAATTCTCCCAAGAAAAGACTGGTTTGTTTGTTTCTATGGGAACCTCTGAAGTCTGTAAAAGGAACCCAATTCTGTGGAATTCATAAATCCTGGTGTAGACATTCCTGTTCAGTTACCACTACCAGCAGTTAACCATATTATCATACCATTAATTTAGTTAATCAGCTATCAGTTTGGTTTCCTTTATTTCCTTCTCGTTCATCTTTTGGCTGCATTTCAATCATGGGACAGTTTACGTGGCCCCAGGCCTGCTGGGGACAGATGGGGTTCACCTGTCTAAAAAGGGGAAAAGGATTCTAACCCGTGAGTTTGCAGGGCTGATTGACAGGGCTTTAAACTAGGTTTGAAGGGGGAAGGGGATAAGACCAGGCTTGATAGATGTGAGTCTGGGGGTGGCACGCCAGTGTTGGGGGTGAAATCAGTCCAGCTGAAGTCCGCCTACACCGATGCACACAGTATGGGTAACAAACAGGAGGACATGGAAGGAAGTCTTATAGGTGCAGAAACAGGCTGTCCCTTTGTGCTGAAAGGTGAGCCAGTGGGGAAGAAAACTGGCATGGCTGAATAGGGAGCTTTCACTGGAACTCAGGGGAAAAAAAAGTTTGTGACCTTTGGAAGAAAGGGGCTGGCAACTCAGGAAGCATATAAGGATGTTATTAGGTCATGTAGAGAGAAATCAGGAAGGTGAAAGCTCGGCTAGAGCTCAATCTCGCCACTGTTGTGAAAGATAATAATTGTTTTTATAAATAAAATAAAAACAAAAAGAGGGTCAAGGAATATCTCCATCCTTTTTTGGATGTGGAGGAGAACATTGTAACCAAGGGCAGTGAAAAGGCTGACGTCCCAGACAACTGGAGATTGGCCTATATGATACCCATCTATGAGAAGGGCTGGAAGGAGGATCTGGAGGACTACAGGCCAAGGTCAGCCTGACCTCAGTGCCAGGGAAGGTCATGGATCAGATCATCTTGAGTGTGATCCCACAGCACATACAGGACGACAAATGGATCAGGCACAGCCAGCATGGGCTTAGGAAAGGCAGGTCTTGCTTGATCAACCCACTCTGCTTTCATTACCAAGTTACCTGCTTAGGGGATGTAGTCCACCTGGACTTCAGTAAAGCCTTCAATATCGGCTCCCACAGCATTCTCCTGGAGTGACTGGCAGCCCATGGCTTAGACAGGTATGCTCTTTATTGGGTTAAAAAATGACTGGATGTCCAGGCCCAGAGGGTGGTAGTGAACAGTGCTACATCCAGCTGGTGGATGGTCAGCAGAGGGGTTCCCCAAAACTCAGTAATGGTGCTAGTCCTTTTTAATATCATAATTGATGATTTGGACACCCTCAGTAAGCTCACAGACGTCACTAAGTTGGACAGGAGTGTTGATCTGCTGGAGGGTAAAAGGAAAGCTCTGTAGAAGGATCAGGACAGTCTGAACTGATGGGCCAAAGACAACTATATGAGGTTTAGTAAGGCAAATTGTTGAGTCCTGCCTTTGGGTCACAACAACCTCATGCAGCACTGCAGGCCAAGGGAAGAGTGGCTGGAAAGTGGCTCAGTGAAAAAGGACCTGGGGGTGCTGATCAACAGCTGACTGAACATGAGCCAGTGTGTGCCCAGGTAGCCAAGAAGGCCAATGGCATCCTGGCTTGTTTCAGGAATACTGTGACCAGCGGGATTAGTACAGTGATCATCCCTCTGTATTTGGCACTGGTGAGGACACACCTTGAGTCCTGTATCCACTTCTGGGCCCCTCACTTTAAAAAGGATATTGAGTTGCTGGATCACGTCCAGAGAAGGGCGATAGAGCTGGGGAAAGGTCTGCAGCACAAGTCTGATGAGGAGTAGCTAAGGGGGCTGAGGTTGTTTATCTTGAAGGAAAGGAGGCTCAGAGGTGACCTTATCGCTCTCTAACTGAATGGAACTTGTTGTAGGGTGGGAGTCTGTCTCTTCTCCCAGGCAACTAGTGACAGGACAAGAAGACAGAGCCTCAAGATGCATCAGGGGATATCAGGAAGAATTTTGTCACTGACCTGCTGGTTAGGCACTGGAATAGGCCACCCAGGGAGGTGTTCCAAGTGCCACTGTGAGCAGCATTTAGTGCTATGGTTTAGTTGATATGGTGGTGTTCTGTCAAAGGTTGGACTTGATGGTCTTGGAGGTTTTTTCCAGCCTAAATGATTCTATGATCTTGTGATTCTGTGATTCCAGGTGACTCTCACTTCCATGGTTCCTGATGTCTCATCCTCTATTCATCTCCTGGTTTAGATCCTCACTGTTTAGACCAGTACAGCTCCACAGAGCTCAGTAGAGCTGTGCTTATTTAATGTGTCTGAGTACATGGCCACCTTTATTAGATGTCAGGCAAGCAATGTATTTAACAAGCCTCAAGGTTTCTCAGGCTAAGTATTTACATCCTCAGTTTACATTAATGTGACATGTATACGTTTGCATATATTAATAGAATTGGCATATCTGAATAAAAAGAGCGATAACGTGTGGATATTTTAGCATGTAAATTCTCAGAAGCATGGAGAATTCCATTTTGTTTTAATGTGGAAGCACCTTTTTGTTGCTAACAGAAACAAATGGTAAGTAATAATAGCCATTTACAATGATTAATAGCAGTAAGAGATTGAAATATGCTACCTAGGAAATCTGTGTTAATAGTGTTTCAGCTCAAACATTTTTTTTAGAGACACTATTTCCTTGGAAACCATCAAAGTCATATCAATGAGTTTTAGAGGGGAGGCTAGGAGCAGAGCTAGGGATTACTCTCCTACTGTCCCTCCTTACAGGGATATCCAGGACTTCTCTTTTAGGAGGGAGTCAAAACAGAAGGCAGCAAAGCAGTAGTAGGGAGTGGAAGTGACTGATGCTAGTGGTGCTGGCTTTCAGCTATTGGCTGTACCACTTTGGTCAAGGAAATTCCAGCTTGGCTTCTTTATATTCAGTGTAGACAATCATAAACTCATACATCATTTCGTTGAATTTCCAATAAAGGCCCTTCTTTAGACTAACTTTATCAGCGTAATTGTTTCAGAGAAAGGCAGTCTACAACAGTAGACAGTCTACAATTCATGGTGATTGACTTAAATTTTTGAAGTCCCTTTGTAGGGATTAATTTTTAACTAATCTCAGTTCTGTGCTCTGTTTGTAGCTACAGCTGTTTCCAGTGAACAGAATCCTGTTATTATCATAGCTGTGGTTGCTGTGGCAGGAACTATCATCCTGGTCTTCATGGTGTTTGGATTCATCATCGGACGAAGGTATTGCATCTTTGATGGGCATAAGCACTTCTGACACCACTCTCGTGAACTCTTGAGACGTAGTCAAACTTGGGATAGTAATTTTCAAAACTGAAACAGAAATAATTCTTAGTAAGATCAGTTTTCATTTAAATCCCTTTATCAATTATATGGTTTGTTCTCTTACTTTGACAAAATACTTATATCAAGATGTTCTTTTTGTCCTATGTAAATGTGCTGTAAAAGGAACCCCTAGCAGGTTCTTTACCTATACTCCTCAAAGTCTCTCTTTCTGTTCAGTTTTCTCACATGGAGAATTCTGACACTTTATCTGATCGGCCTTTAAATGACTTTACATTCAAGAAAAAGAGACACAGCAGTAAGTTTAAGAATAACCTCATGTAAAACAGTGTTCTACTTTCAAGTTCTTTAATCCTCTGTTTTATCTATAGAAGCCTTTCACCAGAACTAGAATTTTTTCTCCAGGACCTGTCCCGACTGGTATTTGATGCAAAAGCCTTTTGATTGCAACTGTTCATGATTTATTTAAAACTCTGCTGTCAATAGAATTTTAGGTGAAAGTTTCAAAGGGCCTACCGCAGTTAGGTGCTCAGTGCCTGAAAATCCCAGCCTGCAGAACTGATTTTGTCAGGACTTTAGATGTGAGAAGTAAATCATTATTTACCAGTAAAACTGATGTTTTTCTTTCTTTTCAGGCATTGTGGCTATAGCAAAGCGGATCAAGAAGGGGATGAAGAACTTTACTTTCATTGTAAGTGTTTTGCTTTTTTTTCCCCCTTTCAAAAATTCCTAATTACAATAGTGTAGACAATACTGAACCAAGACTCCATGAAAGATAATGCCATAGGAAATTCAAAAATGCTGTGTAAATAGCAAGTGGAAAGTTAAACACTGTAAAAATGTGACCTACACAAAAAGAATGCAGATTAAAGTCAACATTGCTCACACAGATGGTTTTATTTCTATACATGTTTATGATATACTGTTGTTTTCATTCTGCATTTTTTGTTTTCTTTTGGTTGCTTTGAATACATGTTTCACATTGTCCTAATGATCCCTCTGAGGTGCAGTATTCAAGAGACCTTTGCCTAAGTGACTATTTGATCTTTACCTCAGGCAAACTTCAGATTAAGAAAGTGTGAGTCACTGCATCACCCTAAAATGAAGCTGTTCTGCTCAAAAGCTGTTTTCTGCTACTGTGAATACAGTACCATCAATATTTACACAATATAATGTCCTTAAAAATAGAATATTTAATATGAAGAGAAAGGTCAGCCACTTCATTACTGTTCTGTGATCTAGAATTACTTGCCTAGCTAAGAATAGTACCTAAAGCTTCTCTTGTTGAAATCACGTCTACCATCTCAACTTATACTAGAATCCTGGGAAAACTCAAAACACATCTTTCTTGGGTTAATGACAATTAAAAATGTAAAGAGAGAGGAATGTTTTAATTTCTTTTCAAATTAGTCATTAACACAGGAAGTGTGGTAAACTAAGTTGCAAAATTATTTTGAGCAACGATAATTGAAAAAATCACAGAATTAAACTGGACAAAAGTTCTGGCACAGAACAATGCCTGGGTTTCCAGTTTTCTCCCATACCTGGTCACTCTCATATTAGTACAACTTCTATTTAGTCATGCTGTGCTGTATTTAGCCCTTGTTGTCTAGCAATAATTGCAGTTGTAGCTTAAATCCATCAGATTATTATGTTTTTTGTGAAAGCAATAAGGTTTATTTTAGATATGTTAAAATCATGAGCTATTATCTGAAAGTAATGTCACATGGAAAATGAAGCAGCCACCAGTCTTAAATTCTTAGCATTTTCTCAATGCATTTCTCTTTAAATGAATAGTTCTAGCCAAAGCTCCACTCAAAATCAGATCAAGGTTCAGTTTTACCTTTCTCGCCTGAAAAAATCAGCTGGAAATTGATCACATTTCCGAAGTTTGGGTGTGTAGCTACCTAAATTATTTAAATGCAGTGAGTGTCAAACTTAGTAGTGACATCATTGCAGCTTTAGTCAATCAACTCATAAACTGTGCAAGAAAGGTAGAAAATAATAATGAGATAAGAATTATTTATCATGTACTTCACAGTGCAGTGTATTTTAAAGAATTTTTCAAAAATCTCATTTTACTTAAATGCTGCTCTTCTGGGAGTGATGGATTTGAAATTTGCCTCTCGTAATGCATTATAAGCTTTTCACATCTCCAGAAGAGCTACTGCTTTTGCTTTTAAAATCCCGGTTATGTCCTTGAAGGAAAAGATCTACTATGTATTCTTGTATGTCAGTATATAAAGAAAAGGGATACGCTAACTAAATAATTTCTTATCTCCATTATTGGTGACATTTTTTTTTTAAACTTCAGTAAAGGTGTAAATTAATTAATATGAAAGCTGCTACTTAATAATTGATAGTTGATCCAGAACTGGTGAGATTTGTAAGTGTTCTTTTCCCTCATTTTACTTTAAAGAAATCTGGTTATCTAGCAAATTATTCTGAATATTGAGCATACACAGTCTTTCTTAAATCATGGCGCCAAATATAAGTCACTTCTTGCCAAACTAGTTTTTCATCGTCTGTTGATTGTAGGAGTAGTATTTAATTTCATTTGATAGCCATGTACAGAATGAGATTGAACCCAATGCTGTGGTCAGCAGTTTGGCCACAGAGCTGTGAACACCAGTTTGGTGGCCTTTTGCTCCGTAACAGCTAGACAACATTCTTCTGCACTGAGGTACTAGACTGGATTTTCAAGCAGGTAACTTACAACAAGCACTTACTTAGAACAAAAACTTACAAGCAAACATATTTTAAAGCAGTGCATTTAATGGGCTACCATATATTTCATTTCAGTTCCCTTCATCTCTCTGCGACCTCAAGTGCTACACTTGAAGATAAAAGTACGATGGAGGAGTTTAGTCAAGCAATTCAGATTTATATTTGGTT
This sequence comes from Oreocharis arfaki, assembly GCA_013398015.1. Taxonomy (NCBI): domain Eukaryota; kingdom Metazoa; phylum Chordata; class Aves; order Passeriformes; family Paramythiidae; genus Oreocharis; species Oreocharis arfaki. Next base: position 560,913 of record VZRR01002869.1, read on the forward strand.
TCCTCCTCCCTTTTTCATCTAACAATGTCTGCAAATGCAGGCCAGCATTATTTCACGTTGCTATGCCAGGATAGCCTTGGCCTGTCAAAGTGTTTTATGACAGCTTGAACAAAGAACCATCAGAGGCCCACTTGAGATTCGCAAGGTTACTTCCAGTCCAGGCCCTTTATCACAAACACAAGAGGATGTCTCCTTCTACATCTCCTTGCCTTAAAGCACTACTACTGGAGGTCAACCTACTACTTAATTCTCTTTTTTTTCCAGTCTCTTTTGGTTTTAAGAAACAAATATTTATAATTCTAAAAAAATTGCAGCACACAAATTTCCAATACAACTGAAAGAACATCCATTTAAATACATGATGTGACAGATAACAACATCTGGGCAAGATTTCAAATAATTTCTCTTGCTGTAAATTCATTATTTTACTGAAACAATTTCTCTAGGTTTTGGGTTTTTTTTCTTTACGGTTTGTGGATTTAGGTCATTAATACCATCTGAAACATAAACCCACATGATTACTAAGCTCTTTTTCAATATATTTTGAAACTTAATATATTTTATGTTAAATTAAAAGAAGACAAAGCAACTGTAAATTATTTATGTTTTATATTGACTTTTGATCCTGTTCTTGTATATTAGTATATCAATTAACGGAGGAACATGCTTGCATTTTCATATTGAGTTTTAATTCACTGATTTAATTAAAGCTCAAGAGTATAATTCTTGTGAGCAAATTTATTTCATAAAAATTGCTTGATTAATAGATTTCCAGGGTTGCTCTACTATCACCAGGAGTTTGTACTTTGACCAGAAGAGCAAAAAATAATTTACCTGAATTATCAGCAAACTAAGGGAACAAACTGCATGCTGCCCAGAGCACTATGCTGCCTGAGTTGCACTAAGCATGGAGAAAGAATGAGCAAAAACCAAGTTGCTGCATGTTATTCACTTAGGGGCTTGAGAGGGGAGATAATTGTGCTGCAGAGGCCACTTTCCCTTCCTGTGCCTTTACATTTACTACTGTGAATAGTTTGACTATTGCCACAGTCTACAAACAATATTATATTCAATAGTTTAAGCAAATTCAGGGGGGCGGAGGAGCCTTTCAAATCCCACTAGAGGAGAAAAGTAACATGAAGAAATGCTGTTTACACATCCTGAGTGAAGAGGATAAGCTGTCCTTATAGAGAAAAGAAACTTTCACCTCCTTTGCTCGTGTTATACCCTTTCCCCCATTTTGTTTTTACTCCCACTCAACCCTTGCATTTTATTCCATTAAGCACTATTTAATATATATTACTTCTTTCAGTTCAAGAGGAGGTGCAGATGCTAATGTTAGTAGTTTTTTAGAGTTGGGATTGTGTATACTTGTGTCAGCATGCTTGCAGATGATGCCTAAAACTAAGGATGCCTCTCAGAGCGGCTCTGACTCAGGCAGCATGGAAACAGGTTCACTCTTCCAAGGAGCACTCTGCATAATGAAATTCCTGGGCTGACTGCACAATAAGTGCTTTTGCTTCATCACAGTCATGCTTTCTTACATCATTACAGTTAAATTTCCAGGCACCAAAACCTACATTGACCCTGAAACCTACGAGGACCCAAATAGAGCTGTCCATCAATTCGCCAAGGAGCTAGATGCCTCTTGTATTAAAATTGAGCGTGTGATTGGCGCAGGTAAGGCTGCCGTGGCTTCCTGATTCAACTGTTCCATTTAGCCGGGATCGAAACTCATACATCATAATGACAGGCAAATAATTATACCTCAGGTATAGAAGAACTTTTTGCATTTGCCAGAGTGGTTAAGAGCAATGAAGCTGCATTCGCTTCTAAAATGTAAAAACAAATAGGGGAAAAGCCCAACAACAACTAAAAAAACCCAAATAAATGAGTAAATTAAAAGTCTTGCATGACATTGAAAGCTTATGGGTTTTTAATCATGTATCTGCTGTTAAAAGTGGAACTGGGGGAGTGAGCCAGTCTTTCTGCCTATTATTTACTGTCAGAGTAAAAGCGGTAGGCATTTGTGCAAATTCTGCTCACTTCCCTTTTGCAAGGGGGCTTTTTGACTTCTGCAGCTTTGTTCGTGTGAGTAAGGAAAACTGGCTGCACTACAAAATCTTAAATATAGGGTAGGAAGGTCTTGGTTCTGTGTAACAAAATCTTCCCTAGGGCTGTTTTTTCTTCTACCATTTTTCTTTTTGATATTTTATGAATACAAAAAGTTATTGTTTAACTTCTTATGACTGATTGTAATTGCACCAGCACTACATTGCTTTTTTTTTTCTCTCGAACTGTCTACCACCTACTTAAGCCATGGTGTTCATGCTCTAAAAAGGCAGTTTCATTTGTTTGCGTTAATAAGATATGTGACATTTTTATTGCACTACTCCATGTAGTGAAATTAAGTTTCCGTGAGTAAGAAAAATATCAAATACCTCAGATTCCTGGAGGAAATGTTCTTTTTCTTTCGTGTTGTTTTATATAAAAGTATTAGTAGAATACTTTTAAAATCACCCTGTAGTTTGGTACTGTAAATTACATGTTGAGGTATTATTTAAAAACAGAAGAAGAAAAATCTCTAGTATAAGTGGTTTTACCTGTAAAAAAATCTTTACACCTAGAATTCACAACACCTTTTTAAAGTAACCTCAGTCATGTTGAATCATGTCTTAATCAAGGAGTAGTGGCATTGAAATTAACTACACTGCTGAGCAAATTATTCCTTCGATGAGTAAGAGCATAAGAATCCAGCCCTTGCTAGCTAGTAATTTTTGTGATGCTAGAATGGCAGCATTTCTTCTAATAAATACGCAATATGCAAAATTAGCATAGAAAAATTGCTGAGCTTTATCTTTTGCTTTGAGTTAAAAAGCTACCAGCATAGCAACAGTTCAGAGCACAAAGATATATTCAATTGGATTTTGCTAATGCCTTCTGAGAAAAATGCTGAAAACACTTGAGCTGCAGAGTATACAGTTTAAAATGAATTTTCACTGTTATGATAAATTCTATAATGTTAATTTTCTTGACTGCAGATGAATTTATTCTTGCTTTTAATGAGTATAACTGTTAGCAGAAATAACTAAAGTGTGTCAATCGTTGTTCTGAAGAAAGTTAATTAGGAGTACAGTGGTGAAAGCATATTGTATATGGTGTTTAGCTATGGCTTTAACCTGCTGATGTAAATAGCAAACAGGAGTGAAATGAAATGCAGTCCAGGAACAACAGACCCAAGGCAGCAGCTGAAACTCATACATCAAAAAAGAATATGGAATTTCTGCTAGTGACAGCACCAGGAAAGGCACTTAGCAATCTCAATATGCATCAGCAATGCTGGCCACATCAACTATTGAGTAGTGCCACGTCTCTCAGACACAAACAGGGTGCAAGTATGCTTGTGCTCAATTTGCATGAGGGATATGTGCTTTCCTTGCCAACATTTTCATTACCATCCTGCTGTGGCCACCTGTCGGATACAGAATATGGTGTCCACTATGTTAAGTTGTTCATACCACACATCCTTTGTTTTAGCCTCTGCTTTGTTGACATGCTGAGCTAGTGGCTGTGCGGCTGTGCAGTATTCCCTCTCTTGTTGTCATATTTTCTGGTTTATTTTTGGGCATGATTTCAGCTGAATATACTATTTTCTTGGGAATAAAAGTAGTTCATTGGCTAGCATCCTGGCCTGAAATGCATAACATACAAGTTCAAGTTTCTGGTTTGCCCGAGTGTGTGTGATCTGCCTTTGGAAATCAGTCAAAATCAGATCACAGAGAGCTGGAAAGGAGTTAAGCCTTAGTGTCTCCTGTGCCAGGTATCCTAATTACCTGGCTCTGAAATATCACAGACACACAGACACACTCCTATACTCACGTCTTGTTTTCAGCATGGAACAAAACAATTTTGGAAAGTACTGCTAGAGAAAATTGTTATCCTCTAGTAAGTTCTTGCAGCTGGGAGGTGTGAGTGAGGTGAGTGGTGAATTCATTAATAGTCATCCGTGTTGCTAATGAAGTGCAGGAGGGAGGTTAAGGCATCAAGCTAGGGGCATGAGCAGCTAGTTGTCGTGTATGTAACAGCTATGCCTCGTGGCATACTTATCTCAGTGCCCAAAGATGGTTGAGGATAATATGCAGGCAGGAACACTTGTGTGGTCAATTAACTTAGGTACAGCATGGTATTAACAGAGGTATATGCAGCTGATTTGAGCCAGCCTTGGTTCAGCTAGCATAGAATATGAGGGACAGGAGTTTGATTTTGTATGCAGTCACTTCCTATAAGATCAGTAAAAAGAGCCATACTGAGTGGGGATTTACTCAGACAAGTCAGTTGGAAATGGTCAAAGGCATGGTCAAAATTCTATCCTTCTGGATGAACTGTGAAACCAAGACCCAGGTAATGCTTTTTTCTTTCCCAAAGCTCTGCTTGGGGCTGATAGGAGAACAGTAGTGTTCAAATACTGACGGTGTCATAAACAAGACTTCTTGCAGCCCATCCATTAGAACACTCCAGCATCTATCCCTTCAGGCATTCAGCCCGATTTCCAAGCATACCTCTCTTCCTTGACAGCCAGACACCTTGCCAGTGTGCATGTCCACTTAAGTCCTGATCCCACAAGGTTTCTCACAGAAGGATTCTCTAATCAAACTCTGTGTAGGTCTTGCCTAGTTCAGTCATTTTTTTCAGCACTCATCCTGAAACATGTCTTAGATGTGGATGTGTCTGCATACTTGTGTGTACGTAACAGCTTAATGTTAAGGCACTCCGCAGGTATGCAGGAGATAAATTTCTGACTTTATTTGATTTGGAGGAGGGACATGGAACCATATCTCTCAAACTCCAGATGAATTTTCAAAGTACCAGATTATTAAATATTTTGCAGTTAATCTTTCTTTTTAAAGAGATGTTCGCTTTTATTTAGTGTAAGATATGTTACTACCCACTTCTTCCATGTGTACAAGGAGATTTTTCTTCCTGTCTGCAGAATTGGAGATTTCACTTCTGCTCTCTGCTGTGAGGCAAGGGACAATTCTTAAATCTTTCATAATCTTGTTAATTGTGAGGTAGATATATTGCCATTCAGCTCCACATCTCACATGCTTCCATCCTCTTTCCTGTCTGATGGAGTCGAATTATTTTTCTTCCAAATTTGGTTATTGGGGCACTTTTTCTTTGTATTCTTTCTGGCTGTTTGGTCTTTTTTATCACGGGCTTCTTCAAGTTCTAATTGTCTGTTAGTTTAGAACCTTTTACAAACTTGCAGCATTTGCTTGTGTTTGTTTAATGTAACAAAATTGTTATAAGTCACACCTTTCATTTCATAATCTGTAAAGTAAATTATCCTGCTTGAAGGTAATAACGTAGTGCTTCATTTAACACCATAAGGATGCTAAATTAAAAGCAGCTCTGCAAGAGCTGCCTTTTGAAAGAAAAAAGCCCATTGGAACTAAAGATAGCAAGGAAACCATGTAGAGCAGAATGACATTTTTACTTAAGAATAGTGTAACTATTTCAATTATAGTGTTTTCTTATGAAAGCCACTTCATCTATTATTTTCTATATTTAAAAAAATGCAAGGAAATACTAACAAGTCTTCTAAAATATTCAAATAACAGTCCTGTCAGTTGGCCTAACTGAAGTGTTTATTCCATAACGGTCAGCAATTCATTTAAGGCTCATGCCGAAGCAATCAATTTCAAATGTGAACACGTTAAATTTAGACACACGCTTAGGTGGCTATTTGAGTCAAGGCCTAAAAAAAATACTGATATGCAGAGTAATTCAGCATTGATCTACCTCATTTTAGGAGAGTTTGGTGAAGTGTGCAGTGGGCGTCTAAAGCTTCCTGGCAAGAGAGATGTTGCAGTAGCCATAAAAACTCTGAAAGTTGGCTACACTGAAAAGCAGAGGAGAGATTTCCTGTGTGAAGCAAGCATCATGGGGCAGTTTGACCATCCCAACGTGGTTCACTTAGAAGGAGTCGTTACCAGAGGTAAGCAGCAGCTCAATCTGTCAGTCAGATAACAACACGATGGCAGAAATTACTCTGCCTTATTCATGGTCAAAGATTCAAATTATAAACAGACTGCACACTCCTAATGGATTTTCTCCTGATGCGTAACTAACTAAAACAATACTTACTTTATGCTACAACCTGAGGAAAAAAATTTAGATGCACGCATGATTAAAAGATGAAGTACTTTGAAACGTATTATTTTTCTAGTTTCATTTAGCCTCAAAGACCATGCAGAGAGATAAGGTTTCTCATGTCCTTTCATATTATCTGAAGTGTCATTATTCCAGAGTCCTGTTCACACAGCAGGAGTTAGGAGAACACACTGACGTTTTGATTTGTATGGTTTGATTTTGTGAATCATGACCACTTTCCATGCAGATATTTAAGAAATTAGAGATCTCTAACAGTGCTGGGGGGCTCAAAAATATTCAATGTCTGAATGATTCAGTCCTTCAAAGGAATAATGTGTGTTTTATCAAAAAGAGCACTCTATTTGTTTTACAGTTCTCAAATATCTGTCTTCTTTTCTTCCAGGGAAACCAGTCATGATTGTAATAGAATACATGGAGAATGGGGCCTTAGATGCATTTCTTAGGGTGAGTACCAGAATGAAAACATATGTAAAAGTGACATATATTATGTATTGACACTTTTTCGAAATATGTCTTATACTTATGCACATATGTATATATATACATATATGTATATGTGTATACATGCATGATATTGATATAATTTAAATGGTTTTCAGGTTGAAATGCAGTTTTGACAAATACTAGCAGCTCTCTATGTTATTTCAGCAAAACCAGATCAAAAACAAGAGGATCAGACAGGATCATATGGGGACATTCTGGAATTTATGTGATTTACTGTGACATACACATGGTGGGTTTTATTATAGCCACCAGTTGAAATTAAAACCACCGATACCTGAAGCCCAATCTTCTGCCTTTTGGGAGGAGAATTTTATTGTGTCAGCATGGTGGAAATCAGCATAAAGTAATCCCTAAATGAAATATGATTCTGTTTGAGAGATGAACGAAGAAAAAATAATAGCAAATTCAGAACAATTTAGTAGTTTTTAAGCGTGTTCTGAACTCGCCACCTTCTAAGGAGTTCTGACTCCTTACCAGGTATGCAAGACAGTGTGAGATGATGTGTAAACACTGTATAGAGAACAGAAAATATATTTTTTTTTAATAAGCTCCAAGCTGTGAATGAAAATTATCAGTAGCTGGGGTTACAAAAAGGAGATTGTTCTTATTTTCTCGACACAAATAATTTCTCTGAGAGATGAAGAGCATAGAAGCAAGATATAAGAATGTTGGGAAATCTTCATTAGATAATCTCTCTTAGAAGTGACTTGCCACGAGTTAGCGAGAAATGTGTAGTAGTTAGCAAGTTTTGTTACTATCAGTACATTAATTACTCACAGATTTCTTAACTGGATGTATTGCTTTATCTCTGAAGAAAATGTGTTTGAAGTGAGTTTCTTTGCCACAGAAGGAGTAAATAAGTAGAAAGCTGAAGTTTCTTATTTCTCTTCTCAGCTGTACTAACAAGAATCGCTGCTCCTTTCTTCCCTCCAGAAACATGATGGGCAATTTACAGTCATTCAGCTAGTGGGAATGTTGAGAGGAATTGCTGCTGGAATGAGATATTTGGCCGACATGGGATATGTACACAGGGATCTTGCAGCACGCAATATTCTTGTCAACAGCAACCTTGTTTGTAAAGTATCAGACTTTGGCCTTTCCAGAGTTATAGAAGATGATCCAGAGGCTGTCTACACTACAACCGTAAGATAAAGCAATGGGTTTTCATAGTTTTGAGATGTGGTTATTTAGAAGAAGTGTATCTTCTGGAGGGTATAGATGAGAGAATAAGAGAAATACATTAATTTCTTGGGAGATGTTAACCAGTCAAAAGGAAGAGTCTCTGCAGACATCTGTCTCTAATTAGGAAATAATATTTTTGTAAGAACATACATTTTTATTTGATAAAGTTCTAAAAATTTCGTACAGTATCTTCATTACTCCATTCCTCATGATTTTTTGATTGAACAAATAAGGAAGTTTTACCCACAAAAATTTTAAACATCTAATTTACTATGAGTCAATTAAAATATTTGTAGGCTATTACTATTTTTCAGTCTAGATTTTATCTCACCAAAGGGTTGACTAGCTTGAGGCTAGTCTATGACAAAGCTCAACTCCTATACTTTCCCTTGCTTTTGGGTGGGGCGCTTTTCTTAAATACGCATTCATCAGGCACAGTATGCTCTTTATTCTTTTGTTGAGCTAGCTCCACTTTCCCACCCATGGGGCCTCCCTGTACCTATTTTCTCATGCTGAGGGAAGGAGGGGCCCCTGGAATCTGCTCCAACAGGCACAGGGATCCAGGAAACCACACCGGTGTTCACAGCTGTCACTCCTGACGTTGGGCTCTAAGTGGGATCCTGGTTTAAAAATGTCAGACCAGGATTTCAGAGGAGCCATATGACAAGTCAGTGGGGTTTATATGCACAGGTTGGGATTCTCTTCACCTAGCTTCAGCCAGCCAGGAGTTAAATGCCTAGTGTAAATCAGACATCTAAGCAGCTCTTTAAAATCAGTGGAGGGATAAGCACTTCCAGAGAAAGACATCCAACTTAGCTTGTACAAGTATCTAAGTGTCTATATTCCAAGTGTTTTAAGATGCTAAACTTCCTTAGACACCTTGGAAAACTCTGCAATCACTCAAACATAGCAGATCATGTAAATGCTGCTTTTGATGTTGATGGAAATAATTACAAATGCATTCTATGGAAGATGATGTGAAAATTCTGTGGAGGAAAAAGAGAACTTTCTTCCTTTTTTTTTCTTTCATAGGGCGGAAAAATTCCAGTGAGATGGACAGCTCCGGAGGCCATTCAGTACCGCAAATTTACATCAGCCAGTGATGTGTGGAGTTATGGAATAGTTATGTGGGAAGTAATGTCTTATGGAGAAAGACCTTACTGGGACATGTCAAATCAAGATGTAGGTTTGTCTGGTTGTGAGTCTGCGTGTGTGTTAGTAAAACCCTCATTGCACAGTGTAAACAAATACATACATATTTCACTAGAAATACATTAAATGCTGTTTTAGAAATAAGATTTATCAAAACACTGTATGGTTGTCACAAAATGAAAAAGTTACGGAGCTTTCACTTTTTACCAAAATCGAAATCTTTCTTCTGCCACATGGTTATTGTAGGTTTTTGTCCTAAATATCCATTAAAAGTGGATCATCAGAAATAGTAATATGTGCTCTTTACTTTACTATGCTTAAGCATGGAAAGAATTAATTTTTTTCCAATAAAAATAATTCTGAGGTTTCTGACCTTAGAGCAATGATTAATCATTTGAAAAAAGTTGTTAAAAATCTGACTGGCAGTTAATGACCTACTTTGGCTTTTTCAAGTTAATTATGCTGATTTAACAGTACCCTTGTTTGCATAAAATATGATCCAGAGCAACAGGTCAGCAGTAATAAAACAGATGGGTGTTAATCTTGATTTCTGACAGGAGTATCTATTAATGTAGAAATTACACAGGAAAAAGCCATATAGGTGTGAAAGATGTCAGAAAGAGTCTCATTTAAAGTTTTTCGGGTGGGGGCTTGAGTGGGCTTTTTAATTGTTATTTTAATTTTTGATTGAATGATCAACATCAGAGTTGAAAAAAAAAAGATAAAAGTGTAGATGATGAGTCAGTTTGGCACAGTGCAAAGTTGTTAATATTTGACAGGCTCAGTGTCAAAGATTTCATGGACTGTCAAAATATGGGCAAACAAGTCCTTGGGGCAGAGAAAGAGAAATATTTACATTCCCCAGACACCCAGTAGAGTTTCATTTCTTTTGACACCTTCCTTCTGTACTAGATTCAAACATAAAAGAAGTCTGACAGGAATATAAGATGCCTCAAAGGCAAACCTTACCTATCTTTCAGGGAACAATAAGGAAAAAACTTTTAAATAGAGGAGAAATTTTGATATCTTTTTGCTTCTTATTAGATTTTGAACAGTATTCCTTCTATTGAAAACTGCGTGTAAAACACATGACCAAGCCTCTTTCAAAAAATAACTAATTGCCACTTCTTACAGTTTTATCTCTTTTTAGCATCTTTCATGATAACCTTCAATAGCACGTAGTTAAAAAGTGCATCAATTGCTTGGTAAAATAATTCCAAATATTCTTGTATGCTGTGATCTTCAAGCATGTCCTTCCATACCATATACACATCCTACCAAGCCCATAGATAATCTGTGATGCAAAAATTTAGAATCACGTAATGATTTGTTATTTATTCTCCTTCAAAGTCACCACTTGGAGTATTTAACAGGAATGAAAAATTCTAAATGTGTTCTTCTAATTTTGCACTTATTTTATACATTTTAAGTGCATCATTTTGCCTAAAAGTGCCTGTGGGTGTAGTCATAGACCAGACTAGGTCTCCTAAATAATAGGCCTCCCTGACTTTGGATCTATAGATAGCATTTCTTTAATTCTGCCCTTCTTCCTTTAAATCATTGCTTTAGACTGATGGAGGATACATATTTGCATTGTGAACTCTTTTCAAGCAAAACCCTCCTTTTAGCAATGACCTGGAGCTAGGGTGCACCAAAAGAGCACTCATCCTACAAACTCCCTGCAGAGGCACAGCAGGCTGAGCACAGATGATAGACAGAGTTGTCCCAACTTCCCTGAGCAGTGAGCTCCCCTCAGTTTAATCCTTACTAGTGTGAGTAGCCCTCAAACCCCCATCCTCCTATTAGACTGCTGATGTTTTGTCTTGCTCTCATTTTGTTACTGACCCCAGTGCAGATTAGTTCTTCAGAAAAGGGCAAGGCTATACTTCTGGATTTCTTACCATTATTATAATCATTAATTTGTATTACTATTATTATTATATGACCATAATCAGAGTTACAACATTACATTGTCCGGTTACCCATATTCAATACTTCCTTGTTGGCATCCATTATTTAAAGTGAACAGACACAGTCCTCTTCTATTCTACTTTACATCCTCAGATAGCCTGATTATGATAAAAGCATAGTCTTAACAGTATTCCCTTTTACTCTTTTTGCAGCGAAAGCAGAATTTCAGAAACAAGTTGTGGGAAGTGTAAATAATATAAATCAATTCTCTTAGTAAGAACTCCAGCTGTTTTCTCTTTGTAGGTTTGCTTATTAAAAAAAAAAAAACCAAACAAAAAGAACAAATTCCTGTATCTATTTTATTGTCTGTGACTACTGGTCTTTTGAACCCCACCTCCTCCTTTCTTAGCAGAGTGGACACTTGTCGTACTTTACTTATCAATATTTTAGAATATTTTTTCAATGTTTTGGATATTCACAGCAATTCCATCCATCTCTAGCTGACTCATTGTTTTATATTTCCATTTCACCCTTCTTGCTCCGAATACACACCGGAGAAGCTGATTCTGATGTATCACCAAAGCCTTTCAAAAACAATATCATCATCTTGATTCCCACTTCTCTTTGGGTTTATCTGCAGATCTTAGTGAATGGGGAAAACTCCTTTTCTGATTCTTTCATTCATGTTTTCGCTCGCCCTTACATTCTTGGGTATAGTCTTATGTAGAAAGTTTGCCAGTTCTAAGGGTATTAGATGTTTTGGTGGTTGTATTGTTGTTCATTCCTCATTGGTGATCTCTGTCTTCTGACCTCTTAAGCAACTACTTCATTTGTGGTAAATTATATGTGGCATGCTCAAAGTTTTTAATACCTTTTGCCATTTAAAAGGTCAGAAGTTTATGCACTACCTTTCACAGCACAGCAGTTGTCCTGTACACACTGTAGCTTATTTTTTGCTTTCATTCCACTACTGCTTTTAAGCATAAGGAGCTGTTCTTTTCTTTTTCCTCTTAATATAGCTCTAAAGGGTCTAACATTTTACTTCTAGCGTTTTCTTTCCTATATAGTTCTGTTCTTCCAATTTCCCTGTTCTTCCACAGAAAACCTCTCTCCACACCCTCTCTGACAGACAACTTCAACGTCTCTAAAAGGTCACTGCACTCATTCTTCAAGGTGTGGATGTTTCTGCAGGAATTGAATATTTCTCAGTAATTTTTGAGCTGTAGGACAGTACTGTCATTCTAAATGTTCAGAGAGAAAGCTGAGGCCTAGGGAGATGAGGCAACTTCCCTGAGGTCAGAAGGACATTCTGTGACACAAACCTGCAGTCAGTGCCCTACCACTGGGCTATGCCTTCTCTTTTCATAAAATTTCTTTTATGCAAAAGGTTTTGATACAAAACCTGGCTGGATTTCAGCCAGCTTTTTGAAGGTCGTTCTGTATTGTCTGCAGTTCTACTTTGCAGTCCATTACTTTTGCATTTTCTCACACAACCTACAGAATATTTTCTGTCTGAGGTTATTTTTACTAAAACCTGGATATTCACCAACTTTGCTTATTTTACCAGATCTACTTCCCAGAACTACATCCAGAACAGCTTATGATCTTGCTTTCTCTACAAAATGAGGGAGAAGACAGTCCTATGCACTCCCCTTCAGGAACAAGCACCCTTCTTTAGCAATTCTAATGCTTCTGTGTCAGTCAATGTCAGTATACTTGAAATCCCCCATGAACAGTGTTTTAGCCCTTTTTCACTAGCTTTTCTTATCTGCCTTGCTTCCTGATGTGCTTTTTTTATTCTGCCCTCAAGGTTTACAGCAGTTTGCTGTGATTTTACTTTATTCATTTTTATTTTTTACTTAAATCCAAATGGACTTGGCTAAGGAAGTCAACGGGTGGGTGTAATTCTGGGTTCAGACATTTATGCTCTCCTTTGATCATATCATCATCTAGCAGCATCTTTTATTAAATCTAACTTTCTGTGATATATTAAAATAGCATTTACCCAGGTCTTTCTCTCTCACATGGCACAGTTCTGCTGCTTTATCATTAATATAACATGGCTAGACATAGAATACAACTTTTTTCCCTAACAATTTCTATCTGCTACACATTTTTCTTGGATCCTTTTATAGTACCTTCAGGCTTCTTGTATTTTATATGTGCATGCACAGATATCTATCCATTTAAAAGTCAGTTGCTTCTACCACACACTCTTTCGTAAAAACCTTGGGGCAAGTAATAATGCTTTCTGAAATAACTCCATTTATCAATCTATCTGTTGCTCCCTTGGTGAATTTAATTGTTGTTCCCCGCTACTCACTTGTCTAGGTAATATAGCTATGTTCTGCACATATAGAACAGTATGCTTAATAAGCCCAAAGATAAAGCTGGGGAAATTATTTGAAAACCTGAAGGCTAGTGTCAAAACAACAGACTCATACTTTTGCAACACTGATGGCAAATTTTAGTTTATTGATTTTTAGTTTTTTATTTTATTTTTTCTTACATATTTGAACTGGGTAGCAATACACTTTCTTTAAATTACTGTTGATGAAAAATGATTAACTATGTTGGCTACTAGGTTATAAAAGCAATCGAAGAAGGCTATCGTTTGCCAGCACCCATGGATTGCCCAGCGGGACTGCACCAGCTGATGCTGGATTGTTGGCAGAAGGAACGCGGTGAAAGGCCAAAGTTTGAGCAGATAGTTGGCATTCTGGACAAAATGATTAGAAATCCAAACAGCTTGAAAACCCCACTGGGAACCTGTAGCAGGTAAGAAAAGCTTTAGTGTGTGTTCTTATGACGGTGCACATGGCTGGGCTCTGGATGTTCTGCTTGGTGGCTGGTTCCAGTTCACACTTACTTCATCTGTCTTTCAGTTCCTCCTTCTTTCCGTTCCCTGTTCTTCTCTTCCCTCATTTTCCCTTCTTTTTTACCATGCTAAATAAAGCCAAAAAGGACTTTCTTAGGAAAAAAAAAACCAAACAATCAAAATAAAGTAAATATCGCGGAACTAACACATTTCTCAGTAAACTAGTGCCTGCTCATCGCTCTTTCTACACTCTCACCACTAGTCTATGTTTTCCTTGTTTCTTAAAACCATGAAGTCTAGAGGGCAAGGATCATTGTCTATTGTAGTTTTATGTGATGCATCCCTTGCCCTAGGAAACTGCTACAGTAGAAATAGTAATTAACAATACTCATGCTTGGCCAATGTACCTTGACATGCTACACTCTAGATTTTTATCTTTCATTTTCTGGCTTTTAACTCCTTTCAGTGATTGCATCTCATTGTATTTCATGATGTAGTTTTTAATGGCTTCTTCATAAATTTCAGGTGGATTATTTAATCATGGTAATCTTTTGATCTGCTAGCTAGATTGCTGCACTAGGGAATCAACTGGCCTGTGTTCTGCTCCTGATTCTTCTACTGACTGATTTGCTGTGTGACCTTAAGCAACTTACCTTGTGCTCTTCCCTTGTCTTTGTTTTGTCCCATCCAATTGAAAAATGGGAATAGCTACTACTATATTTTCTAAGATGCATAAAAGAATAGCATCTTTATTTTACTCAGCAATGTAGAGACAGCTGCTGTCATGCTAGGTAATAAGGTTGATTTTCTGTTGGTAACAGTAGTCCATTAGGCTGATTTTGCTCACTCTGACCTTCCATCTTTTATGTGAATAAGCTTAGGAAGTACATATTGTGAGCTTACAGAGTAGTCAAGAGCTATTCACGGAATAATCTAAACTGTGTATGAAGGCCTATTACTTTCTACTCTCGACATTTTTAATACCCAAAACTTATATGACTCTCACCTTGCTAAATACTCCCTGATGTTTTACTCTCTTTGGAAACAACTTACTTTCCTTTTTCCTTCTCCATAGACCAATTAGCCCTCTTCTGGACCAGAACACTCCCGATTTTACCACTTTCTGCTCCGTAGGCGAATGGTTACAAGCTATTAAGATGGAAAGATATAAGGATAATTTCACAGCAGCAGGCTACAACTCTCTTGAATCAGTTGCCAGGATGACTATTGAGTAAGTTAGTACTGGGCATGTTTAACTTGCATTTAGGGAATTTCTAGGTAAAATAATACACAATGTTCAACTCTATAACTTTACCCTGAGTACAAACATTGTACTAGGGGTCAAACCAGCCGTTTTAGCAGCTGATGATGTTGTATTAGAGCATCTCATGAAAGGGCAAATACTCTGCTACCTCTGCATAGCATCATTTTTGTCTCTGCTTTTCTAACCAATTGAAGTAACACAAAGGGACTAGAATTTGAGGGAGAATGTGGCCCTTTTCAAAGTATGTATGTATAGGAAAATAACCACTTTGCCTCCACCACCTAATTGGTACCTTTTTCCCGATGTGTTCTGGGAAGATGTGGCATTTTCTTCTAATTGGCTGGGGGCTGTCTGTGTCCTGCAAGACAGGACTTTGCATCAGGGTAAGTTTATAGAAGCAAAACAATTTTCTGAAGGCAAACATGGCCTGTATCAGTACTGTCATCTTAAAACAGGTCTTCTTGGCACCCTGCAAACAACTTTCTTGTCCTGGTGGTTGCCAAACACATGTAATTCCTCTTAGAGAGCAGTGGGTTTCTACACAAGTTTCTAATTCAGTATTCTCAAGATTTCAACCCTATTCTTATCTGCCCGGTGTCACTAGGGTCTCAGCCCATAGCTTGGGAACTGTCATCAGAGTCCACAAGCTTCTAGCACTAGTAGGGGCAGAGTTGAAACTGCTGCTCCCCATTCGTTTGCATGATGGGTATGTGTCAATATGCAAAGGCTTTCACTAGGCATCTCTTTAGGAAACTGACTATGATCCCCAAAATCTTGTATTTATACATAACTTTGTCCTGAAAGCCACCCGAAGTATTTTACAAGAGAAGTGTCTTTGTCTTCGGGTGTCCTTAAAAGCCACAATAAAAGATTATCATAATGTAAAACACGTTGACCACCTTCAGATGTGGAGACCCACACAGTGTAATTACATGACACCTGTCATCTAATTGCACTCCTTGCTGAGAGGTTGAGCAGTGCCTATTGGAACTTCCCAGTACTGAGCTGAGGTTACAGCGTAGCTTCAATGTCAGAAACCTGTAGTCCAAACCACTGCGTAGCTTTGACTCACAGTTGAATACCATACAATAGCAGTCTAAGTTGAAAAATTAACAATGTACGCATTTATCTTCCCCAGGGATGTGATGAGTTTAGGGATCACGTTGGTTGGTCATCAAAAGAAAATCATGAGCAGCATTCAGACTATGAGAGCACAAATGCTACATTTACACGGCACTGGCATCCAAGTGTGATAGACATTTCTCCCTTATGAGGGAGGTGACAGACTGAGAGAACAGCACTGGCCTTCAGTATATATGAAGTGCTGCTAGAAGACACTTGATTTCCTGGGTCCTTCCTGCAGTGAATAGAAGAGCTACAAGAAGCACCTACAGACTTGAACTCCTAAGTGCCACCAGAATTTATGAAAAGGGAATTAGGATCCACCAGTGGTGGCAAGGAAAACAGCAGTGACAATAAACAAAGTACTACCTGAATAAACATACAAACACCTTGAGCTCTCTAACCTCCTTTTTATCTAATAGACTTTTTAAATGTACATAAAAATTTAAAAAAGAATATATTTGTCAGATAAAATCATGATATTATTGTTGAATTCAACAAAATATTTTCCTTAAATCTGTGATTTCTGAATCTTTTTTTAATCATTTGTGTTTATTCTTCATAAAGACTTTCTTTTAGTATGATGTTTATATCTTTGGACCTTTTTAGTGCTAATTCAATGACACATTACTACACTGGGTACCTCTGAAGGATTATTTGAGTTCCTAGAGATTTTAAGAAGCATGACCAAGCAATGTATATCTATCTGAACTTTGGTATCCTTTTGTGCCATTTCCTTTTGTTAAATCAGCACCGTATTGACATGGCTAGCTAATTGGCAGGGAGTCAGGAAAATGCAAGTTGCCAAGAGCTCTGATATTTTTTAAAGAATTTTTTAAGGTTATACATATGCTATCTTTTAAAAGAAAATAAAAGAGAAAAAAAAATGTAAAGAAAAAGAAAAGCAATAATGACCCCTAAGTAGTTCTAGGCACTTTTAGCAAATTATTTGCAAGATGATTTTAATGGACTAGAGTTAAACAGATATATTCTAAGATGTAGATCTACAACTGTAAACCTGCTGAGACACAGCATTGAATGGACAAGTGATTGTAGGAGTGTCTCAGAACATGGGTGCAGTTCTCCAGTGTTACCTAAACCATTTAATCTGAGCACATCACGTTTTTTTTCAGTACTCTGCATTAGCAAATCTAAGAGAAATAGCTGGTGTATATTTTCTATGAGTTTAAGCCGTATGCAGTCCAGCTGTCAGAACAAGGACATAGCTTTTATATGAGAAATGTAGAGCATGAGGCAAGGGGCCGTTCAGAATTTTCAATTTTTTTACAAGCTTTTGCTGCTCTGAATGAACATGAGTGTGCGTGGTCACACAGATGCAACAGTCATTCATCAGGAACAGAGATGCAAAGGTATTTGCTCAATGGAATATCTTTTTACACCATTTACTTATGTATAAATTTTGTTTTATTAAAATATTTAATTACCATAAGCAATAATGAACAGTGTCTTTACGGATATTGCAAGAATGTATCTGAACCAGAGAGAAATGCTTTAAAAAAAAATCTGAAAATTGTGAACTACCCCAGCAATGAAATGCTGTACTTCCAAAGAGAATTGGGCTGCTTCTATTGATTTTGATAGAGAAAGATCCCAGGGATCAGTCATAAATTGGTCTGGTTTGATAATGTGGGCATCCACACAAAAAAAATAAAAACAAAAGAAAAACCTTGTAAATGTTCCTTTGTAAAACTTGTAAATTTTATTTATACTGTCTTGTTTTGTACACACATTTATGTGTAGTGAGCTCTGAATACATTGAAAATGCACTATATTTTTCTATTTTACTTGCAGAGCATCACAAACAAACATGTATATTCAGTGCTACATAATGTGTTTTCCCACATTTAGGACCAAAGATAGTTATCAAAAACTTAAATGCATCGTTTCCCCCCCTTCTTTTTTCTCCCTTTTTTTTAGATCACTGTACAGTGTTATATTTGTCATTTTATTTATTTGTTTCATTAGAAAAATCAGTTCAGTTATACTAATTTTTTGTTTCCCCCACCTTTGTTGAAGAAAATCTGTAAAAAGCTTTTAACTAGCATAATCCCAATACATAGACACTTCCATTTGTAATCTTTGTAATAGACTGTAAATATATTTTTGGAACTATAATGCAATGTGCATAAGGGTTATTTTTCAGTGTCCATATATGATTGTTTATACAATTCACAGCACTTTACAGTCATGCTGAGAAGCCTAATTTATTGCCTGGATTTGGGCAGAGTAAGAAAAAAAGGTGACTATTCTTATTTCATATTAGATTCTCATTCAGTAGAAATGGAGTTATTTTCACGTATGCAGCTCAAGATGTTTTTTTAACTATTAAAATTAATTTTCTAAAAATACTGTAGGAGTAAGTCGCAGAGAAGACTGCATGCCCAGTATTGAAATTAGTGCACGCAAGCACTTGGCCTAGGCATTTCGAGTAACCATTAGAACACAATTAATAAATACACAATTAATGTTCTTCCTAATTGTGTTATAACAAATGCTAAGTGCCTCACTACTGGGGTGAGTATCTGTGGGCAGCTTGGCAAGGTGCTTGTCAGTCTTGTTGCTGCTTTAGGCACCCAGCTAAGGATTTAGGAGTCTTAAGTTCAGACACCTGCTTCCTTATAAATCTCGGCTACTGCTTCCAAGGGCTTGGTTATCAAAGGTGCAATGCAGCAATGCTGGTATTGCTGAGAACTTAAAAATGCTAAATGCAAAAGAATTGAGGCCAGGCTTCACCTTTAGGACTTGTTCAATATTCTGAAGCACAGAGGCCTCGAAGCATGTGTGGTGACTTGGGCTCACGTATGTACAAGTGAGGGCCCTAATGGTATTTCTTCCTTAATTTTCCTGGTTTGATTTAAGCCATCTTCTTTGAATAGTAAATATATTTTAGCATTCATCTATATACCTTGACTGCCTTAATGTTGCCACAGATTTTTACATATTTGAGAGTGGTAGAGTAGACCCAGAAAGCACAATCGCGATCAACCGCAATCAATCAGACAAGTTATCTGTATGTTCAGATCATTACTGCAATTTAGAGCACATGCATGTAAATGGATTTGTAACTGGTAGAGCAGCAACGTATTGACATTGGTTGCAGTTCCCCAGGTTTCAGAAAACACAGTCCAGGGTAAGAAAAATAAAGTGCCAGAGAAAGTTGATGTTCATGGGAGGAACTGAAGTAAAAGTTGGGTCACAGGGGGAATGAAAGGCTAAATGATGAGATGAAAAAAAGAAAAAAAAATCAGTTCTGGCTTCATTTCAAAGAATTTGGAAATTGTGCATTGCTAACGCCAGATTATCAGGCTGCCAGTGAGGCTGATCTTTCTTGACTTTATCCATCTAGAAGCATCTAGAAAAGAGATGCCTAAAGAAAAGCGGGATGAATCTCCCTCTGGGAATGCTTATCTCCATTAGCTGTAGAGGGAAGCCAGATGATTAGCTTAAATTAGGCGTCTAATATCTATATAGCTAAAGTTAGGTAAAGTGATTCCTACCCTGTCTGTCCTTGGCTGCTACAGTTTTCCTTGTAAGCTGAGTGTCATAGAAAGGCAGCTCTTCCACCGCTGGTATATCCCAGAATGTATTTAAACTGGGCTTTATCACAGAGAGAAGTGATTTTTTTTTTAATCATTATATTATTCAGAGACTTGTAACAGGTCATCTAAATGCTTTTTGTATGTGGATATCAATTCTTGAAAATTTTTGTGATTGTTCTAAGGAAGACCTGCCTAGTAAATTACAGTTATTTAATATTTTAAATAATCAGAAATATTTGCTGACATACTGCTTTAGTCCAGAGGTTATGTGATCAGATATGATAGTTGCTGTTTGCAAAACCATGTTTATCTAAAGCCTTGTCATGTAAAAATCTCCAGGAGGCAAAGATGCTTAAATGTATCTCAAATTGAATGTTGCCCTTAATATCTCAATAATTGAGCTCTGTCTGTATTATTTTCAATTTAAAATGAGGTTTTTTATATTTGTTTAAGCTTGAATTATCTGGCATTCACTGAGGGAGTTTGAAAAAGTGATTTTAAATTAAATTTGCTTTTCTCCACTAATAGTAATATACGATGAATAGTTTCCACTGTTTTGAATGTTATAAAAACTATTGCTTTAATGTGGGGGATGAAGGGGTTTATTTTTGTTTTGTTGTTGGTATTTTTTTACATTTATTGGTTAGTAGTTGAAATAAAAAAATAATAATTTGTCCTTAACTTTCTAATTAATTCATATATAGCAATTTTGAGAATGATTTAAATTCTGTGACTTTTGGGTTACTGGTGAGATGGTATTCATGTCACTACAGCCATAATGCCAGGAGATACAGAGTCACCCTGCCACAGGGGCAGGTTCAGCTAACGTTCTGTTCCCCGGTAATGGCATGAAGCAGTCCGCTGGCTGTGTGAAAGGAGTGAAAGGCAACTCGGCCAAAAAATGGTCATTTTGCCTTTTAAAAGTATATTTGTTACATGTTAGAGCTAAAACATCCTTAATTCGTTGCCTTGCTGCATGTGGTTAAAAACTGATGTGCTCATGATATGCATTTGGTCTTTGGTGAGTTTTGTTTGTTGGTTGGGTTGTTTCTCTTATTTGTTTTATTTTAAACAAGTGACATTTGATGCTCTTGTGGAAGAGAACAGATCTCATACAGAATGACAAGCACTGTTTTAGAAAAGTACAGTACAAATTCTTGCCCAAGAGCCGTTCTGGCGGCAGGTGCTGCCAGGGTATTCAGGCAGTTGGTGCTATGATTTGCTGAGCAACTATCACAATAGGGTTTCACCATCTTCAGGACCTGTTAGGATTGTACTTCTGATCAATTAACTGATACATGGAAACAGGAGAATTTTTTCCTCCACTGACTTGTAATGGACCTGCATATGGTAGATTTGAGATTTGCAAGACTACTCAGAAGTCTTAGTCTAAAACAAATATCTGGTAAAACAAGAAATCCTGGGCTGCAGCCTATATTTTTCTTGTATTCCCTTAAGGGTTTCAAATGTAGCCAACAATTACTTTTAAACAGATATCTTTATTGTTTGCGTAGTTCAGCCCTCTATTTACTTGGAAATAAGCAGTTCTGCAATTAAAGTTCCTGCAAAAATTGACTGAGGAGGAATGGGAAAGGGGGGAGGGAATAGAACAGTTTAGGGGGAAAAAAAAGAAAGAAAAACCTCATCCAACAAATGGCCTGTGAAGCCCAGAGAATAACAGGGCTCCCAATTTTTGTAACACATTCCATATAGGGATTTGAAAAATATAAAGGATTAAACCACAGGCATAAATTCTGCAGTATCTTGACAAAGGAGTAGTGGCAGAATGCAAGCTACTTTTGTAATGGTTTTTCCTCTGGGTTTGGTTTTGTGGGACTTTTAAGTTATAATAATTGACACATGCATTTAGAGCCAAATCTGTTGGGACTGGCTAAGGTATAAAATTAGCATGTCTATAACATCCATGAAACTCTTGGAGCCCTTTCAGGGTGGGTAAGGGCTAGGCAGTTCGAAAGTGAAAGGAGTGATTTTCAGACCCTGTAGGTTACATCCAACAAGATTATGAAAGGTTAGAAATTACGGAGGAAAACCCTCGCTTGTGTACGTGGTGAGAAGTCAGAAAATGGGAGGGAATGGAAAGAGAGCCATGAAGTCATTCAGAATGTCTGAGTCTAAGCTGTGGGGCTCCACAAGGCATTGCTGGCAGGGGAGTTAAGGAGTATTAAGATTTTTTTAAGTAAGGAGACCCTGTTAATATAATATACCTAATAATGTAATGTGGAGTAGTTTCAGTACTCTGATTTTTCCTCAGGCCAGATTGGAATTTGTCAAAGAGACTAAATTGAGACAGATGGGAAAGCAACTGGTAATACACAACTCATTCAAGCAGACTTGAAATCGAGACATGAAAGGAGAATTTTACAGTAAAAGCCTGAAAATAAGACATGAACTATGATGGTATTTACTCTCAGATTATTTTAGAGTAGTTCTCTTTAAGTCTTGTATAATGGTAGCAGATTTTAGCACTTATACCATGCAAATTGGGTGAAATGAATGTCTAATTAGAGTGACCAAAAAAGAACCACAAGTTAAAAAATAATTGATGTCTTTATAGACTGTGAAAAAAGATGCGATACAGCCAGGCAAAACTTACGTGGCCAGCCAAATGAATCTTGGACAAAACGAGACATAATGCCTAGTGCCAGAAGAGCTAAATCAGAAATAGAAAATCTGTTCATCCATGGACCAAGGCTTTTGCATTTAATTGAACCAAATAACCAATAGTAGAACTGTGCTGCTAATAATAATTAATAACGAAAAACTACAACTTAGAGGTCATCCGATGAATCATAACATGGCTAGCACTGAAAAATACACACCGTGCTTTAAGCACATAGCTTTAAGCCCAAAGACTTACATGTGCTACTGGTATTAGAGTTCCATGAGTCTGTCAAGTCATTTATAAACTGGAGACATTACAAGCCCTAGTCCATAACTAAAGCCTTCCTCTTTTGCGCCAAAACAAAACAGAAGGAATGCTGAGACTCTGTAGGATCTATCAAGTGCAATAGAAATTATCTTGTGATTATATTGCCCAGAGATGTGGAGTCTTCCTCAGTGGAAATATTCAAGAATCATCTGGACACAATCCTGTTCCGTGTGCTCTAGGACGAACCTGGTTGAGCAGTGAGGTTGGGCCAGATGATCCAGTGTGATCCCTTCTGACCTGACCCATTCTGTGATTCTGTGATTATTTCCTTAGAATTATGAAGAAAAACGTGAATTTACATTAAGGAACAAACTTCCTGGTCCAAAGATACTGTGTAACTGAGGAGTAAAATCATCCATTATTTTCACTCATACATTCAAATCTGGCTTGCAAGAGGCTGGACTGAATAATAGATGGATAGATAGAAAGATAGATAGATAGATGGAATGTATCCATATTGATCCCTCTCATTTCATGTCTGTAGAAAGATTACTCAGGCAATTTTTTGACAGTTGTTCAACCTTTGTTACTATGCCAACTTTGACTGGCTTCCTGAAGGGCTGCATGTCCATTTTTAACATGTCTGCTGTAAAATGTTTCAATTTGCTTTTCTCAGGGACAAACAGCCTGTGCCAAGAATGCAGGTGTAGCTTAAGAGCAAGAAGGTGCAGGAATCTCAATTTTGTTCTCTCCATCATGTTCTTTTCAGTCATAGTCATAAATTAAATGTGTTATTCCCCTGATGTTTCACATAGTACATTGCATGAAGAATCTGATTTGCCTGGAAGAAACTTAGTAAAATCATTCAGATACCTCCTGAAGGCCGCTCAGAAATGGCATTTTTTAAGTGTTTAGGTGATTAGGATTTTGTTCAGAAAGTGAAAGAGTTGCAGGCCATTTCATTCTGGGTGTCTCTCCTGCTTTGTTTACTGGAGTAGCCCATAAGTCGTCCCTTATATTAGTCTATACAAAATAGCAGTATCTGATTTGCCAGTAGGCAATATTTTTACCCTCATGGGCTGCTGGAAAAAAAAAAAAAACAGGGTTAGATTCAAATCCAGGCCAATATGCCACCTGAAGAAATTGGGCCAGCAACGCACTGAGAGATATTCCTGATGAGGATTCTCCTTGAATATTACTGGGCCTCGGTGCTGTGGAGAAATGATTGATTGCTGTTGTGGAGAGAAAGGCTGCACTTCACTACGTAGCTTCCCTACACCTTGGTTCATCCACTTCCAATTGCAGAGATGGGGGCAGGGAAGGAAAAAAACCAGCTTTCAGGCATTTCTTTGTAATGCCCTTTTCAAGAGAAGTAATTGTCTCAATGCCTATATTACCTAAATTTGTGCAAGAGGCGAATCCTCTTTTATGATTTCTACTCGCTGGCAAGAGCATCTCAATCAGGCTTTGTGCTCTTTGTTGCAAATCTCAGCCACAAGCTGCCTCCTATCCCATGAAACTACTTTCCTAACAGCAGGGTGACTCCCAGACCATACCTTTCTTGCAGTAGTTACTTGACTATCCCAGCACCAAATTCCCTCTGCAGTTGTCCATGTCTGTTTCCTTGTTCAGAGCTGCCTTTGGGGGATATTTTCCCAGCCATGAGGTATGACGCTATTTGCACCACTATGCTCTACTTCAGTCTCTCCCCAGCTGGCATCAGTCATTAATACTTACCTAGCAGCCCCCATGCTTCCCTGCAGGGTAAGTAGAAGATGATTGTGAGGGAGGAACATTTACTACCCCAGCGACAACAAAAGCAATGTCTATCTACAACCAACAAACTATGAGTCAGGGAGACCACTCTTAAGTGCAGAAATCATTAGTGTTGGTCAAAAATCAAAGCAAACAAGAAAAAGAAGTGTGTTTGCAGTGTGGGGAATTGCTGCATACAGAAGAGCAGAATGTCAGGCTTCCATGGACTGCCCAGTTAACACCAGTTAACACCAGTGAAGCTAATGTATTTAAAATAATGTCAAAATCTTTCTGTTGGCAGTGCAATCTAAGGGGTAGCTGAATGGCAGAAAAATAAACCCAAAACACCTGGTGAAAGGATTATTTCAGGGAAGCAGGAGAAAAGAGTTACCTTTTGTGATTTTATACTCCTCATAATGAATGGGGGGAAAGTCTCTTCACATTCATTTGTACTGTTGTAAACATGTTTCTTATGGATTTTATGACATTAATATAGCTGGATTATTGAAAATCATATGAAAACTAATGCTTGACCTGTGTCATCTGCTTCTGAATTTTTTGCTGAAAAAGCAAGAAGATAAACCTTAGAACTATACCTGCTGTCAGTATAGCAAGGTATCTTAATAATTATTGAAAAGGGGAAAAAATCTGTATAAAGTAAGCCTTTAAAGTAGCTAATACCATTTTTACACTTGTATATTTGTAATAGGATTGTGCAAAGCTGAATTTATCTTTCTTTTTTGCATCAGATGTTGTCAAGTTATTTAAATTTAAGATAAAAAAAATCTATATTTAATAATGCTTTCAGAACTGGTTGCATGATATTTAAGGTTGAATTTTCACATCTAAGTTAAGAGACCTTCTCTTTGGCTACCACAGAAACAGAAGCCAGATATCTTGACAGAGACTTATATATGTGCAAATGTGTCATTGAACCATTGCAGCATACTTTTGCAAAACACTGTATTATGTGCTTAGACCATAAGTCCTATTGCGTTGTTGGCTATTGTTTTTAACTTAAAGCCTTTTGGTGATGGAAGTCCTTGTTAGGTAAGGTCAGTGAGCATTACTAAGCAGATGAATATGATGTAAATTGGTAGAAGCTGTTTGCTGCAAGTAGGGAGATATCTCAGAGGGATGACATCCAGCTGTTACTGAGGTCACTCTCTCTCCTTGTTCAGCATAAATGCCAGAACAACACAACAGACTGACTCTCCTCATGCTTATTGATAGCTGAATCATGGCTATCCGTAGTTCAGGATGCTGATGGACATATAATACCTGTCTGGCATCCTTATGGATAAGGCCTACCTTATTTTTCTGTGATTTCATGATTGGCCTACTTTTCTATAACTTGTGGAAATGTTATATATCTCTTGGGTGACAAAGGCATAAAAGACTAAGCTTGACTCAACAGTATTGGGCTGTGGGAAGGTATAACAAAAAGGCCAACATGGTATTTTTAACTTCTGTGTGGGAAAGGAGAGACTCATATATTGGTATTCATATGTTGCCAAACACTTTGAGCTGCAGCTGCTTGCCTGGGAAAAGGTTGGTTAGGGTAAGCCTAGTCCAAAATTTCCTCTGAAATTACTTCCTGCACTGTACAATCCCTTTCCTTCCTGATGCACCTTTCCTTTTCAGAAATCCCCTCTTACTCTGAAAATCTTGTTTATGACGCTTCTGTGGGAGTGAAGAAACTTGTTCTGAGTAAAATGTAGATTTTTCTTGGAACGCATTGAGTGGCCTGTCTTTTCCCAGAAGAGCTAATATCTTGGTCTGCAGTCACCACACGTAGCCATATCATTCTGACACTGCTCAACTATTAGATGAAGTGTATGTGATCTCTTTGATCCTTCTTTACGTGTATCTCCTGTTGAAAGGATGAATTTAGGCATCTAATTTCAGAGAAGGTTAGGGGCTGTGAATCCCTGACACGTCCTGATTTACTGTTGGGATATGTGATGGCTTACCCAGGACCCTCAGAGGGCTAGCTCTCATGGGGTTTCCTTTATGTGGAAGTTACAGTGTGGGTACTACCTTTTCACATTTTCTCCCATTATTGACTTCGGATATGGCCTTGGCATGTATCAGAGATTGGACAAATAGGTACTACATCCAACCATAGAGATATAGCAACCAAGAACTGAAGCCCTATCCCCACTTCAGTGGGTTTAGTTACTGTCTTTGACTGGCCTTCAGTTTCTCCTATCCATTTTAGGTTTCTATCTCTTTCCAGGGCCGTAGACTGTCTAATTCTGGAATGGTATTGGACAGCATGGCAGCTAGAAATGAACCGTTATGATAATGAATATCTGGGCCATAGAGATGAAAGGAAGTTATCTCATTGATTTGCCATGTGTTGCACAGGGATCCTTATCTCCCATTTGTTGATACTTCATGCTTGTTAGCTTGCACCTGAGCTCTGCTCTGGTGAAACTAGTGCTTGGGCAGTGAGAACTAGTGGCAGCCCAGAGTAAAGCTGTGCCACAGTCCCAGGCAGCCCTGTACACTATCTCATGAATCTTTTGATCTGGAGACCTTCTTTCTGGTGCTAACCAAAAAATATGAGGAGAGAGCCAATACAAATATAACTTGAGGTTTTAAATACCTATGCATCAGACTGCCATTTGTGGCTACCATTTACTTTTAGCTTTGAATAAATTCACACATCAATCATTTTTACTAATTCAAAGGCTTGCTTGTCTTCAAAATACTAAAAGGACCTATAAGAGTAAAAAGTCCCTTCTTTTTGAAAGGTTTTCTCCTCAGAGTTCCTTTTTGCTAAATTCTTTTCTCACACATTCCATTCATTACTAGGGCTTCAAAGGGCAGGTGCAAAAAAACCTAGTAGAAATGAGATTTATCTTAGTTAATACCTTCCCTTCATGTAAAATTAGTCCCTAGGACACTTTACTAGAAACAGAAAAAACCTTTCTGTCCCTCCATCAGATTGCTTCCTCTTTTTGTTTGTTAAGCCTCAGCTATTATGGCTATTATTAATATCAGAACCTCTTCTCAGTTTATCATAAAACATCTGCTCCCATTTTGTCCAGCTTGGTGACAGAGATGTATGGCATGCAATGATGTATTAATAACGCTCTTCTCTTGAATGAGTATCTTCCCTTTGATTCACACTGTTAAATAATCTGATCCATGTGCTGGAATGACAGATACTACTTTGGAATCATCTGTGAGAATATTGGTTGGTGTAGCAGGGGGACATTCCTCTGCTGGTTTATTTTTCTTTACTATTAGTGTTACATTGGCTTGTCTCAATGTCTATAATAAATTTCTTTTCTCTCAGGAATTTTCAAATAATTTAGTTAAGAGATTTCTAGCCATATGTAAAATAATTTCCATTCAGTCCTGGCCTATATCCACTAGTGCTAAAGCTATGTTGTTTAGAGATTTCATATGACTAGTCTCACACTAAATGTATAGTAAAATATACATCTTGTTCTTACCTTTTCTCTTTTAAGCTCTGGATTTGTTTTGTTGGGGCTTTTTCAGCAGGAGAAGTAACATAAACATTGTCTTCAGGTGCCTAATATCATATAATGACTGAGATGAGTCTGTTAAAATGCTTTATATGATTCTTCAGCCGTACTAAGAACTTGTGATAACATCAGGCTAAGGGAGAGTCTACTTTCACTAGCTTACATGCTAGAATCTATCTACCTTATGTATGCTTTTGTAATTAGGCTGAGATAAATTGAGCACACCCATTCCACCCTTGTCCTACTTCTCTGTTTTAAACAGTTATCTACATCTTCTCCCAGTACTTAATTTTATACCCTGATCCCCATCTGAAAAACTGCACCTCATTCATTTATTTCCTTTGTTTCCAATACTGAAATTGTCAAGTATAACCCTGTGGTTCATTGAGATCCAACGTGAAACACCACTACATTTCCTTCATGTTAGGGGTGTTTGCTTGGGAACTTTTGAGTTAATTGATGTTTACCTACCCAGTCAACGAGAATTTTTGTCAGATAGTGGTGTATACATGGCAATGAAAATGATAGTGTAATTTGCCTCTATTACTTCCTAATATCAGGATTCTGCTGCACTGCAAATTTCATATCTGTTGTTATTATTTGTTTGACAGAATCAAAAACATGCCAGGTGCTTTGCAAAACAGAGAACAAGAAAAATCCCTTTCCAGAAGAGATGACAGCCTGAATAGAAATGGCATAATGGCAGGAGACAAAGGAAGCAGAAAGGGGAAGCAAAACAAGAGTTATAACCATAAGATCATGAGATTGGTTTGGAGGCACAGTGAACGCTATGAGGCATTTTTTTAAAGCGCATAAGGACTGTAGTTGGGATTAGACAATGGAAATGTAGAAAAGAAGCATGGAAAGGAATGGAGAAGAAGGGAGGAACAGACTGGCAACAGGAGGAAGAGTAAACAGAGGTGTATGGGAGAGGCCAGAACACACATCTGACAAACTGAGGATTATGACTAATGACAAGAATGAAAGACCACATCTGAAGAGCATGATGATTTCAGGAGGATGGAGAAGCAGGACATGGCGATGCTGCTAGGGAGAGAAGAGCCAGCAAAGCTGCCCTGGAAGCCTGCCCTGGAAGGTCCTCACGCTAACATAACCCTGCTTCCCCATCTTCTTTCTAGCTCCCCTCTTATACATAAAATATGTATATAGAAGAGCAAAGGAGAAGGAGAAGCAGCTAAATAAACTTTTCCAAAGATCTTGCTGGGGAAGAAGTTTAAGCTGGGATGATACAGATTTACTCCTAATGATACTGCTCGTGGTAGCGAGAGGCACAGTGCGTTCTGTTAGTCATACTCCTGGCAGATAAATCTATGTGAGTCTTTGCCTCTTTACAAATAGGCCTTGTTGAAAAATACTCAGCAAAATTATAATACTCCAGCCAATCTGGGACATCTTAAAATGTCCTTTCATTCTAGAACAGGAAGAAGCAGAAATTATACCACTCACAGTGAAATGGAAACAGGGAAGAAGAATATTTTAACAGGTTTTTTTTAATGCTGAAAATAATCATTTCAGTATTTCAGAAAAATGTAAGGGGGATTTTGCTCATTGTAAAAAAAAGTACACTTTATAACTTTTCATTAAAATTTCTGAAAAAATTGGGAACTATTTTAATTATGTAGGACTGGTTGTTCTGTTGGGGTTTTTTTTAGAAAATTGGTATTTTTAGAAGGAAACGGGAAAATTGCCATGTTCGGTCTGTCAGACATTTTGAAATAACCCTGATTTCCAAGGTAAGAATTCTTCAGGAATAAGAAAGCTGCAAAGTGGCCAGTCTAATCTCTTCCTCACTTCCTTCTCCTCTGCTTCTGTGATCAGACATGTCTAATGATTAGTCTGCAAAGAGCAAAGCCAGTTTCTATGTCTCCCTGAGAAAAGGCATTTTGCCAACTACTTTAAGAATTTTTAACTGGATCTGCTTACAGGAAGTCGCTTTTTTGCTGCAGACTATGTCTCCACTTAAATCCTCCTCAAAGCTCTTCCATTTTGCCTGGAAAGGTTTATCAGAAAGCGTGCTGGAAAAGCTCAGATCTTTCTGTCTCCAGTGAAACTGTTTCTGAACATAGTTATAGATTAGCAGATGTACTGGTATGACAGTTGAGAGACTACTGCTGTTAATGAAGTATTCTATTACCCTTGGCATATATAGACACTTTTCACTTGGTACTTCTGACTGCAAAATATTGATGTTTAGGCTATTATAGGTACTTGCACATTGTATTTTTTTTATAAATTTTAGAGGACAGAACTGGATAAATTTTTCTTCTCCTTCAGGGTAACACAGCTTTGCATGAGTCATTCATCTTGAGTGTACACCAGAGTGATATCAAGTTGGTTGTTGTGACACCTTATCAATATGATGCCCATTTTTAGTTTCTTCTAGCAGTGGAATGATTTAAGTATTGTCTCATGGAGACACTGGCCTTGTTTAAGAATATTTTGGTGACTCTGGATAGGATTCAAATAATTTGTCTGAGTGAGGAGGAGACAGCTGAAAGTCATGGCTGAAATATTACCGAAAATCCTTAACTAGCTGGATTTGTCCATCATTTGCTTGAAGATTTTGGTAAATGGTGGCTTACTGGATTCTCAAATGCCAGCAATGGCCAAGCACTTTCTTTTAATTTTCTTCAATTTGAACTTTGCATGAGTTAATTAAGCTCTTGTCATCTCAGGGTACCATTTTAGCGATGAGGTTTACAAGACCTTTTCTGTCAAAGTGAAAACTTCGGCTACTAAAGAGCATACGAGGTATAGAGAGTAAACTCAACACTCAGCAGTGCTTGAAGAATAATTCCCACCTCAGTAATCTCTCCACTGTTATTGAAATAATACTGGATTTAAATCCTTTAGCCATGGTGCCAATTTACCAAAATCTTCCTACCTAAATTATTCTTCAGTTAAATGTAGCTCAAAGTTTTAAACCAATCCACCTATCATTTAGAAAATGGGATTGCAAAGTAGTCTTAGTATCACCACATAACACAGATTTTTTACATATCATTTTTACATATTTGAAAGAACTCCATTAACTCAGTCACATACAACTTTTTGCAATAAGAGACACACCATAAAGCAATATCAAAACACAGGTAATATTTCTACTAATTTTATTTAGCCAAGTCCCAGATTTTGCATAATATTGCCACTGCTTCTGGCATGATAGCAGATAGGGAGGTTATCCTTACCTGTCTTTTGGTGCTGAGAGAGGAGTCAGCTGTGTGGCCCCTTACCACCCTCTGCTACCAGAAGAAGAATAAAAAGAAATTTCCACTGCAAAATGTGTCATAATCTCTGGGAAATGCAGTTTGACCTACCTTTTGGGTTCAGACACTGAACTGGATGCATGATTTGGGAAGGGATTTAATACCAGCTACCTCAGTAGCCACTAGGTGTTACAGGAAAAAGACTGAAAAAAACCCAAACTACTATAATGTATCCTGAGACTAAAGGACAGCATGATTATTTAACCTATATATTATTTTCTAACTTTGCCTATACTTTTCCTCACAATCCTCCCCTTTCAAGAAGACACTTGGTTGTGCATAAAGTAAGAATAGCTGCACCAACTCAAGCCAGAAGCCCACATAGCCCTGTGTACCTGGCTGTGTGCCTTGGTAGGGGTACAGTCCTGTTATAAGGTCTCCACTAATCCCTACAGATTAGGGACACCTTCAGCTGTTGACTTCCAGACGTCTTCAGGGCTCTATATCTGATATGTACAGTTCAAATGCTTCCCAAATCATGGTGGTGCAGTATGATGAGTGGTCTGAATTTGTCCTATATTCTGTGAATTTACTTCCTTCTTCTGTCAATCTTCTCTCTCTGTCTTGCCCTTCTTTCTTCTGAAGTAGAATGACCAGGGCTGCATGAATTATTCAACATAAGAGTGTATGATGTATTTATACAGTGATATAGCGATACAGTGTATTTATACAGTGATATATATATATATATATGTTTTCTATTTTGTTTACAGTTTCTTTCTTAATCATCCAAATATCCTGTTTTACATTTTTACTTAATACTGGGTGCTTGACTTGATGTTTTCAGAGAGATGTCTGATGTTAATTCCTTATTTTTTTCTTCTCAAGCAATAGTTAATTTGTAGTCCCTGCCTGTGTGTGTATAGTTAGACTTATTTACCCCTTGTTCAGTTCTTTCTGTTTTATCAGATTTCATCACCCCTTCATGGCCAAGGGCATTGAAAATTGTGAAATCGTTTTGCAGTTCTTTCCAGGCAGTTCCTTACTGATTTAACTTATAAAAACCATTTTGTATCAAACTTTCTCATCTGACAGTTCTTAGATATCACATTTCCCTTTACTACTAATAAAAGTACTTTTGCTTAAATCCTTTGTTTTATTTCATGCCTCAGTCCAGGAATCTTTGCATGCACTTAAGTGCCCAATTGCTATAATTCACTTCCAGGTTTTTAAGGTTGGGGGAGGAAGGACTTCAAACTATTGTCATTTATGTTTTATTAACTGGAACTTCAAAAGTAGATTTTAAACCTTCTTATTGTCTTCTGGTTCTGACAACCAGAATGGTTATACAACCTCCAGAGTGAAAAATTGCTGAGGGCTAGATCCATAAACTGCATCTAGGAATGCCTTTAGCCTCTTAGATGTCCTGTCTCCTTGCAAAAGCTGTAAACCCAGATTAGCCACATCCTTCTACACTAAAGGAGAAAACCTGGGTGTTAAGCAACAACCTCCACCAACGCTTTTATACTGAGCAGAGAACAGTCTGAGTGAACAGAAGAAACGCCCAGATGGGGTAAATTAAACCCAGGGGTGGTATACTGATATTGGTATGTTTTTCAATCCTGCCTCACTGCTGTGAGATAAGACTTTCAGCATCTCTCCCACAGTAGCTATTTCTCTTCTTGATCCCACTATTTTCTGCCATGAGCTCTAGAATCAAATGGCTATGCTGAGGTCACAATCCCTCTCTTTCTCTCTAGCCCAGTGAATATTGAACTTTCAAGGTTAGGCAACAACTGAGTGGACTTTGGGGAGCTACCCTGTCAGTGAGAACTAAAAGCTGTGTTTTGCCACTTCAGTTTTAGTGCAAGTCTAAGCTGGGGTCTAAATTACAACATCAGTGAAAGCAGCAACCAGGATTTGAATCCCAGCTTTGCAGACCTCTTAAATGTGCTTGTCTATAAAGGACTCACACTGTATGACCCATAACTTAACTTCACTCAAATGGCATTCTTGCAATTCTCCACAACCTATGCTTGGTCTACACAAGTGCTGTGCCAGGACCCATGTTATCATGTGAATACTGAGAGTACGTAAATGTAGACAGGTGAGTAGACCCTGTAAGTCATAGGTATTCATAACATACCAGAAATCTTAGTGGGAAAAAGGAGAGAGCAACCTAAGAGAACCATGACTGACATTTAGCATCTCTCAAGCTGAGTTGTATGCTGAACATTTGAAAGAACTGAGAGCATATTTATTTATTTGTTTATTTATGTTTTAGAAACATCCCCACTTGCCAATATTAAAAAACAAAAACAAAAACAAAAACCAGTGAAAACCACACCAGTTATGTACCGTGCTTATCTGTAGTTATAGAAGTAATTCTATCAGAACATATAGCTATACTAATCTGGCCAGTGACAAAAAGTGAACCAGCTGCCAGAGGAGGTTTGGGATGACAAATTTCCATCTGTTCCATTACATCTTAGATGCCTGTAAATCTTTCTCTGAATCAGAACTTTGAGAACTAATAAACCAAAACTTAAGGGAGTCTGCAAGCTATCAAATCAATCTGCCATGTGATTTTTTAAAAAATAGCAAGCTCTGAATGGCTGCTATCTTTATCACTGTCATCTATATCTATGTATCTATAGTAATACAGGCTTCTCTCATCTATATCTATATATCTATATTAGTACAGGCTAGTTCACACATTTGTAATTAATTTCTTACTTTCTCAGTTTGTTAGATTTATATGTTGGCACAGCCTCTCCAGTGCTTCAGCATTTTTTGTTTGCTGACATTAATGTAAACGGGTTATAATTTTTAATTGATAGTTATTAATTGAGTAAGAATGTCAGGTAGCAATAAAATAAAAGACAATTAACAGAAACTTGGGATTAGGGAAAAATTCGTAACACATTCCCGGTCAGCCTGTCCTTCCTGGTATGCACCAGACAAGCACAACTCTTTTTGTATATAATGCCAAAATGGCAAAGAAAGTGGATTTTTGTGCACTCATGCCAAATAACATTTAAGCTCTTTCTAGGCCTCATAAACTTAGAGACCAGAAGGAACTGGTAGAAGGCTCTGGCTTTAAACTTGTCGAAAAACATCTAAATGTGCCAGTTCTGACATTGTGTGTTCACATCAGATCCTAGAAAAATGCCCCTTCCTTGTTCACAGTCCGTGTCACCAGCCCTTTATAACTCTTTTCTTTCTATGTAACACAGGATTGAAGACTTCATTAGTTGTTGGTGACAGGCTTACTAATGAAAAAAGTCTTTTTATTTGTGTTTTGAATGTAAACTACACTTACATTATTGAAAGACTTGTTTGGTTCAATCTTTTGTTCTAATCCAAAGCCCAGATTTGGGAAGTGAGAAATGATTGATTGATTCTTTAGAGAAAAAAAATACCACAAACAAAATACCACAAACCTAGTACTGCCATGTCCACCACGAAATTATATCCTTAAGCACCACATCTACACAACTTCTAATGCCTCCAGGGATGATGCGTCCACCACTTCCCTGAGGAAGCCTTTTCAAATGCTTGAGAACCTTTTCAATGAGGAAATTATTCCCAGTACCCAACCTAAACCTCCTCTGGCACCACTTGAAGCCATTTCCTCTTGTCCTACCACTTGTCACCTGGCAGAAGAGACCAGCCCCACCTCACTACAGCCTTTTTTCAGGTAGTTGTAGAGAGCAAAGAGCTGAGCCGCCTCTTCCCCAGGCTAAACAACCCCAGCTCCCTCAGCTGCTCCTCATTAGGATTGTCCTCTGTACTCTTAGAAGGCTTTGTTGCCTTTCTCTGGATCCACTTCATCTCCTCAATGTACATGTGGTGAGGCACCCAGAACTGGACACAGTACTCAAGGTGTGGCCTCACAAGTGACAGGTGCAGGGGGCCAATCACTGTCCTAGTCCTGCTGGCCACACTATTTTTGATAAAAGACAGGATGCCATGGGCCTTTTTGGTCACAGGGGACACATCTGGCTCATGATCAGCTGGCTGTTGACCAACACCCTCTTGTTGTTTTCTGCTGGGCTCCTTGCCTGACACTCTGCCCTCAGCCTGTAGTGCTGCATGCGGTTGTTGTGACTGAAGTGCAGGACTCAGCACTTTGCCTTGTTGATCTTCATACAGCTGGCCTTGGGCAATTAATCTGCTCTGTCCAGATCCCTCTGTAGAGCCTTCCTAACCTCCAGCAGATTGACACTCCTACCCAGCTTTGTGCGATCTGCAAAGTGACTGACGGTGCACTCAACTTCCTCATTGAGATAATTGATAAAGGTTGAACAGTACTGGCCCCAACATTAGCTCTGGGGAATGCCACTGGTAACTGTCCACCAATGGAATTTAACTCCATTTACCATCACTTTCTGGTCCAGCCATCCAGGCGGTTTTCACTCTACGAACACTGTCCACACCATGAGCAGACAGTTGTTCCAAGAGAATCCTGTGGGAAATTGTATCAAAGGCTTTGCTAAAGTCCCAATAGGTATCATCCACAGCCTTTCCCTTACCCACTAAACTGGTCACCCTGTCATAGAAGGCAACCAGCTTTTTCAAGCTAGACCTGCCTTTCCTAAACTCCTGCTGGCTGGGCCTGATCCACTGGTTGTCTTGCACATGCCATGTGATCTCACTCAAGTTGATCTGCTTCAAAACCTTCCCCAGCACTGAGGTCAGCCTTCCTTGTAGATGGGTGTCCTATTTGTTAATCTCCAGTCATTTGGGACTACCCTGGTGAGCCAGGACTGTTGATAAATGATGGAAAGCGGCTTAATGAACTCTTCCAGCAGCTCCCTCGATACCCTCAGGTGGATCCCATCCAGGGATCCTGTAACAATTGTGTGCACCAAGTGATGTAGCAGGTCACTGAAAATTTCCCCATATATTATGCGGGCTTCATTCTGCTCCTTATCCCTGTCTTTCAGCTCAGAGGGCTGGCTGCCCAAAGAACAATTAGTCTTACTATTAAAGACTGAGACAAGGCATTATCTTTACTTTTTGGTGTCTTAATAATTATGATTGATTGAGGCATTACGTCTGACTTCTCCTCGTCCTTTGTTGCTATATTCCCCCATGAACCCAAAAAAGAATGGAAATTCTCCGCAGCCTCCTTTTTGTTTATAGAAACTCTTTTTATTATCTTCTATGGCAGTAGTTAGATTAAGTTCTAGTTGGACTTCAGCCCTTCAAGTATTCCTCCTGCATAACCTCATGACATCCTCGTAGTCTTACTGAGTGGCCTGCTCCTTCTCCTAAAGGTCATAAACTCTCTTTTTCCCCCTGACTTCCAGTCAAAGCTCTCTGTTAAGCCAGGCTGGTCTTATTCTCCACCCCCAAAATTTATGGTGGGTGGCAGCAGCCTGCTCCTATAATTTTAAGATTTCCATTTAAAGCACATCCAGCCTTCCTGGATTCCTTTCCCCTTCAGGACTGCCTCCCAAGGGACTTTGCCAGCTGTGCTCCTAAGTAGGCCGAAGCATGCTCTTCAGAAGGCCAAGATCTGCTGATCCCACTCCTTACTTCTCCAAGAATCGTAAACTCTGTTATTTCATGATGGCTGTGCCCAAGAAGCCCTCTGACCATCACACCACCCTAAAATCCTTCTCTGTTCACAAACAACAGGTCCAGTAGGGCATCCCCTTTTTGGCTCCCTCAAAAGTTGTGTCAGGAAATTATCTTCCACACACTCTAGGAACCTCTGAGATCATCTTCTCTCTTGTGTTGTATTTCCAGCAGTCATCTGGTAAGTTGAAGTCCCTCATAAGAACAAAAGCTAGTGAATGTGAGATTTCTCCTAGCTGGTTGCAGAATATTTCATGCACCTCTTCATCCTGGCTGTGTGGTTTCTAAGACATTCCCATGACATATTCTTTGTTGGCCTTTCTTCTGATCCTTACTTGTAAACACTCAACCCTTACATCACCATCATTAAAATCTAGACAATCAAAACACTCCCTAAAATATGGAACAACCCATCCTTATCTATCTCTTCTGAAGAGTTTTTGCCATCCGTTGCAGCACTCTAGTTGTGTGAGTCTTCCCAACATGCTTCTGTTATGTCAGTTATGTCACAATTTTCCTGCTGCACCATGGCTTCCAGCTCCTGTTTGTCGCTCATGCTGGCTGCATTGGTGTAGATGAATAGCCAAGGAAGTCTCTCCACGTTAATATTACAAATGAACTTTTAACCAGTGGACAGCAATTCTAATCAAAGTTGAAGTACCAAGGAAAACAAATTGAGATGGTCAGTTTGGAGGCAGGTTCTCTAATAAATACAAGGAGTTGGTTATATGCTTCATTAAATATTTCAGCTAAGTGAAACTTAGGAGAAAATGCATTGTTGTCAACCATAATTAATACAAATTTCGACAAGAATATTTCAAACCCTACTATAGTAGGTCTTGGTTACTAGAGCCAGCAGAAATTTCTTTAAGCAGCTCAAGATATACGGTTTTCTTATCATAAATTTCTTATTATTTATATTGTCAAGAAGTTGCCAGTTAATAGGTAAAAATATATGGAACGTATTATTTCTTAAAACTTCATGCTTTAGTGTTTTCTCATATATGTTGAAAACACAAATTATAGCTTTGGCTTCTAATGTATAGGAAAAGTAGTCAAGGCCAACTAAAAAAGATAAGTGCAGGTTTTTGTAGATGATTCAAATTAAGTTTAAAGCTAGTTAAATATATTAACATTATTCATCTCAGCCAAATAAAAATATAGACATTGTCACACTAGTCCATTCAGAACCGTATTTTATCTGTACAGTTATGAAAACTGTACATTCATTTTGATGGCGAATAGAAAATGAAGGATTTAGATATTTGTATAACCACACTCTAATTATCACCAGAGTAGTAGATAATTCCTGATGTATAACTAGGCAAAATTCTTGGGCAAAAGCTTAAAAGATCTTGCTCTAATTTTACCAGAAATTGTATCTATCTACCCCTGGGTCGACACAGATATTCAAGCACACATGCACAAACAGATGTAGAGAAGTCTGTCAAGAGGTCTTATCTCTGTTTCTTTTCTCAGGAGCTAGAGACATGTTAAGAATAAAATAATTAAAGCAAACCTTTGTGCAATGTCTGAATCAAAATTTCACAGAAACCTTCATGTGGATAAAGATGTAATTTTATGAAATCCAAGAAAAACAAACACTGAGAGATGTAATCTGCATTCTTGCTTGCCTTTTTGTGTCCACCTTTTGCTTTTATTTTTGCCTTTATTTTCCACCTCCTCACTTCCATGCTTTAGAAGAAGGTTAACAGAAGTGCTGACTAACTGCGTTCCCACAAGAGTCCTAAGAAATAACTTCAAAATTATACAATGTACACTTTAAAGTAATGAAATAGTCCCTCTGTCACCCTCGAAAATAGCAGGCACTAGTTTAGCCACTGCCTTCCCTCCAGGCTGCCCTCATATGCATTTTATAGTGAAGTATTCCCCTTGGAAAAACAAAGCACAAGTTCTGAACCTTTTTTTTTTTTATTAATTTTTATGATTACTAGATGAAATTGAGTTGGTGAGGTGAACGTAACCAGGATTTAAAAATATCAAGTGCCATTAGGTGACAATAAATGTAATGAAATCTCAAGGTCAACTTAATTTCTTACGTCTCCTTATCTCTCTGACACATAGTACTGTATCTCAGTAGCTGCTACCAACAGCTACCATCAGTGTGCTTGGCTAATTGGTAATCAGTCATGTCACTTGGTGTGATCTCATCCAGTCTGACTATTGAACCTGAGTACAACAACAAAAAAGGAAATTGAAAACTCTTAGCAACTATGTGTTTAGTCCGCGTATTTTCAGCAGCATTAGATGCCTGCAGTTCAAGCTTTCATTATACCACGCTGATAGGCATGTTCGAATTTGATGGTTTGGGGAGTTATTCATATAGGAATAGTCTGTGGCACTAAAAAGCATGGCATTTAGCTACCAACCAAATAACCCCATCAAATGCTAAAGATAAGATGTCTTAGCAGTTCAACAGCATTAAGATCGGGAAAAAGCATTTAAATAAAATTCCTACTCATATATCCTTTCTCATCAGTAACCATTTCAGCATGGAGAGTACCCATCATAGCTGAATGAAACCAGAGAGCATCTCATTGCTGGGATGTGATCCAGCAAAGTGCTTAAGTACAGCTAGAATATGAGGACAAGAATATCCCATCAAAGTTACTATATGATGATCCACATGACTAAAATTGCACAGAATTGTAGGTAGGTGTTTTTCTGGATTAGGGTCTAAGGAATGAAGTATTTAAGATCAGCCTTGTATGTGCGAAAAATATTTACGAATCTTTTTAAGAGGTGACGTATAGAGGAAAATTGCTATCTTGCCTTTGACTGCTAGACTCAGGACAACTTCATATGTCAAAATCCTGCAAATTAATGATCATTTTATTCCCAAACTAAGCAGTTGTCTGAAATGGCAAGCCTAAAGTGCTAATCTCTGTTACTAATAAACAAAAGTAAATCATGGCAGAAAACTCGTTTATGTGCAATAATCTCCAGAGGATTAGCATTTCAAGGGATCAGATTTCCTAAACTCCTCTTTCCTGATAACAGCCTCTGCTGTGAGGTGACACACCAACAGGCATAAATTATCTAGAGCTGCAGATAAGCAGAGGCCATTTGGGGGTTCGAAGCGCAGTATAAATAGATGCAAAACAGTAGGGGAACTGGTGCTCATCACAAACCTCAGAAGGATTAGCAGTTCAAGCTCTGATTTCCTTGCTGTTTTTAGCTGTGATTTATCATCAGACAGCGCCTGAGCGTCTGTCTTATCTGTGATAATTTAATGGCTTAATGGCAGTCCCTTTATCTGGGGGTCATAATTAAGCTTGTTTGATCAGTTTCCTAACAAGCACCTCCCTTGTATTTTTAGCTATGCCTATTTTTTCTCTGTATGTAGCAGCATTTTTGCTAATTAGTATTAACAATATTATTGTTAACAATTACTGGCAATGATAACAATCTCCGAAGAGGTTAGCATTTTATCTGGAGGGGAAATGCAAGCCAAAAAAGGATGCAAGACTTTGAATCTAAATACATTTATAGGAGATTTTAACTGCTGTGTCTCATCACCTCTTTGGTTTGTCAGATTCAAGTCAAACTCAAATACATAACTGAATAAAATAATCTTCTATTGAATCATATTTCTCTGGTGTAAAATTAACCTCAGTTTGAAAGTAAAGATGACTCCTATCTTACGGTACAGTTACTGTCCCTCTCTATCTTCCTACTAATAAGCTGTTTCTTCCACTCTCATGAGAATTTTTTCAACAAAAGATGAATTTTAAGACCTTATTATGGCTGTCTTAAAACAGGTGTCATCAAAATGACATTTTAGCTGTTAAAAACACTATTAAAATAAACAACTAATTATTTTTTAAAGGTAATGAATAATGGATATTTCAAAGGAAATCTTTCTAAGATTTTATTTTTTAATACAATGCAGTGACAAGCAAACAAATGCATCCAATGTGGCGGTTTGGGTTTTGGGGGTTTTTTCTAAAGGAAGATCAAATATAAAAGAAACAGATTCAGATTGGCCATATTATTTCGTAATTATTGATGCAATTTTCTTAATGAAATACCTCGGAGGCCGCAGGGAGATGTGACTAGGTGATGTAGTAATATTTAAGGAAACAGAATGACTGGCTATAGAAAGACATCTAAGGAACCTGACCACATGTATATAGAGACAAGAGTCATTGTAGTAAGATGTGTATAAATCTATGCATATGTGAATTTATGTGAATTTTCACATCTATATACATGTGGGTTTGTATTATATATTTTATGTTATGTACATTTTAGTCAGATGCATATATTTATGCACTCACAGATTGATTAAAGTTTGTCATTAAAATAGGTCTTATTTAACTTTTGAAGAAAAAATTAATAGTGGGAAAGAGAATATATATGTCTAACCTAAATTAATTATTTGGATACTATAATTAATGCTGAAAGACAAGGTTCATTAGAAAGTGATTCAGTCCACTTGCCTGACTTGCTTGATTTAGAATTAGATTCATTGCTTTACTTTCTCCTGGCTATAGACTAACTCCAGGTGATGTGGCTAAGCTAGCAGATGGTTTAAGGTTAGATGAGACTATACCCACATGTATGAAAGAAATAGGAAAGTAAATTTCAGAATGAGAATTCCCTATACTTTCTTATAAATTTACCTCCCTTTTCTTTGCAAATGGAAGAACTGTCACAGAAGTAATATATATGTGTGTATATATTTTCTTCCTCATGTAGCAAAAGGCTCACCTGAGAATCCTGAATAAACCAACCTTTTCCTCTGGATATTATCAAATAACTTATAGTAATATTGATTAAATAGGCAAAGACTTGCAGACAAATGCAAAGAAGAACAAAATGAAAAAAACAACACATCTGTTAGTTCTACTCTACTAATCATGCGATTTTACTGACTTTTGCTGAGTTTTGCCGATGGATCAGAAATGGCCTGTGTTCAGCTGTTTGGTTTTGGCAAGCAGAAATTTGATTTTAAGCTTGCTATCTCGCCAAGAGTATGGCAGAGGAATTTACTTATAGTATTACAGACTGTAGTCTCAAATGAGCTTTTTTCCACACAAAACTCTTGGTCCAGTTCTTGATGAAATCAATGAGAAACTTTTCCCTGACTCCAGTGGGATCAGAGAGAAGGTGCCAGCCACGTTGCAGCTGCAGCTGGCAGTTGCCTGGGAAAGCTGGAATTTTACGGAGCTATGAAACAAGCAAAATGTGTGAAAGATAGAAATGACAAGGTGTAAGGGAGATTGCAGTACAACACACCGAAATCCTTAGCTGGTATCTGCAGCTAAGACCGGTGACACTTGGGTGCTGAGCTGGCTCTGGGAGGCCTTGATGAGATAAACCCACACAGCCACCAAGTCGTGTGCTTTACACATCCAACTTCACAGATAACTTTCCAAAACTAACAAGACAGAAGCATTCCTGGATGAATATTACTTTTGTTGTTGCCAGTGTGTGACAAGTTCAGAAGACTTTTCTCAGCCGCTATAAGGACACAGAAAACAGGAATCTTTGCCCAGCTCACAGTGAGAACAGAGACGGCATCATGCAGTCACCACTGTGTTATGTTGTTAGTTGCTCACCAGCTAGTGCCAGATATAATATAGCCAAATAAATCTCCAAGAACAAAAACATCATGAACCTTTTGAAGTGCTGAAACCTTTGTTTTAAGTTCACCAAAGGTTTCAGTGGATCTTATTGTTCTCAGTATAGAAAACAATAAATACCCTAAATCTATCTCACTGTCTTAATTTTAGCTGTTACTTGCCATTACTTGCAGAAATAATGCTCATTCTAAAAAACAAATCATAGTTATTACAGAACAACTGCTCATGTCTGAAAACTGAAATAAGCTTTCAGTTAATAATGTAACTTACTGGTTTCTGTCTCTGGATTCATGGTTAGGATTACAACTGGATTAAATTTTTTGGTTTGATTTTGTGTAGTTCTGCACGAAAACTATCGTTGTCTGGTATCATATTCAGCCCCACTGTTCTTCCCGCATTTGTAGCTTTAAAAACATGATTTTATTTGCTATATGTGTATATTAAAATAAACATATTGGTATACACATACATAGATACTGGTATATAAAACCATAAATTCTCACTTTTTCTTTGATGTACAAACAATTTTCAGGAATTTATTTTCACCCACAAACAGGCATGTTTTTGCTGGAAAACAGTCCCAAATGTGATTTGAATATTTCCATCACAAAGATAAATTTTGTTTCCACTAGACTATAAATGTAGTTTTCACTAGATTAGATCCAATTATATCTGTATAACACACAATCTCCAGCTTATTTAAGACATTTTTTATTGTATTATGAAAATTTTGCATAATATGGTCTTCTCATCCAAACCTCAAATTCTGTTCTCAGCTCTTCCACTGATTTAATATTTTATTATAGGACAGCCCTTTAATCTCTCCGAACTGCAGTTTACTCTTTTGAAGTAGTTGAGGAGACAAGTGTGATTTAATTGATGTTTTTAAAGCTCTTTAAGACCTTGTGATGAAAAGTAAGTCAGAAGCGATGAATATTCTTAAAGGTACACTTGCTTTCTTGGCTCCAGTTTTTTGTCAAAAATCTATATGTCTTTGCTAAATTTAGTATCATCTGTTTTATTCATACTCTTTTCACAGTCAATTCTTCAAAATGTTACACCATTATGTATTTTCATACTCAAATCACCATTTACCCCCCAAAAAACATAAAATATTGTGGGCTGGGAAAAGGCGAGTTTTTCATTAAATATTTCCCGTAATTTCATGATGCTCTTACTAAATTCTAAAATCTGCAATTCCATGTGCAATGGCAGACTGCTGTATACATATAGGAACCCAGTAGCATATGGCTCAAAGTGTTCAGCAGAGAAATCTATTCAAAATTTGGATATTAGGGGACAATGAAGTAAGAATGAGCCTGATAATAATATAAACCAGCATCCTGTGATCTGTATAAACAAGAATAAATATTTATATATAAAAACCAAATATATGTAACAACCTCTCTACGCAAAACAAAGCTTTTCTTTTTCCTTAAAACAAAAGTAATAATCAGATTGCAATGTTCAAATATGCTTATATCTATTTATGAAGAATAATTATCCAAAGTCACACAGTGTTTGGTGGTGAACTAGAAATATCAATTCGAGCTTTCCTTTGGACTTGTTGGTCTTCAGAAAAGCAGGGCAGGCATTGACATATTTTCAGTTTTGGTCTTTCCATTCTGGTGGGACATGAAGTATTGGGTCTATTCCAGGCCTATTTTGTATTCTGGAATACAGTTTCTTCCATGATCACCCAATTGCAAAGTTGCAGAATACCACAGCCATTGGCGCTAATACCAGTACTTTAACTTAAGAACTGGCAGATCAATGAGATCAAGACCTGGTCTCTTCTTATATGTGGTCCATAAAGCTGCTTCCTTGGGGAAAAATACGTTAAGTTGTTTGATAATTCTTCAGACCCAGTGGGGGTCCTAACAAGGGGAGGGAGAGGACACATTAACTCATTTTATGATCAGAGCTCTCTTGGACTTCAAGCAACGATGTGTTGTTAAGGAACCTGACACAAAAAGATAGCAGCATTCACATTTGTATTGCTATTTCCTTGCATTTTCTATTGTGCTCATGGGGGAAGCAATATCTCTCAGAGATTGGGAGAGATGACAATTTGGAGAGGGTTATTAATTATCGGTTACTGTTCATGGGTTTTCTGTTTAAATGTGCAGGAATATGAGATTTGGATGTGAAATCAAGCTCATATCTCCCAGGCAGCTGTGCTGCACTAGAAATACATAATTTAGAGCACTTCTAACTTCAAGCTCTTGCCTATCATTTTAATGGCTCATTGACAAAATGACGTGGGGGGAAGAGCGAAAAAAATTAACTCCTCCCAGATAAGAATCAGAAAGCAAGATCATTCCTCTATTCATAACATTGTTCCAGGATACTGTTCTGGAAAAAAAAAATAGAGAAGAAGGAAATTACAAGTTGTAGGTATTAAGTAAAAAATAAGACACTACAGTTACCTTGGTAGGTGTCAGCTGTACTGTGTAGCACGTAAACCCATGCTGACCTTTAGTTCCAGATCAGACTGGAGAAAGTCAGCAGCAGTTGCTCGCGGGCTTGCAAATCTGAATCTATGACTGGCAAAGAGAATCTCTCTGTATGATTTCTGTGACAACTGAAACAATTTTCATGTCTTCCCCACTGCA
The DNA here is from genome assembly GCA_013398015.1 of Oreocharis arfaki. Classification (NCBI taxonomy): domain Eukaryota; kingdom Metazoa; phylum Chordata; class Aves; order Passeriformes; family Paramythiidae; genus Oreocharis; species Oreocharis arfaki. The sequence continues at coordinate 605,782 of VZRR01002869.1, forward strand.
ATTTAAATAGGTAGGAAACAGTTTTCATATTGCAAATCTTCACATTTTACTTAGAAAACGTCCTTCCAGGGACAGCATGTGGAGCACTATAGTTTACATTTTGGAAAAGAAGCCAGATCCTCAGGGAGAAATGATGAAACTTCGCTCTCATCAAGACTCTTCCCCAAACACAGGAGAACTGATACGCTGCTTTGAAGAATTGTGGTTATAAGTTAAAAGCAGGCCGCCACAAAGGGTCAAAAAACCAATGTGCAGAGGTCAAATGCTTGCTGTTACTGAAAGTGATTATGGCTTAATCAAGGCACAAGGTATCAGTAGAGTTGGCATAAAAACAAAAGATTTCTCATGTTGTGAAAAGATTATAAAGATCAGACTTTACTGTGAAGCCTCCCTGTGTAAGTACTGTGTAAAAACCCAAACAACTCCCTTATAATTCAACTTTAGTTATCTCATTGACCCTTTTCTTATTGGTTTTCTGTCTTTTTTTTTCTGATTTGACAAATACGTCTAGCTCAATACTATTATTTAATTAGTGATAACAACTTCAGAATCCCCAAGTAGACCTGTTCTTCACCTCCTTTGACTCACTACTGTTTATTGCAATCAGATAAGTCACTGTTAGTGACATAGCACATTCATTTAAGCTTAAATTTACACTTTTCCATGGTCAAAATAACTCAAAAGGAATATCAGAATTCATATCCATATGCAGTTTGTCTTGCATTCATTGACTGAAAAACATAATTACCTCTGTCCAAAAGGATGTGATGATAATATTTTTTCACAAAACCTGAAGGTCTCAGAAACTAAATACCTATTGCTTGCCCATATTGGTTCATTGCTTTCTCTACATGTATGTAAGACTGGAGAGTTGTTTTCAGATTCCTAACAGAGTGGAAAAGAATCTAAAATTTTTGAAGTCCGGAGTCAATAACTGGTGATGGTTTGTATTTTGGTGTGAAGAAACAATACTGAAATCTTCGAGTTTCTTTAGTTTCTTTTCCAAATAAAACAAGTAGTTAACTCCTATAGAATTTGGACAAAACCTCATTTTATTGACAGCACTAGCACTTCCCTCTCCTTTGCAGGAAAGAAATAATTAGTACTAAATGGTGTGAGTTGGCTGTGAAGTTCTCTGCAATTGTTTCTCAGGCCATGTGCTTCAGTGGCAATTTTATCCACGTAAAGACCATCATTTCAAATATAGGAGAGCAAACCTTCCGGTCAGTTTTTAAAGTTAATGTTGGTGCACATACTGCTGTTAAAATGTAGAAACATTTCTACACTTTTTCTTCCTTTTCTGTGTTCCTATTACCAGTATTTGATGGCACAACCAAAAATAGAATAAACTTGGTCTATACCAAAACAGTTCTATAATTTGAAGGGCTTCCAAAGAGATTAAGGGAGAATGTGGTTTTGGTCTACTGAGTACTGGTTGGTCAAAATTCTCCTCCATGTTCTATTGCAATTAATTAGGGATTTTTCATTTAATTTGATTTTGGTCATTCTTCCTTTTGTTTTCATATGTCGTCACCACAAAAAAAACTCAAAACATGTCAGAAACATTTGTCAATATTGCCTTCACTTTTAGAAATCTGTGTAGCAACCCCAGTACTGCTATTAGCAGACAACTGGAGGAAGGGAAGTCAATCCAGAAATTATAAGAGATGGAGCCATTCTGAAACCAATCTTTCTTCCAAACAGAAGAGGTGATTTCAAAATTTCATTGTGCTCTGCAATTTGTGGACAACTACCTGTTCAGCTCAAGGAAGTTATGACTCATGACTGCTCTTTCAGAATTTGTGTTTTCTTCTTAAAAATTATGTTGGAGAAAGGGGAAGGGAAGGGAAGGGAAGTTCCGATACTTTGACCATTTAAAATATCATAGCAGAATCAAATAGCATCAAAATAAAGAGACACAGATGACTTGTAGAATGGCCTAATTTTTGTAATTACATGATTAGATTCATTCAGAGCCACTGATCTCTTCATATACATGTGTAGGTCTATTGATCACAAATCTGCCTCACTGTTATAGTAACAGATGCACAGTTATTAATCTTGGAAAGAATCCACATCCCCTTTTCAGAAAGATCAGAGAAGCTAATTAAGGGTGACATGGCATCTTGTGTGGAGGAGCTGCACTGCCTTTCCTATAAATGGGCAGAAATTATTCCAGAATGCCAGAACCAATGAAACAAATACCAGGAAAAATAATTGTACTATAAATATTTTTTTTCATTCCTCTCTGCCTTTTCAAGCCAATTTCTTTGCCATATTACATGTTCAGTGTAACAAGTGCAGCCTTGCAAGCAAATGCATGACACCTGCTAACTGTTCTTCCCTTCTCAAACTTCTCATTTACCAACCTTAGTTAAGTGCTCCAGTGGGTTGACACAGCAAAATTCATGCCAAAAGCTGCTCTCTACAAGAGCACTAATAGCTCAACAGTATGAGCCAGGCTTATTAAACCACATCCTGAGCAGTGTCTGGGCTATTTGGAAATATAAATAAATAATGACAAAAATACAGGAAATCTGTGCTCAGAAGAGATTAGTATTCAGATTGTTGGAGTTCAATTACTGCCAGGAGTATATGATGTACAAAACATAGTATTTGTATATTCATTTTGCAAGATAAAATCTCAGATGTGTTAGGAGACTTGCCTTGGTGAACAATAATGAACCAAATCAAAGATCGTATAACTTCTTGTCTGCTTTTGAGTATTTGGCCTAGCCTGTTCAAGCAGGTTTGTTTGTTTGGTTTTTTTTTTACCATACTGAAACCTCTTGAAACGTTTTCATATATGATTCATGTACTTCTTTGGAGATGACTCCTTCAGACATTTAAATAGCAAGACAAGACTTTATCATAAAAAATAAATATATTTTTGCTAAATAAACAACAAAATTTCCTAGAGAAGGAACATAAGGGCAGCTTTTGCCATCATTTTGGTCATTCAAATGTTAATAATATTCACATTTCTTTCCTTTTTTCTCTGATAAATTATGCTAACCTTGAAATGAAGGTAAGTCATCTCTTGGACTTTCAAAAACGAGAGATACTCCTTCCATGAACATCCTCTTTCTCTGTAGAATATCTGAAAGATCTTTCTCCTCCTTCTTGATGGGATAAAGATTTCAAATCATTCAGCATGTACTAAAAGGTCAAAGAGTCATTATATAAATTATTCTTGTGACACAACTGCTCTAGTAAAATGACAACGGTGTCCTAAGTTGCTTTTTCAATGACCAAGCTTATGAAATTTCTGGGACATCCATGATATTTGTGTGGTAGAGGCTTTAAGATATCTGGATGTGTGGTTAAGTACATAAATTGATGAAGTTTAGCACCTACAGTGTTGGTGTCCTCAACTGGGGAGGTAAAAAGTACAGTAGGGTGGAGAAGTTATATTCACAATATTGGAGATCAGGATTGTAAAACGAGTTTTCAGAAAGAACAGAGGAATTTAACTCATTAAAGGATAAATTAGGGCTTGGCTTCTCAATTTAACTGAAGATCATCATTTGCCTAAGGCTGGTTATATTAAATTTAAGTCACAATAATCTGAAATAATGGGAGAGGAACGAGGGACTATGGCCACATTGGAATACCAGCTTGGGGGCACTCAGCCCTGAAGAGTGTGGTAAGTGATTTTTCCCACAGAATCCATGTTCGTAATTCATCTGTTTTACTTAGCTCAAAAGATTATAAATTCTCACAGCAGTTTGTTTTGTTTTGCTGAGGAGTAGAAGGAAAATAGGAAGAAGTAAAGGCGGGGAAGCATGTAAGGCAAGATTGATTTTGGAGCCTGTAATGGCAGCTTTATTGATTCTGACTCATGAAGTATGAAGTTATAGATTTGTGTGATGTTACAAAGCCAGCTAAAACAGCTACATAATGTCACACACTACCCAAGTATTGGTCAATTAAATTCTTGCTTTATATCTTTTGGCTGTTTAATGTACACTGTAGACATGATTTAACAGCTGGATCAACAATTCAACCTCTTATTTTTTAGTCACAAATAGTATTGTGTACCTTACAAAATTAGGGGCATAAGAGCTACATGATTCTCCTAAAAATAAGATTTTACATCAAAAATAAGAAGAGAGATGTTGGTAGCATTTTCATGTTTTTAAATAGGTCTAGTAAAATGCAAATTATTCTGTATTGAATAAAATTTTTGTTTTACTAAAAATAAAAAAATAAATGCACTGTTATTTCTTGTGCATATTGGTGCTTTGTCTGTGAGGATAAGTTCAAACAAAACTCAAAAAGACCTTATGCAGGAAGAAAAAGTGTCATAGGTGGTATTTAGCCTTCCAGAGGTATTCCAGTTAAGTATCATGACATATTTCCAGGAAAAAAACATCTTTCAGCTTGGCTTATCTACTTACTTTGGAGTCAATGGAAAGAACAAGAGTGGTATTTAAGTTAGAGTTCCAAAATAAGCTGTTTGCTGTTTGTGAAATTTAGGGTTTGAGTGTTTTTCTTTTCATTGACAGTAGAATTCGGCAGGTACACACATATTAGCCAAGATGATCCAAAATTCTCATTCTCAATTTGACCTGGGCTGCAAAAGTATCTGTAATGCCTATATCTGACACATCTAGAAGGTGGTATGAATATAGTAATCTACTATTTTTAAGTGTCATGGCTGTATGGAAAAATGCTTTAGGAAACAAACAAGACAATAAAGAATCTTCCAAAGATATATTTTTTCTACTGTTTTTGTCTAAAGCAAAGATGAGCACCAGTAGAAGAGTACATGGTTCCACAAATATGTAAAGATGAATCTTTACAAGGCCTATTAGAAATCTATGTGCATGATTGAGCACCACTGCACTAGTCTGCCCTGTTCAACTTGTTAACATGGATCTAGCTAATGTAGCCAGAGTAGCAACAGCCCATATATAAGCACCTTTTACAACTGTATAAAAATTACTTGTTTCTTTTACTAGTAAATATTTGTCTCTATTTCTGTTTCTAAAAATGTGTACTGCAGCACTTTTTTCTCTATCCCTATGCATGCACATGTACACCCACAAACACATACACACTCCTCTGAACACAAAAACCTTATGGTAACAATTTAAATACAGAGAAAGCTCAGTTGAGAGAAAGCTGTTATCTCTGTTTCTGAACTGAACTTGGAGACATGAAGGTGTTACTGTTACTTAAGTGATGTTCCTCAGCAAATCTGAACAACTACAACTAACTATTCTATGCCCGTCTGGTGGATTTGAGATTTTCATTGATCTCCACATTACAGGAACAACCATGAAAACATTTCTGATGGATCAGACTGCCTCTATGATGACCTGCTTAGAACATACCAAGGCCTTGGATATCCAGGTTTCTCTCTTGCAACAGCCAGGATACAGAAAGTGGGTGAGGGCATGGCCAGAACCTGCACCATAAGCTCAGACAAACTTGTGGATCTCCCAGTCCAGACACAGTCCAGAAATGTTCTGCATCTATCCTACTCATGCTCTAGCACAATAAAAATTACGTTTGAGGGAAGTGAGGTGGCAATCAGTATAGCAATCAGAAGCTGCTACTTGACATACAGGCCATAAAAAATAGGTTTGTTTACAAATACATTTGAGAGACATTTCATTTACTTCTGTAAACTCCATGGTTCTCATGGCTCTCTACATGAAAATTATTTTCTACGTTCCAACAGATTTATGTGAAGATTCATACCTATATGCATTGATTTCCTTGTCTGGTGAAGTCCCCTTTCCAGCAAAGTTTTAGTACTATAGTAAAGTGAAGAAATTTTAAGATTTTGTAGAGCAATCATGCGGATATGTTGATTAATTTAGAACAACAGATTTTCTGTTTGTCTTAATTTGAATGTGACAAAGTAAGTGGAACACACAAGAAGCCCCAGAATCTTCAAAGATATATTTTTCAGATGAGGTCTGGACAGATACCTATTTGATCTTCTTCAATATGTCTCAAGAAAACATGGATTAGAATTTATGAATTCCTATCTCTGCATCTTAAATATATTTCATTAGGCTTCACTGCTCCAGAGCAAGTAGGATCTGCTTCTGTAAGTGCTCCTTTTAAATGGATCCAAAAACAGTGAGTAGTTTCTCAGTAAATTTTATACATTCAGTTCTTCATTTAATGAATTTGAAGCCACCACTGCATTTCACTGACATTTGATGAACAAATGTACACACTTCTCACTGCGATTTAAAAAAGATGCTATAGTCATGTAACCTTTATGCAGAATCAAAGCAAATACAATACTTACATGATGTCTCACATAATAAATTTTGCTCACACCAACTGTTGAACTTGTCAAGCTATTAGCTACCACAGCAGAGACTGATGTAGAAAGACATCCCTTTCCATTACAGGAAAAAAAAAGAAAAAAGTAATGGATGATTGGATGACGAACATTTTATTAAAAGTAATTTTTGACATTTAAGACATCCCACTGGAGGTGGGTTAGTTAAGTGAGGTAAAAATAAATATATCCAATGATTAATATATTTATTTTCCAGAAAACAAAGTGTGATTTTCTGCTATCTCTGTAATTCACCTAATATGGATCTCTCTGTTTTTTCCACTAAATTATGATAATTTAAGTCACAGTAACTATGAAAGCAAAATTGGAAATAGAATCAAAATTCTAGGAACATGAAGGGAACTTATCCGTGTTTTGCTATTTGCCTCCAAAATGTCTACGAAAACGACCCTTCAATTTCAGTAGAATCTGAAAACAAGAAAACCCAGAGGAGCTGAAGAAAAGTCAGAATCAAGCTCTCTTTTTTCCAGCTGATTTTTGTATATCATTTCTGGGCCTGGTTTTCAATTAGTGCTATATGATGAGTGCATGGTGAAGTTGAGGACATTACTATGTCGTATTAATTTACTGCTGCTGCACCTCCAAAGCATATAGATTCCATCGTTATCTCTACTGCTCTTTTCCTGCTGAACCTGATAGGTCTTGTGTGGGGACGGGTTGCTTCATGTGGAATGGAAGAACAATCACAGCAGTGATTCAGTTCTCCTTTTCCCTAGCCAAAATAACCGAGCCAACTCACAGTGGGGGCGTAGGTATGCAGTGTTGAGCCTCACCAGTAATAAGTGTTAACTCCTCGGATGTAAAAGGAAACAGAGAAGGAATTGAGTCTGAGAACTACGTATTGCCTCCTATGGGTGTGCTGGGAGCAGGCACATTCTTCACTCACAGTCATGCCTAAATTCAGACTCCATTCCTCTGTAATCTTGCATGGATCTCATCGGTTTTTGTTGCTTACCATGAACCACAACTGTCTCTTACTCTGAAGGGGAAAAAGAAAGAAAATATATAGAAAAGAAGCTTTCCTTTCTGGTTTTTGTTCTTCTGGGTGTTTTTTTTTAACATCTGAATAAGTTAAATAAATATAATGGATCAGACCCACAGCTTGTGTAAATCAGCTCCACTCCATTGACTTCAGTTCAGCTGAGAATCTGGCCCCGTAATTTTTAAGTTAAACAACATAATCTGATTTGCATGAAATGTTACATGCAAGAATGAACTGGGAAACATGATGTGGGATCCTTTTATTCAGCTTTTTAATTACTTCTACATAATTCTACAAGGCGGAGATTATTACATTCAGAGGACAATGTTTGATCCCCTTTGGTTAATTTAAATCTCATTTAAAAGTTCCTGTGGGAGGGTTTTGGATCAAAATGTCTGACAGCACAACCATGTTTACACCAATGGCAGTCAAAGCCCTCAAAATACATAAAACAAAAGTAACAAATCCTGTTTAAAAATCAAAATTTTATTCAAAAGCAAGCTACACACATACATTTACTAATTTCCCTCATACAACTCTTATGAGGTGAATAAATGCTTTTCTCCAAATTACGTGTGGGAAAACTCAGAGTGGCGAAGCAAATTGCTCACTGCTAGAACAAAATCATTTTCAGATGCAAGTTTGAAATTTAGAATGTTTTGGCTGTTAGTTGCTGTGTCCCTCTTCCAGTTAATTAGAGGTGTTTTGGTGTTTTTTTTACTTAGCAAAAGAGAAGAAAAAAATTCCTGTGTTCTTTTACTTTCCCAACATTTCTTAATTTCTTCCTCTACATATACTTCTTTAGTCATATTTCTGTTTCTGGTAGATTCGTCTTCTTCACCTGTATGTCTTCTGCCTCTTCTACTGCACACAAAAGATGATTTCTTATGATCTATTTTCAAAAATAAAGGAGATTTTTTCCTTCTTATTTACAGATATGCAACAAAAAATATAAGAAGACTTTATATCTGTGCAAAGAAAAATAGGATAATCAGGATTATATTTTAGAATGTTCAAGTGTTCTTTAGATTTTGTCTTTTATGGCACTTTTTTTTAATTTAGAGACTTTATACACTGGAGTAGGAGCACAGGCACCTCAGAATGAATTTTATTTGTTCTAAGGTATGTGAAAATGTATTCCTAACTACACAACTTTTTTCAAACCTCTAGATTCTCTCTTCTCACACTTTACATCCACTCTGGCCTAATTACTTTTCTGTGTAGTTCCTTTGCTTCCAAATTTCTATGTCCACATTACATTTTACTTTTACATTGAGGATGACCAGGAAAGTCCCTTATAATATATTAGATGAGTGAATAATATAGGATTTTAACATTCTGTCAGCTGCATTCTACCAAGTAGTTTTAGATATATAGTTTTAGAATTAGCCAAAGATTGCCATCATGCTCCAGCATGTCTTGAGAAAAATTAGAACCCAGACTTCTATAAAATATTATCTGAATAGTAGAAGCATAAAGGTACCTTGAAAGCAGCCCCAATGGACAAGGTAAAGTTCGGAAGAGATCATGAAATAACAGTAGACAACATGAGGAAAATGGAACCTCTGGAAATACTTTTAATACTTGTAAGAATACTATAAGAATATGAACAGTATTTTTGAGAGCAATTTGGCTCTTACTAGAGGTTGCCACAGCTGACAATTTTTCACACAGTATTAAAAAAAAATAATAACAGTACTTTGAGCCATTAAGCTAGCATGGCTGGTGCCCAGGAACCCTTTGTGAGATCCTTTGACTTCATGCCTGTCCTGGTGTTCAACCAAGAAAGGGTTCATAGAGGGCAGCCAAGAACTCTATTACCCAGCAAATTTGGAGATTGCACAGAAACCTTAGGTGGTCAGCTAAACAGAAAATGCTGTGCAGGACAGCTCTGCTAGCAGCCAGTAGGGAAAGCTGCATAGCGGAGCTCTATTAATGACACCTATTCTTTTATCATGATCCAGCACTGAGGATGAGACAGACAATCTGTATCTGTGTGAGTATTGTGTGCTGGGTAGGCAATGCCACCATTTCGTCAAGAAAAACCTCCTTGGGTGGGATTCAGTTTACGACCAAGGCACCTAAGTCTGGATGTCTATCTTAAGGTCTCTCTATCCCTAGCAGGACACTCAATGGACATCTTGTCAGTACACTAGGTGGAGATGAATGGTTCTGCTAAGTTTACATTAAATTTCTAGGTATTGTTTAAACACAGGTGTCCGGAGGCACTTTAGGAGCACTGGAATACCTAGTATCCATCCAGGCAGATGATAATCCATAGGTTTTATGTCACAATTGCCAGCAAATGGGTTAGACATGTAGTACACTGCTACTCTCTAAAAGCTAAGACATTTACATAACCTGACAGATTTAACACAGATCTATGGAAGATGTGCATTCCTGCAGCAATGAATGGAAGCCAGGTAGAAGCAGAAATATGGATTGTCTAATGGTTCTGGATGCTTGTCTACAGGAAAGCATCCTGGACTCTCGCTGCGTTTTCCGTTTTTGCAGCTGTCACCACGCACAGTGATGTTCCCACAAACAGGAGCAGCAGTGCAGGCTGGTGGAGACAGTGCAATGAGGAACAGCTCTGTGATTTTATCTCTTCTTCTTCTGCCACAATGCCTTCCCTGGTTACACATTTCCTTTTGGAGGTATGTCGTTCTTCCCAGTCCGTATGTCAGAAAATCATTCTTTTCTAGGTCTACCTCCCAGTCTTTCTGCTAGAATAGACAGCTGTCTCATTAATAAATCTTTTGCACTTTTTTAAAACCAGTAATTCATCTATATGACTATGAATAATTAGATAACTTACAGCTGCATTGAGCTTTACAACTATCAGCTAACCAGTCTTCCTGACACCCCTGAGGACATATAATTAAAAATCTACAACCTAAGTACAAAAGTATTTCTTATTCTAAGTATAAACAACACCTTCTAGTTACTGCAAGTAAATTTTTTTTTGTTATTTTTATGTTTTATATCATTATTCCTATCTTTTAAATGTGAAAGACAATGAAGTTTTATAAACTTGTTTCTTTGTGAGTGGGAAGCTCAGCATGTCGAAAAATATCTTAGATTTCATGAGATGCATTGAAAACTTGAAGAAGCAAAATTAGAAGACTGTTGTCAAAGTGCTTCTTTTAGTCTTTTTCCCCACAGTACAAATCCAACTAACTGAAAATATAGAAAAAAAAAAAAAGACCAAGCTCCAGTCAAAAAGCAGATGGACACATGGTAAAAAAAAAAGGTAGATCTAAATAACCAGTTTTGCTTAGGATCATATAAGAGAACTCAAGTCTTAATATTGGATTTTTTCTCACTTCTTCTCTTATTCAAATATGAAAAAAAGATTAAGGTGAAAATTAGGCACTAAATACTTAACGAAGTATGAAAAAATAGAGTAAAACTACCTATTTAGACTTAAATGGAGCACAATTTTACCTTTTCATTCAGCAAAGGATATGAAAAACACATAAGTGAAAGAATAGCATATTAAGAATGATAGCAATTTTTCTACCGAAAATTAGCAGGTGGAGAGTTAGAACTTGGCTTCGTATCAGTAAATTGTTTATTGGTCTTAACACTAGTGATAGTCCCAGAGCAACAACTGTAATCAGAGATCTGTTTGCAAAGCTAATTCATTCAATTTATTCATTTCTTACCCTTCTCATAAAAAATAAAAGCTTTCTCTATCACTGCTCCTAAGTCTTAACTCCTATAAAAATGTGATTGTGGGGAAAAAAAACACCCAGTGAATAACATAGACCTTTAGACTGGTTAAATTTCATTAAAAAAACTCACAGCTGACAAATATTTGCAAGTCTGAGGGGCTTTAAGAATTTTATTCCATTATAAGTTCACCAGAGAATTACTGGGGGAAAAAAAATGTAAAAAGCAATTTCAGAACACAAAAACAATCAGGTAGCATTGTAAGTGTAAATATTTCTATGTTCTGTATCCAGTCTCTGTCCTTATCACAGTTTTTACTGCTTGTATGGTCATGGTTTCATAAGCTCAGCCTTTACAATGAACTGCAGGAGCTGGTGTGTTATGTTATCAGAGGACATTATCTGAAAATATCTGTCCAACAGTCAGGAAGGGAAAAGAAGGTTAGCAGCAGGGAACTGGATTAAGGCCAATGGCACAAATAATGAACAAAGGGTATCCTATACAGATGCGTCAAGCAGGTTTTAACTTGTCAAGTAAGTTGTGAAGGCATCCTTACAAATGTGTGTGACACACTTATCATCTAAAGTCCAAAGTGCATAGCTGTACCATGTCTTGCAGTGAAATAAGAAACCTTAGCACTTTTCCCCACAGAGTTACCCACGTTTGACTGCTTCCAGGCTGGAAAGCAGAAGCTGTACATCTCCAGCTTCCTTAACCCCGGCCTCTAGCAAACCAAGCCAAGAGCAGAACGATGGTGTGTAGTCTGATGAAGGAGGCACTGTCTGCTGACTGATTTGCTTGAAATATTGGCTTCAAATCTTCTCACTTGGTTGGCAGCAGAGACCAAGTTTTGTCTGCACTGAGAGTACCAGTGTGCTTTCAGATCCTGTGTTCCGTAAGCCCTTTTCTCTCTGTATTTGCACAACCAAGACCTTTAAGTGAGCCTGTCTCTGTGTTGGAGTTCACCAAAATCTATTCTAGCTCAGCAGCTAAGGTGAGGCAGGCAAACAGGCAGCTCAGCATGATACCTGACCCAAGTTCCATGTATATAACTGTATACACTATACACATATACATGCACATAATATGTACGTATACACCTAACTTTCAAGGTTAGGGTGTAGCTTTTGTGATTTTTCAGACCAATTTCTGCATTCTATGGCCAAGACAAGCCTGTCAGATGAAAGGAGGAATAATTCACAGCCTTTTATCTGGTCTTACAGGGGATTTCTTACTTCCATTTGAATGTCTAGTGATTGGTGAACAAGCCTCTGCAGCTCAGCAGAGAATCCTCTAGTGGCTTCTGCTGTTATTTTGATAGCATTAAGACAATGGTGCATAGCATATGTTGGGCTTTTTCTCTGAACTCTTCCTTTCCTTCTGAAGGAATGCTCATGCTTTCTAAATTGGAATAAGTCTTTTAACTTAGAATAGAATGTGTCAAAAGGAATCTCTTTCATTTTTTCAGCTTTGAAACTAAGTGCACTAAATGGAATTATAGTATTCTTCAGTGATTGAAGATTTGGGATTAAGCACTTTTCTTTCAGAAAGCAAAATGCTTTTCATCAAAGGCATTTTCACAGTAGTATATTAAACACAAAATTGGATGACTTGTTTGAAGTAATTCAACTATTTGCAGATTTGACTAGATAATAATGTCCAATAACAAAACCAGAGATGGTCAGCTATATCTTCTTGTAAATAAATGTGTAAGACAGCATGCTACTTATCTAGGATAAAAGAATTATGTGACTTGAAATAGAAAAGGTAAATGTGTTTAATTAATTAAAAGAAAGAGTTTAAAATACAAATTAAAAAATCAATTTGATCAACATTCCTGATAATACAGTGATATAAATGTCAGGGAAAGATAACGCATTTTTTCCTTACAGCTGTGGGCAACACTTTCACAAGGTAAGACATACAAAGGACGATAAAGTGGGAATGGTGTGTCTAGGTTCAGATTTATGAACCTTAAAATACACATTCAACTAGTACCTGATGGTCGGAGTGCCAAATCATATAGACTTGTTAGCACCTGAAATTAACATTCCTCAAGTGCCTCTGCATTCCCAGTATAGAATCCATTTTTATGTGCCAGAAAAGCTTTACATCTCCCAATCAAAATCTAGAAAGCAATTTTTGCTCCAATTTAGTCCACTGTACACCTCTGTTAGGCAACCAGCACTATAGAGAGTGAAGAAGTGGCTGTCATTTCCTTTTAAAACCCAGCCACAAGAGGAGAAAACAAAGGAGAAACCCTTTTACAATAACTTTATCTGCGTTGTAGCCAAGGTATAAATCTGGACATAACAAAGCATTGAAAGAGACAATTTAAGTGGGATAAGAATGGAAAGTAAGGACTTAAAATTTAAGATCTATTTAAGGAATCGTTATTTTCTTGCATTATGGCTCATTCTCTAAAATAAATAAATGTTCTTTATAGATGGATTGAAGTCCAGGTGCCCCTAACTTGGACAAAATGCCTTAAGGTTTAGAGAGAGTTCAGCCACACTCTTTCTTGCTCTCTGAATCATCAATTCAACCCAGAGGTGCTCAATCTAATCCTGTGTAGCTTGTTATTTGGTGCTTAAATTCCTCTCCTGGTTGCAGGATGCATAGCTCTGACACCCCTCACAGTGCTCTAGTATCTGCATCCATATCCCTCAGTGTAAGCATTTGAATTATCGGAATTAACTGCAGTAAGATTCTTCATCTGGCTGTAGATTTTAATTAAAATTCTAGAACGTCTGAGTATATTGTCTTGCTAAGATCATATTTTACATATTGGGAATTCCAAATGAGTTGTTGCTTCCCAGCCCATCTGTGAATCATAAAGTGGTTTAGGTGGGAACCAGGTGCTACTTTCAAACATATGTTAGAGCTTAGATTTAAGCATATGAAAAACTTTATCTTCCAAACCAGAGGTGTCCAGATTTTCATGCCACCATCTCGGGTGAAAAAGATCAGTCTGAGACGTATTTGGTTTAAATTCCATCTGAATATCAAGTTAGAGAGAATTAGGCAGTCTGCATGTCAACCTGCATAATAAAGGACATTTTTTAAAGCTTAAAATTTCATCACACATGAGAAATACTTTTCCTTTTGAACCACTTTCAGGATTGTCTTTTCAAAATTTTGTATCTGGCAACAGCAAAAAGGAAAAATAAATAAATACTTTCTTACTGATGCATTCCTAAATCAGTTGCACATTTCTCTAATTAGCTGAGCATTTAATGAAAGAGGTGAGAATGGTAATGGGAGTTTAGATGGTAGTAAAAAATCTACAATCCTTCTCACCAATGAGCTTAAAAACCAGAACAAATTGTATACAACTCTTTCGCCCCATGTGGGTAAAAAGGGAAAAAATAGTGAAGAAGAATCTATGTTAATTAGTGAATGACCACATATATCCCACTCGTGAGAGGGTGTTGGTTAAGTCTAGAAAGAGCACCAGCTCAGCCCTGATCCATCCCCACGCTTGGGAGGTTACCTTCAGGTATATTACTTTGCTTCTTGTATTTAAAACTGATTTCATGGAGGGCTGAGTACATTCCCTCTTCTAAAAGAGATTAACCTTCTTCATTAGAGGTGACACAATTAATAATTATTGGCAATACTTTAACTGCAGCATTAAGATACTTATGTGACAGAATTTCGTACAAAGGAGGCATAATACAATCTATATAAATGGCCAGGCAATGTTTCTTTTCTATGGTAAACTGCAGCTCACTCTCATGGCAGAGCAAATGAATATACAATTGAAGGGTTTGTTTCCCAGAGACTGTACAATAAATACTTCCCTGGGAATGTTAAGTGTCAACAGGCACACATTTTCTATAAAATTATTGTTTCATTTTTATGGAAGACAAATCCTCCTCTAAGTTTTTCTGAAATTGTCACGGCATGTCTGCTTGCTTGTTTTTTTGATGCTGTTTTATCTTACATGCAACTACATTTATGAAAGATGCAAGTGATATTAATAAAAGATTATGAGATTTCACTGTAACTGTGTAAGCTTACAGCATGTTCTTTCTCTCTTTTCTTTGTATACATACCACACACATACATGTATATACAAGGATAAAGATGTTATAAATAGAAGATAAAAACGAGATACAAGCACGTATAAACACGGTACTGGTGACAATTCCTAGAAGCACTGCTTGTACAGATATGCCATAAAACTGTGAGCCTGCTTTCAGATTTCCAGTGCATTAAATTTATGTCCACACTATGTATCTTACTGTCAAAACGGTAGATGTTTTTCTATTGATCACAACAATTTTGTGTCAGGTTGCATGTGCAATGATACACCTGCCCGATGAAGTCAACTTTGTCTCCACCATGAAGTGACAAAAAAAAATATTTCCAAGTCTATGAAATTGCATTATCTTTTGCAACCCCTTCAAAGAGAAAGCAAGACAATTTTTAATTATGGTCATATAAGGTACAACATTTTCTTTCATTTTTTTGTTATGCTAAATATTTTTTTATTATGTTCTTGGATGTGATTGGTAATATCTCAATAAAGGAGAGTATGCTGTCTTTCTAGGAGACTCTTGGAAAGTTTATGAGTACAGGAAGCTCCAGTTTTGTCTGGCTATTGTCAGCAGGTGTACTTGCCAATAAAACAAGAATGAGTGATGAGTTGCCATTAAATATCATAGGTTTGGACATGTGGTTTTAGGAAAGGGATAGTTTTTGCACTGTTAAGACTGAGCAAAGATGATGGGGACTAATGGCAAAATAATTTGTTTATTCAAATTTGGCTTCTAAAAATTATGTGCAAGCAAATAATTGAGCAGGAGATGTTTCTGGTCTGGTCTGACTCTTGGCACCTTTTTACCTACATATGGTGTGATTAGTGAAAAAAGACTGTCTGCCAGTATTCCTGGAGAGTTTGAAGTGAGTTTGAGGCTTTTGTGTTTGGACACAGATCATATACAGATCTTTCGGATGAGTCAAGTTCTCTCCAGGCAAAATGCTGAAATGGATAGAGACAACCAGGAACTCTTTACATGAGTACACTAGTGATAGTAATAGGAAATACCTAGCAAACCAGATTCTCTTCACCTCTGCCCATTACCCCCAGTCTTCACTAGAACCACAGAATCACAGAATAGCTTTGGCAGGAGGGGACCTTAAAGATCCCTTCAAGGGATCAGGTTGCTCAAAGCCCCTTCCAGCCAGGTCTTGAGCACTTCAAGGATGGGGCATCCACAACTTCTCTGGCCAACCTGTTCCAGTGCTTCACTGCCCTCCCAGCAATAAATTTCTTCCTAATATCTAATTTACACTTACCCTCTTCCAGTTCAAAGCTATTCCACCATCTCCTATCACTACGTGCCCCCTTCTGGCTTGCTTTTAGGCCCCCTTTAGGCACTGAAAGGCCGCTATAAGGTCTCCCCGGAGTCTTCTTTTCTCCTGGTTGAACAATCCCAAATCTTTTAGCCCGTTTTCACAAAAGAGTTGCTCCAACTCTGCTATCATCTTTGCGAATTCGTTCATTCACTCATTCAGGGATTCATTTTTTATTCTCCAAATCTACCCGGAAGATGATGTGAAACCTGCCCCCATGATTTTTATTCAGATTTTAATTATCCTGTTCTTAAAAGGCCAATTATGTTAACCAAAAAATAAACAATAAAAATGCATTCTCCAATAGCCTGAAAGCTTTGATGTCATATTTGAAAGGTCATGTAGAACAGGAGAGGTGCCTAGGACTGGGCGAAGACTGTCGGTTCAGTCTTCAAAAAGGGCAAAAAGGAGGGCCCAAGGAACTACAGGCCAGTCAGCTCCCCCTTCATCCCAGGTAAGATCATTCAGGAGGTCATCACTAAGCACATAAAAGTCGGTCATTAGGAGTAGTCAGCATTGGTTTAAGCAAGGGGAAATCATGATTAACCAGTATGATAGCCTTCTGTGATGAAAAAACTGGCTGAGTCGATGAGAGAAGAACAGTGTATGTCATCTACCTTGAAATCTGCAAGGCTTTTGACACTGTCTCCTGTAACATCCCCATAGATAAGGTCAGGAATTGTGGGTTAGATGAGGAAACAGTGAGGTGGATTGTGGTCACTGATACAGAGTCTAGTTGGTGACTTTGAGGTAGTGGTGCTCCCAATGGGTCAAATCTGGGTCAAGTCTTGTTCAATTTGTTCATCAATGATGTGGGTGAAGAGGCAGAATGTATCCTCAGCCAAGTTTGCTGAGGATAAAAAATAGGGAGGAGTGGCTGACACACATGAAGGCTGTGCTACCATTTATTGAGACCTGAACAGACTGGAGAGTTGAACGGAGAACTTTATTTAGTTCAGCAAAGGCAAATGTAGGGTCCTACACCTGGGGAAGAATTATCCCAAGTACCAGTACAGGCTGGCGGCTGACCTACTGGAAAACAGCTCTGCAGGGTTTGTAGGTCCTGGTGGACAACAAGTTGTCCATGAGCCAGCAGTGTGTCCTTGCAGCCAAGAAGGACAATGATACCCTAAGATGCACCAGGAAGAGCACTGCCAGCAGATCAAGGGAGGTGGTCCTGCCCCTCTACTCAGCCCTAGCGTAGACATGTCTGTAGTGCTGTGTCCACTTCTGGGCTCTTCAGTGCAGGCGAGACATGGAGCTCCAGGAGTGAGTTCAGAAAAGGGTTGCAAAGATGATCAAGGGACTGGAGCATTTCTCTTATGACGAAAAGCTGAGGGAGCTGGGCCTGCTCAGCCTCAAAAAGAAATGATTGATTGGGGACCTTATCTCTGTCTACAAGTATCTGAAGTGAGGGTGCCAAGAGGATGGAGCCAGGCTCTTTTTGTTAGTGCCAAACAACAGGAAGAGAGGCAGCAGGCAGAAACTGGAACAGAGCAGGTTCCAGATAATTATGAGGAAGAACTTCTTTAGTGTAAGGGTGATTGAGCCCTGGAACAGGCTGCCCTTCTCAGGAGATATTCAAAATACTCCTGGACACAGTTTTTTGCAACCTGCTCTGGGTGAACCTGCTTGAGCACGGACATAGGACTAGACGATCTCCCTATGTCCCTTCCAACCCTACAGGGGAAATAAAGAAGACTTGAAAAATTGATTACAAGGATTACTGCTATTCTACAGGAAAAGATAAACAAAGTAATATTTTATAACTGTCTTCATGCTCTATCTTTGAACAACCACAGCACACATATCCCCAGCATGCTGATATGTTGTTAACATCATTTTGTGATACTTTACTTGTAGGAATAGCAAGCTGGGATGTCAGAAACTAGAATTTTCGATGCAGTCACATCAGCAGTAGAGTTACTCTTTCTGATCAGCAAAATGTGTACAGAGGAGTAGGTAATTTAACAAATCAAAGACCTGTGGAGGAAATGTTTGCACATATAGCACTATTTGAACCAAAAAAAAAAAAAAAAAAAGAATTGTGTGACAATTTTCTGAGATCAAGACCTAGTAAGTCCTAATTTGATGAGTAATTTGAAGGAAAAGGAAGTTTTAGAAGGCCTACCTCATAGCTGTTTAAAACCAAAATCTCTTTCACAAAAGAGGTATGGTAAACTAGTGCCATGGTTTTTTTCCTGTGGGAACACTTATTGTGTGAATTGTTTGTACTTCTCGTTATCTAAATAAAGATCTATAAACAACTTTTCTTTAAAAAGTTGTGGATTTTTAACACGTGTATATTTGGGTTGCTATCAGCACATTGTACTTCTTCCCAATCTCATATGTCAGTGGCTTATGTAGTGCATTGGGTTTCCATGGCCAGGTTTTGGTAGCAGGGGGCAGCTACAGGGGTGGCTTCTGTGAGAAGCTGCTGGAACCTTCCACAAGTCCTGCAGACGCAAGGCCAGCCAGCTCCAGGGTGAACCCACTGCTGGCCAAGGGTGACCCAATTAGAAATGGTGGCAATGCTTCTGTGATATCATACTTCAGAAGAAGTTTAAAAAAATATATTGTGCAGATCTAACTGCAGCCACAGAAGAGCAGAGTGAGAGCATGTGAGAGGAACAACCCTGCAGACACCAAGGTCAATGGAGGAGGGGGAGGAGGTACTCCAGATTCTGGAGCTGAGATTCCCCTGCAGGCCATGGTGAAGACCATGGTGAAGCAGCGGTGCCCCTGCAGCACATGGAGAACCACAGGGATGCAAAGGTTCACCTGCAGCCTGTGGAAGATACTCATGACTTGTCATGACTCATGGTATGTCTGAGAAGACGTTGTGAACCCAAGGTGGCAAGTATGGATTATAAAACCAAACAGGTTATTACAAATATTTATCATCCTGGAAAACCTAATGCTGTTAAGAAGTCTTTGTTGCCTTCCTTGCTTAAAAGTATGAGTTATTCTTTTCATCAGTAAATTATTGTATGTTTAAATACAATTACCATAAAGCCAATGTATTACAAGTTATAAATCTAAAGATTAAATTCTCCTACCCAAAAAGTTGAATGATTAATACGAAATGATTTTAATGTTCCATAGTGGAATACCATTTCAATTGTATTTCTGTAAGTCTAACACAATAACAAAATCAGAGCTGGTTCCTTCATATATGTTTGGCAAAACCTGAATTTGTCAAAGATACCACTAATTTTAGTGAGATCTCTGATGAAGAGTATTGTTACAAATGGTGCTTATGTTCCTACACATACCTTTAAAAAAACAGAGAACGGTGAATGATATTTAGCTATTCAGATTCCTTTATTGTCTCTTTGGTATATCATTGTTCCACAGATTTTGTGTATGAAGTTAATTTGTTATGAACATTGGAGAGCCTGGTGCAGATTCAATTGGGGTTGTCTACTTGCACAGAAGTGCCCGTGTTTGCACAGGGGCTGGACCACTACCATTTTGGATCAGGATATGTGAGAACATTGTTCATTCATTTTCAACAAAGATATTAAGAAAAAGGTTCCTTATTCAGCAACATTAAAATTGAATGTCATGTTATACTCGTGATATTATTGGACATCAAGCATTCTGGTAAACAGCTGGCATAATCTTGGATTGTACATCTGGTAGGTGTGGATGGAACTCATTAGAATAAGTCTTCCATAAATAATGTGCCAAAGCTTTGATATAACAAGTGCTTATGCCTGATGGCAGCCATTTACTGTTTGCCAGTTCAAATGTGCTTCCAGTGCTGGAATTCATCCACAGTGGCACTTGAAATATTGAGAATGAGCTCACTACATTTTAGAGGTGAAAGTTGAAGAAAGGAAGACATCTACTCAGCTCCTGTGAGCCATAGCAGCTCTGGGCAAGTTAGCAGAAGCACTTAGCAGCTGAAATTTTTGCCTGCATACTTTCACTTCCAGCCAGATTAACACTATTTTAGGGCAATTAATTATGGGGCATATATTTGTAGAGAAGTGACCTTGAATGGAGACATCGCCTTAGAGAGAAGCCTAAAAGAACAAGAGAGGATGGACTTATATGTTATCACAGAACAAAAGAGGACAGATCTGGAAAGAACCTTGAGGAGTCACCTACACTATCTTTCTGCTCCAAATGTATTTACCCCATTCCCGACGGGTGCTCAGCTAATCTGTTCATTAATCATTTATCATTAATCCCAGCCCAACATCATCAACATAAAGTAGCATGCATAGCTCCCTTGTGTCCCTTACCCCAGATGTAGGGAAATGTCTGATATTTTTTCTCTTGATAGGGCATGTAAACAAATTATTATTATCCTTTCTGTTTGCAGATGCAAGAGAAGTGTTGAGCTGAAGTGCTGACGAGATTGAAATATTTAAATCTTCCCATGATTCCAATGAAAAAGGAACACAGAATAACAATTCAGATATTTTTATTTGTGATTCAGAGCTTAGCCTCATCTAAACACTGCTCAAAAGGAAGCCTCCTTCCCCTCAGACATTCCATTATAATATAGTCTTATTTTTTTCATTTTACTTTAAACAAGCTGCCTTTTCTGTAAAAAAAAGTTCTCTTATACTGCCACATATATATATAAATTGATTTCCAAGTACTATTAAATGTCTCTTATATTTGCCCTGACAATCATGAAAGGCTTATAGAATTCAGTACTTGGCTGCCAGTATAGATACAGTAAAGGAAAAAAAAAGGCTAAACTGGAATGCATAACAAATACAGAAAAGGCTCTTAATATCCCTGGATAAAATTTTCAGAGTCCTGTAGGTTGTTTAGTAATATTAACAAAGAGATTTAGGCTCATAGATGGTTTGGACACTTTCAAAAAGTTAATTTTACAGAAAAATCTTGAGAGAAAAAAATTTTGCCTTCAAATGAAATACTTATATTAGATTTTATCTGAATCATAATCAATGATCAAGACCTTACCCAACTAATTTCACTTGCTAATAGATTGCACATTATCTATTTCTCTGCCAAATAATTTCTTTTTATGCTTTTATGCCCTATTAAACCACAGTTGATCAGAATATCTTCACCTGTGTAAGTGAGCTGTAAAACATTAAAATTTCACCCTTCATTACACTTTAAAAATAGATATGAGCAGCTCCTTTTTTTTTTTCTTCTTGTTGTTGCATTTTTGTTGTTGTTGGTACAGATTTCGTATATATTTTCTTCTTAAATTTCTCACTTTTATATCAGAGTGCTTATCAGTATTAGCAGGGATCAGAACTGCCATAAAAGGCAAACACTCATTTAGCAAGATGAGGGCAGCAAAAATCATGTTCACCAACACAGAATAAATCTTACTCTTTGCTAACAATTGCTTTTTATAAAATTTTGCAAAACTGATGAATCAACTGAATTTTACTGGGACAAAATTAATAGAGGAGCAGAGGAAAAAATGTCTGACTTAGAAAACAGGTGCAACCCAGAACTGTGTGATATAGTAAGCTTCTAATAAAGGTTATCTATAATGAAGTTGAGAGGAATGGGACAATGTTCATCTCTTGACTTGGATCATCAGCTATTAACCGTCTTTAAAAGCATTTGGATTTCTTGTCGTGGTGACAAGTTTCCATGTTATTATCTCCCCTGTTCACCGTGTATTAGAACAATAGAGAGGAAAGAAAAAAGTAAGGCATTTTTGAATTAATGGCGTTAATTTCTCAGTCTCTCTCCATTTAAAACTCGGCTGAAAAGGAAACAGTCTTCTACATTCTTCTAAAGTAAGGTTTCAGGCTTAGAGAGGCGATGTGGAATTACAGGTTTACATATGTGCTTGCCAACGTATCAGTAGTCTCTAGTTCCTTCCAATAAATGTTCTCATTTACAATTAGTCATAGTTTCCCTCTAATACTTAGCTATCATTTTAATACTCTACAGTTCAAAAATAAGAGCAATACTGCAGGGCTGCAGCTTAAGATTATTACAAGCATCCAACATCAGCCTGAAGATACTGCCTGTGAAACAGAAGGCACAAATTCAATTGATTTCCAACAAACCAGGGATAGGCCAATGCCAAAATGTACTTCAGAAAACCGGGCCATCGTGCCTTGTCTTCATCTTCTTGAATCCTTTTCATGATTCTGCAAACCTAATGATGTGGCAAGTGTCGTGGTTATAGGAGAAAGAGCACTAGTATGAAGGTAGCTAAATTGTGTATTTCACACCCATCTACATTACTCCTGATGAGCTGTAATGATGGGTCATTTGTAACAGCTGTGAGCTGGGCGTAGTGGTCTCTTCACGTGATAACTTCTCCAGCCTAAGGGCGGTCATCTCTGCCAATGGGCCACCAAGGACTCCCCAAAATATCCTAGGACTCACAGGATTATATCCCCCTGCCCTGGGGGAGGTACTGATCATTCCTGCCTGGACTTTGGGGGTATATAATCTGGGGGTTTGGGGGCTTGGAGAACCACCACCACTGGACATCCAGAGGGGAACCCAAATTTCCACAGCACCACTGCTTTCAACAAGACCACAACCACCACTTCAACAAGCACTGCAACCACTGCTTAATGGGACTGAGAACAATACTCCTGATTGACAGCGGCCAGATTGTATTCTGACTTAGCCTTTTAAGCCAGTGTTTCTGTACTATTGCCTTTATTGTAATTTTCCCATTAAATTGTGACTCCAACTTGAAATCTGTCTCAAGATATTCTCAATTTCCCCCTGCTGGTTTACCTTCAAACCAGTACAGGCAAGTCAGCTGTAGCTCAAACTGTAATCTGATGTTGAATGCACATCTGCACTGGAAGACTAGTGCAATAATAAGGAGAGCGAGCACCTGGCATTTCACGAAGTATAAAAATCCCCCCAACCTTGCTTGTATTTTTTTGCCTTTACTTTTACAGACAATAATTGTCCATAAATTTCAGATAAAAGACACTACGTGTCAGCAAAGAGTTGCAGGATTTTCTGAATCTGGTTCTGGTTTGAAGAAATCTAAACTCATTTTTATTCTATTACTTATTATTCATTATTTATCTGTTGAAATAAAGTGCACATACATATTTTCAAAAAGACCCAAGAAAAATATGTTCATCTAGTTCAAGACCATACTCGTAATAAAAGAAAAAATTGAATGATTTCTGTCTGCAAATCTAGATCTTTTTGATTTTCTTTTTCTTGAACATATTTAAGTGAATAAGAGGTTAATAAAAACTAGGCCAGAGGGAACATTGGATTATCCAGCCTTACTCATTTATAGGACATAAAATTTCACCAAGTGCTGAAGCCAACAGTCCTTGTTTGACTAAAACTGGCATTGCATTTAGGAAAAGCAGAGCTTTCAGAAAAGCATCGTGTCTTGATTTGAAGATGTTGAGAGACAGAGAATTCATTTCTTTGCTGGGCTGTTCCATTCATTAATCAGGTCCACTTGTTTTGAAAAAGTGCTCTATTGCTAATCTGAAATCTGGCTTCTTCTTGCAGCCATAAATCTTGTTATGGCTTTCTGTAATAGATTTTAAAATCCTCAGTACCCTTTATCTTCCATCTATGATAACAACAGTAAGTTTAAAAGCCATTTAAGAAAAAAAAATTCAACACGTTAAAACCTTTACATCTCACACTGCAAGATATTTTTTCTAGCCTGCAGATAATTTCTATGGATTTAGTTACCTCATCTCCAATTCTTAACCTCATTTCAAGGTTGTGAATACTGAAACCTCACAGTTTTCAAATATCAACCTTACCAAAGTTGTATGTTGGTATTGACCCTTAGGGAACTGCATTTTCTATTTAAATTTCTTCACATCAGAAAAAAAAAAAATCCTCTAAAAAATATTATTCTATTCACTAGCTTAGTGTTTTGACATCATACAACACAAAATTCAACCCCCTAAGAAATTTTCCTAAGCAAATAAGTAGAAAATATCAAAACAGCCACAAAAGTCCACCTTATAATTTACCAGAAATCTGTTTAGCAGCATGGTTTAGTTCCTGCAGATTTTGTGAGGCAGAGCAAGTCTTTTAAGGAGAGGCTAGGCTCATAACTCCATGGCTGCCGTGGCTGCCTGGTTCAGATATGCCTGCCCTGAGCTTGCATTAGCTGCCAGAAGAACAAACAGAGAGAAATCATTTGGGTTAAGTTCACTACTTTTCTCAAAAATGTGGCTTCCTAGTCAGAGAGGTGAGGACAAAAAAAAAGAAAACTTGGCTTTGACTGGAATTGAGTATATATTTTTCTTGGAATAATTTAAGCAACATAATCGTATTTTAGATGATTTTCAGTGTATGTAAAATGTGAGAATACGGTGGTCTCAGATCAAAACACTGACATTTATTCCTAGGTCAGAGGAAACATTTTCCTTTGAATCTTTGACAGAGATGCTGAAACCTGCCTGAAGGGACAATTTCAGGAAATTAACATTAGGATCTATTTTTAAAAATTATTAAACCCCAGTGTTTCTACTATTAAGGTACATACATATACCTCTAAATAACCAATAGTTTGGGCTTCAACAAGCCTTGACAAGATATTACCAGGTGACAAAGACAGAAGCTCTTTGTCATGTTCTAAAATTCTGTAAGGACTGAGTCCATTTAATTAAATGGAAGGAAAAAAGCAACTCTTCAATCTCTTCTCTCCCTCTCAAGTCCTGTTACAAGTCTATGGTGAGGCCCTAATGACATAATTCACTGCCATGAGCCTGCTGCAATAAACCAGACACATCGTTTCAGTGTGGCAAAGTATAGCATCTCTCTTCTTATTAGCATCAGCTCTGTTTTTTGTTTCATCACAGGAAAAAAATCTCCCCTGCTAAAGAACTGCTGTAAGACTTGAAAATAACTGACTTCAAACTGAGAGAAGCTTAGCATAGCTATTAGTGGCAGGCTCCCTTTTGACTCACTTGGTAAACCTGCTTTCTGTATACCCCCAGGGTTCTGGTTCAAAGACTGGCTGAGTGCACACACAGCAAGTTCACTTACCAGATTTAATCTGTCAGATGCAAACAGCTGTCATATCCATCTGTGGGACATGCTGAAAGGGTGGAGAGATCAAAACCTGAGATTCCCTGTGAGTTTCCAGGATTAACAGTCCCTGAAGCACCAGAGATCTAAATGAACAAATCTAAGCGAGCACAGGGTGAACCCAGGTAATTTGGGAGGTCTGAGATAGGCGCATGGTAGGAAATATTCCAGGGCAAGAGCACTGTTTCCGCTTTTCTCTCAAAAGTGAGTGTCAAAAATGTCCATTTTCCCACTGTGCTCTCTGTTCACCTTTAGCAACTGGCTAGGCAGTTGTCTGGGTGTCACTGCTGTTGTGCTGCGCCGTCCGTAGGAATGTTCCTTGGCAGCATTCCTTTGACCATCCCTGACATTTTTGTCATAAAGCATACCCAGTCCCTCCCTACTGTTGCTAAGCAAATTAATGCAGGACGGTTAAGACTAAGACTTATCCTTTGCCTTCTTTCCCGTGTATCTGACTCCTGAGCTTTCAGCCCATCTTGTCAATATCTCAGCTTGACTGAGTCACTACCTTAGAATTTTTGCTGTGGGGAAGAAGGTATACATTGACATTCATTAAGAATCTGCATTCGAATGGACAAATGTTTGTTTAATTTTCCTGCCTTCAGATACGGTTGATTTATTGCAGAAAGCTTGAAAAAGTGAGTCATAGAAATTTTTTTTTTCAGTTGTTGAAGACCTCAAGTCTGAAAAGAAGTAGTAATACTAAAGACAGAGTTCCCAATAATTAAAGATACAATGGTAGTTAAATTTATGTTTGGAGAGAAAGATCAACACAGTTTGTTTGTATAGCTGAGTTGAACTTTCTTTGCAACTATTGGAGACATTTCAATTACAGTCATGGCAAAAAGGGGAGAAATACATGTAGCCTGTCGTATTTGAGATCGGTGTCACATATGCTCATGCAAAGGAAAAATAAAACAGAAGAATTTACTTCATATTTGAAAACCAAATATTCTAAAGCGGTAACCCTTCTTTAACACATCTAAGACACTAGACATCACATTATGAATACAACTCCAATCATATCATTCTTTGTAAAGGCAAGAAGCATACTTGAACTTAACTGCAGGCCAGTAATTTTAAAAAAAGAGAAAAAAAGCCTCTAAGCAAGGTCAAATGCTTCAACTGAGTAACTTCTAATAAATCAAAGCCGTAATGTTTTAATCTTCAAGTATGCACTGTTAGTTATTTGCAATCTTAATCAGTCTTTCTTTTAAAGAACTTTGAAAGTTTTGAACAATGACACAAAATTAGGGCTGTGATGAGCAGTTCCCCAGAGTTTTGAGTTTTGTTCAGAAAGTCCTTCAAAACTTGCAAACTAATTAGAGTTCCTAAGGAAGCAGCATTCTTTTGTGGATAGTAATTGGAATGTCAGTCACAAAAAGCAAGGGTATTGTGTTATAAGCATAATCAAGTTAGCTTTAAACAGGGTAGGGCAGGCATCTCTAGCAGTTTAACCATGGCATTAAGGAAGCTATCATGAGCTTATGGTCATGATTTACGGGGAGTTTTGAAGCCCACACTCATCTTTGTGTTGATGGGGCTTCTAATGCTTTAACCAGTTTTAAACCATAAGTGAGTATGGAGTTACTGTGGCTAACACTTCAGACCTAGTCGTGAATTATTCTCTTCCGTCTGCCACTGGGACTTGAGAAATAACTGCTTTTCTCCATGAATCTCTATGCCTTTCTAGTCTAGAACCAAGCCCCTGTAAAATTGCTTTAAATTTTATGGATATAAACTAGGATAGAATATTCTCAGAACAGCTGAGGGGAAAATAAGATTTTGTAGCACAAGGAACAAACACAACTGGGTCTGGCCTACATTCTGTGCATAAATTTCAACCAGTCACTGGTTAGCACCCTATCTGCTCTGCCTTCTTGCTTTAATTAGGCCTTCTTGAGAATAATATAAAGCGCTCTGTAAGTATTTGAGGCATTTTAGACAGTTTAATTTCTCCAGTGTATAGAATGTGTCTGATGCATAAAGCAAACCCCATCTCAGACAAAAGATATTAACACACATTATAAAAACCCTGTATGACTACAATGAGTTCTGAATCAGTCCTGTAAAACCATGTTAACAAAACATTAGGTCATACGTAACCTGTGCTGCTCTACATATATGTTGCAGCTTTGAAAATGAGTCACAAAAAGCAAATACAGCAAATACAGCATTTGTCAAGCAAAAATCTTACTAATTTTCATTGGCTTGATACCCAAGATTTCCTTCTCTTCTCTCATCTACCCTCAACCAATATAAACAAAAGGACAGACTAATATTTACGTTCCTCAGACCATCAAACAGACCAAACAAAACCTCCCAGCCACCCTTGTGCAGTCATTTTATAGAGCACAACAGATGTGCAAAACAGCTGACAAGACAGGAAAATGTTAACACAAAGACTGTAACAAGTCCAGTCGAATTTCTCTGGTCACAGGCCGCTCAGCAAGCGAGTTCAGGGAGTTAACAGCAAAACTGCTGCATATATTTAAACCTTGTGCTGTAGGTCATGTAAACATTCCTTTCATGGAAACTGTGCTGGGAATGTAGAAACTCTCTGACCCTGCTGTGTCTTCCCTATAAGGTTTATCATAATGCTGTGACATAACTACATACTGTATCTGTCAAAAAGATGGCATCTTGCTGTTTAAGAAAACCAAGCTTGTGTTTATCGGTGGAATCTGGAGAAAAGCAATAACACAGTCCTGTGCCATTGGAAACATTCCCATTGATCTTGACATTTTTTAAAACAAATTGTCGTTTGAAAGTGAATGTAAACTGTAAGATGGTAACAGTTCTTTTCTAACAGTAATGAAAGTGGTATGGAATTGAATAGGCATACATGGTCTTGAGGAATTTAAATGTCAAACTTCTCAGATGGAATACTAGTGCTTCCACAGATATTCAGGAAAAGAAATGGTAATGTTTAATTGTATGTATCATTTCTTTGCCTTTTTCATATTATTCAGAGGCAGGGAATTTGGAGATTATATGACAGCATTCTAGTAATTTCGTGGCAGTCCTAAAGCAATATGTCATTGTCAGACACTTTATCTGTCACTTGCACTCCTGCCTACAGACAGCAGTAGCCTTCTGGGAGATTTCATGGTGACTTTTTTTCCAGGCTGCAGCAGGTGTGAAGTCACCACAACTCTATTAGCTCCACTGTGGCAATGAAAGAACATTATTATAATAGAATTGGATGTCTACTCATTACTAGGGAAGCAACTTGCTCCAGGACTCGCCCTTTTTCTATGTAAGGCCACACTTTCCTGCCAGCTCTTTTTCAGAAGAGGCCTCAAAAATGAAGACATCAAACGCTCAGCTGGAATCCAACTGCATTCCACCCTGCCATCTTCACAGACTGGACCTGAAAAGCCTGTCTTCTCTTATTTCAGTCTTGACAAAAGCAGGACAATGGGTGGCTATTGGCGAAGTCTTTTTCTTGCAGTTAAGAGCCAGAAGCATTATCCCAGGAATCCCCATTCACATGAAGATAATGCACAGTCACTCTCTCCTTGTTTAGATTACAGCTCAGCCTATCTCAGACCACCTCTTATTTTCTTTCTTGCTTTTTAATCCTTGGCTTTACATACTGAGCTATCCAACAACTGAACAAACTAAATAGGAAAATAATTGTGGTAAGTCTAAGAGCATCGAAGCCTCAGAAAAAGATGCCTTGCCTTTTCCTCCTCAGCCCCTAAACTGTATTGGTGGGAAGGAACTTCCAAACAGACATAAGACAACTGAATGAGCTTCTGGAGCCTGGAAGGGGTCAGTGTATTCTGTAGAGAATCATCTATCCTTCAAGGGTAAATGGAGCTGATCACAAATCTTCTAAGCACTCAGTCTCTAAATGGGCTTTTTTGCACACAAGCCTGCGTTTACACGAGGTTATTACTGTAACAAAATCCTTCTGTATTGTTTAAGAATTTCAGCTCCTAATGTTTTTTTTTTGGTTTGTGGTTGGGGTTTTGTGTTTTTGGTTTTTTTCTAATTTGTTTTAATAAGAATAAAGAAAATGTTAGGAGCTTCAGAAGCAAACTTTTCTTTTGCTGACATTCTCTCTAAATGGGTGCAAAAGAAGGCATGGTTATGATTACAGAAAGATTACTTGAAGAAAATCTTTCTTCTTTAGCAAAAATATAAACTACGTGAAGTGTATGTGAAAGAGAATTCTTATACAGCTATGTATTCATATCTTTAAACCAAATATTTCAGCTAGCAGTGTTTTCCTTTGCTGATTCCTCTTCTTCCAGTCCCTATCCTGTCACCAATAACAGCAATGAAAAAGTACTAAAAGGCTTGAAGATTCATTTTGTACAACAGTTTGAATCTTACACCAAGAAACAAATCCTGTAGAGATTTATTTCCTTCATCTACTCCATTCTCTGTGTTTCCATGCCTTACACATAGCTTTGGCAGTCTCCTCTTTGGCTGCCATATGGATTGGACTAAGTTCTGTCCTCTTATTGAAAGCTGAATCGATCTAGGTCCCACAAATTTTCCAAAACTACCCTCAGGATTCAATAGCTTCTGAAACAATTAACTTTCTGAAAGGTCACCCAGTGTCTTCTGTGATCCTAACTCCACCAATCTGCCAGAGCCATCCAGAGAGTTATTCTTATACATCCTTGTGCTTGGCTATGTACAAATATATTTGCCAGATATGCTTGATTCAGATCACTGCTCAGTGCAGGCAAATCATTACAGTTGCAACCTACCTAGGCAGCTAAGCAGATTTAGTTCAAAATCTGAGAAGCTTCTCTAACAGCACTGCTAGAAATTAACTTTGTTTCACCACTTGCTTCTCAAAATAGAAACTATATAGGAACACTCTTCCTGTTTAGTAAGTATTTTACCACTCTGCTTATTTATGTTAAGACAGAGAAGATTCAAAAAGGGGCTTTTCTTTCCCATGGGAAGTTGCCCTAGTAAACCCTTTTTGAAGCATAATTACAGTAATTAACATGGCCAGCTTTGTTAAAGTGATGTCTCTTTAGGAGAGGAGGGTTTTCACTTTGGAGATTTTTGTCAGGACCTGAGGATTACAGTTGTCAGGAGTGATGTTTCTCTTGGAGAATAGGTATCCTGGATACACACTGTTTAATGTTTTAAAGGTATGAATGGAAGGCAAGATCCAAAACAAGATTGAGGTCTCTAAGTCCGTAAAACGAACACTTATCCTGTTCAGAGAGTGTATTTTTGCCTCACAAATTGCTCAGGCACTCAAGATTCAGGTAAAAATCAGACCCTGAAGCATTTGCCTCTTATCTGATGTGAGTACCTAGGTGTTCACCAGCTGCTTCAGCTGCCAAAGATCTACAAGCTCTTCAGCCTTGTGCCCAGCACAGCCTCTGGGCTAGCAGGACTAACACACTCCAGCAATATGAAATGCAGCAGCTATCGTCAAATTCACCAAAAGGATGAGTCCGGAAGAGGAAGCCTGATGTCAATGTAGGAATTCTGTGTACCTGGCTAGCAGCTGATATGATCCTCTGGGATGAAGGAATAACTCAGCTCCTTCCTTGGCTCATGGGGTTACAAATTCTCAGTTTTCACTCTCAAAATAGTGCAAAAATGACATTAAAAAGAGTTACCAATATCCAATTTTATAGACATTTCAGCTTGTGTTTGACAGCTGTTTCACTAAAAGTATAAAGTAGTCGAGATGTGCTCCCCGTCAGGGCCCACAGAGCCCGGGGTGTCCCTAGGGGACACCAACCAGGACCTGCCCCACCACTCCAGCTAGGAAGGAAGCAGATGAAACCAGAACAGCCACAGCCATGGTCACCAGGCATCTACCTGGGGTCAGGGTGGGCCAAGAATGGCCTGGGCTAAGGAACTGAAAATGGGACTGGCTCAGCAGGACCCACGGCTTGGCAGGGAAGGACCATGGGGAGCTGGAGACCAGCCCTGCTGCGGCATTTCAGGGTCAGGGCCTGACAGTCCAGGCTGGCCAAAGCAGGGCCCTGGGTCGTGAGCAGGGTGGGACAGCCCTTGAGGCAGGGTGGGACAGCCCTTTAGACGGGCTGGGAAGGGACAGTCCCATTAGTGTCTTTGCCTTGCCATATCTGCAGCACAACGCATGTGCAGATAAGACATGTTTTTTTCAGCTCAGGCTTTATTGGTGATGGAGTATTTCTGTCAAATCTGAGAGTTTTCCCATCCCTATGGTAAAAATCTTGATTATGGAATGTAGAGCTATGTCTTCCCTGCTCTCACCTGTGACCCTTCCTTCCCTGACTGAAGAGTTTTAGTTGGCAGTGTGCAGGGTATGGCAAACTAGGTAGCATATGCTAAATTATCCTTCTGCAGCAGGTTTCACATCCTCAGGCCTAGCAGCATGGAATATTGCAACTCCCTACTTTCCCCAAGAGTTTTCTCTACATTTACCTATCAGGCAGTAGTTGTCAGTCAGCCACTACCTTCTTTTCTCATACTGTTTTCCCGTGAGAAGTACCTATTGGCCGATTCTGCTCAGGGTCATGATTTAAATGTCTGAGCTGAGAAGAGATCTGCATTTTCA
This sequence comes from Oreocharis arfaki, assembly GCA_013398015.1. Classification (NCBI taxonomy): domain Eukaryota; kingdom Metazoa; phylum Chordata; class Aves; order Passeriformes; family Paramythiidae; genus Oreocharis; species Oreocharis arfaki. The sequence continues at coordinate 637,663 of VZRR01002869.1, forward strand.
GAAGGATTCTCAGTTTCCCATGGGTGTCTTATTGAAGGTTACAGCTACAGAAGGGTCCAGAAAAGACAGAATTATAGACATGGCTTTTTTGTCTCACCTGGTCATTTCTCAGCCTAATGTATTATCAGCTTCATATTTCACTCTCAGGCACACTGCGGCAATCCTACAACATACAGGCAGCTTGAAACCGTAACTCAATGCTTATAATTTGAGGCTTTTAACGGTTATATGTCCAAGCACTTTTACACTGTCAATATTCATATGTCCAAGCACTTTTACACTGTCAATATTCAGACTTCACAACAGATGGGTTATATTTTGCTGTTTGTGTAACTGTTCTTCCATTTTTATTGTAGTCATATGTTTACTGTTGACAGACAATAACAAAAGAAAACTCATGTTGCTACTTGCTTATAGGCAAATTAGATTCATACTTCAAAATATTCTAGAATAAGCAAAATCCTCTCAAACTTAAAAAATAGAAAGGAAAATCACCATGGAATAGCATAGACTGTGAGTACACCACTAGGAACAATACAAAAACAGAAAGGGACTCAAATGGGACTCAAAGCTGGGGTTCTCAATTCCATTCTAAGTGTCCATTAAATGGTTTACTCTCTTAGGGTCCTGAGTCTGCAATAGATGTGGCTTATCGCACTAAAACAAATGTTCAACATTTGACTAGTATTTTACAGCAGTTTTAGTTCTATCTTTGGAAACCAAATCCCTGTAGGCCTGAATATTGAAAGACATTTTTCATTGATGAGTGAATATCTGCACTTGCTCCCTTTCATTTGGTACTTTTTCATCTTTGCGGTATGGTAGCCAGGATAATTAATAGACACTTCAGGTGATCTAGTTTTATCAGATTTATATCAGTCAGAGACATAACGTATGAGGAAGGTAGGTAGTGAAAGAGTAAGCTACCAAATATTTCCAATTGAATTAATTTGAACTGGTTAAAGCTGGTGAATTTTAAAAGCATCAGTAATTTGTAAAATAAGTTTAAAAATGTGAAAGAGAAATGTGAGAAAATCTTGACAATTTTCTCATGTTCTTCTATCTTTTTTTTCAGATACATGAAAGATAAAAATTCTACAAGAGATTTGAAAGTCAAGTTTGAATTAATTGCAACTGATATCAGCCTTTTATGAATAAATGAAATATTTTTATTAATTTATGAAATTTAGCATAAGAAATATCTGATAGGCAAAGAAAGCTATGAAGGATTTATAACTGAATAACCTCAGCAATTATGTGTATATCCTAAAGGCCACTGATGATTCTACTCAGTCTCTCAGCAGAGTCACAAAGAAATGAACTTGAGATCTTCATCCATAGAGATATGCCAGTGACATAGTGAACAAAGAGACCGTTCCTTTCCACTTCAGTTCCTTGTACTGGAATTATTTATGATTTATTTCACCTGGTGGCATGAACTAGATAGGTAGAGAAGGGTGAAAGACCCCCAACTTCCTACAACAGCTCTGAACAGCAGAAACGTGTGTTGCTTCAATTAGAACTACTCTTCCTCCTTCAACATAATCTGGCAATGGTGGAATGCTTTATGGCATTGTATCCCCTTCATAGAAAAGGCAATCATCTGTTTCAGCAATGCTACTCAAATCCTAGCAGCAGCTGGAATTAAAAAGCTGCAAATAACAGTAGTCTGATATAAAAGATGTCTATAGAGTCAAATATTCAGGAATATTACTGTCCCTGTCTTTCCAGCGTATTTTTTTATCCTTACTGTTGTTCATTCGTCCACTTTCTTTTCCTGTTTATAGTTCTTCCTTTTTTGTCTCCTTTTTTTTTTTTTTAAATTATTTTATTAGTTCTTAGTTTACTCTCTCTGAGTTTAGGGCAGAAGAGACATTTGAATAATAATATCTACCATTATAAAGGACATAAATATGGAAGGAAAACAAAATTTAAAAACAAAAAGTAGTAGAAGTTTTTTTAATTTTTCAAATAAAAGTCAAATTGTTTTTTAATATAACCCATTACTCTGGATACACTAAATCAAAAAAAAAAAAAAAGGCAATTTTAATTTTAGTGAAATTGCATGAGCATTACAAATTTAACATTAAAATTTTCATTTTAACATCTTCTTAACTTTTACTATTTTTTAATGATCTTTTAACATTATTTGAATTATGACTAACATCTGAATCTGAAGCCATCTAACATAATAATCTAGCAAATGTATCAGACAAGACACTGAAAGCATCTCTAAAGAAACTGCTTAATTAACCTACCTGTCCATAGAAGTGTTATGGACATTTTCAAAGACTAATGGATACAGTTCAGTCATAGGCAAAGAACCATTCAAAGCATTAGATCTGGGCTACCTCTGCAGTTTCCAGCTTCCCCTCCTTCCAATTATTGGCTACTAGGGTAAGCAAAATATCTATGTAATTCAGTGAAATCAAATAATAGTGGCAGAATGACTGGGTTACTGTCAAGTGCGTGAGTAAAAAAAGTTACTATATATCCTTTTCTTTAAAAGAAGGATTTCTTAATACATATATGCCCTTAGTAGTTGTTCACATGTCCTCATCATGTTAATCCGCGAAGACTAACATAAAGTAATATATCTTTAAAGAGTCCCTTTGTTTGAATATAACAATTTCTTTGTAGTTATGACTATTGAGACCACAGATATACCTAAATCTACATCTAAAATGAAAAAAGACTGCGTGGAAAAAAGGATTTTTTTGAATAAAGTATTGTAGGAAAAGTACAATATTTTCAGCAATAAATTATATTAATAACAGAATATTAATAGCAATCTATTTGAAAAGTTTGCTTTCAATTTGTTTGCAATGGATTAGAAACCCATTTCCTCATACTATTTTTTTAAATAAAAACCCTGAATTAATTTCAGAAACTGAATGAATTTTAACAGCATTAACACTCAGAGTCCTAACATACCCATGAGAAATAGATACTTGTTTAAGCAGTCAGAACTAAAATTGCATGGAAAATTAAAAGTAGACTTTCTTCTATTCATTGCAATCCCTCTTGGAAATGCAAGTGCAATACTGTCATCATTTGAAGATCTATTTCAAATCTACATAACTGCATATTCTTCATGTTTTTATAGGTATTTTAAAAAGGTAGAAGTAACACCCTCCTGGTTATTCCTTGAATTCCATACTGGGAAGAATGAAGTTTATTTGAGTGTGGGACATCTTTTGCAAACAATTTCTGCAGTGCACTTTAGATGTAGTTTTTCACTGTTTAATTGATTACAAAAACAAGTACTGCAGTTTGCAGAACTTTGTCATTTTCATAACATTTCTTGAAGCTCAGCCATCCTGTGATAAAAAAGCTGTCAAGAGGCCAGGGGTGGCTGCAGCTCAATGTTCCCGACAGTTATTTGTGTAGTACACAGAAAACAAATGAGTATGCAGAATTATCTGCTTCATATGCATTTACATTTAAATAAACATTTACATTTAAATTTATATTTTCACCTTTAGACACCTTTCTTTGCAACAAAGTGAATTAGATACAACTGTATTTTTCCACTAGTATTTGCTATCTAAATATTGGTGGAAATGCAGGTCATAAGTGTTGGAAGAAATTCTAAAATTTTTTTTTTTTCTGAGAGAAAACATTAACCACATACTTCCCAGGGATCTTACAGTGTCTTATAAAGTAATTCTGCTATTATGGCTAGAATTTTCTGCTTGAAATTCTGTTCTAACAGTAACAAAATGGCCTCAGATGTTTAGCAATAAAGCCTTTCAGTCTGTGCTTCCTCACACAGCATATTTCCTATCCAAGACATATCCCTCTAGTACTATTTTTCTCTACTTTGATTCGGAAAGAAAACCTTGAAGGATGGATTGTTCTGAACCAAAATCCCTTCCTCACCTTATAATTCCCAGTACCACGGAAATGATCACTTTGCTAAAGTTCAGCAAACCAGTTGCTGACTGAAAGTACTCTCCAACCTTTGGTTAGTGAATATCATCTATAATAATTCTTCCCAGTGTTACCTGAGGGTCATCAAGCTCTCACTGACAGAGCCTGCATTTCTTGTTGTTATAAACTGACAGTATCAGACATTCTGAATGAGCTACTATCACGTGAATGGTATTTATGTAAATTTCACATGCGTGCGCACACACATAGATAATAGCTAGGCAGCCGGTTTGCTGGTATGCATCACTGCTTATCATGCTGATTATAATCATCTCATTGCTACCTTATTCTTCCTCCATCTGTTTGTTGCATCCATCTGGTGTCTATCGTCTTATAATGAGATTGCAAGTTCTTTGTGGTGGGGAGAATTTCCTTGTTATTTGTTTGTACGCAGTTAGGAAGAATGGTTTGATGCTATTCAAAGTGTTATTGTGGTTTAGATGATGGTAATAAGAATGATCTAAAAAACTTTTTTTCCCCCACTCAGAACAGTTTGTAGGAAAGATCCAGACAGTCGTTTCAATACTGGTGTGGTAACATGACTAAGGATGAATTGATTTTAGGAAAGATTTATTTGAAAAACATCTCTTTTAAAATAATTTTTCCCATCTTTTCAAGTTCATGGACTTTCTAGAAAAAAGGAAAATTTAGTATGCAAATAAAACATTTAAAATTCTGACTTCAGTGTCCATGCAACAGATGTCTACTCAGATGATCCAATGAAATAATTTTTTTTCTTTTCCTTTAGATATGTTGGGACCAGTGTTACTTCCTCTCTTTGTTAATGACTTAGACAAAGGGTTGAGTGCACCCTCAGCAAGTTTGCAGATGAGACCAAGCTTAGTTTCGCAGTTGACACACCTGAAGGACAGGATGCCATCCAGAGGGATCTGGACAAGCTCAAGAAGTGGGTCCATGGGAATCTTATACAATTTAACAAGACCAAGTGTAGGCTGCTGCACCTGGATCCAGGCAACCCGTGGTATCAACACAGGCTGGGGAGATGAACAGATGGAGAGCAGCCCTGCTGAGAAGGCCTTGGGGGGTGCTGGGGATTTGACACTGGACATGACCCAGCAATGTGCACTTGCAGCCCAGAAAGCCAAACGTCCAAAGCACCGTGGCCATCAGGGAGAGGGAGGGGATTCTGCCCCTCTGCTCTGCTCTGGTGAGACCCCACCTACAGCTGCATCCAGCTCTGGGGTCCCCAATACAGGAAGGACATTGATCAGTTGGAGCAAGTCCAGAGGAGGCCACCAAGTTGATTAGAGGGAGGGATTACCTCTCCTGTGAGGAAAGTCTAGGAGAATTGAGATTGCTCAGCCTGGAGAAGAGAAGGCTTCAGGGTGACGTAGTTGCAGCCTCCCAATGTACCTGAAGGGAACCTATAAGAAAGATGGAGAGAGACTTTCTACAAGGGCATTTAGTGATAGGATGAAGTGATAGGATAGTAGCTTTAAACTGGAAGAGAGTGTGTTTAGATTAGGTATAAGGAAGAAATTCTTTACTGTGAGGGTAGTGAGGCTCTGGAACAGGTTGACCAGGAGGCCCTGTCCCCGTGAGTGGTCAAGGCCAGGCTGGATGTGGCTTTGAGGAATCTGGTGTAGTGGAATGTGTCCCTGCCCATGGCAAGGAGATCGGAGCTAGATGATCTCTAACACAGCTGTTAGATTGGAAGACAGCTTCCAATCTAAGCCATTCTATGAATCTATGAGTTAAAGAGAAACCCAAAAACCTTTGTTATGCTGGTTAAACCAGATTTGCCAGTTAGTATGACCTTTTATATTAAGAAGAGTTTATTCTTTCAGGACGCTCTGCTATTAAAAAATGGGTTTTGACTTAAGGACATCTTGGAGAAAAAAAAATTGATTTTCTGGGAAATTTTTAATTTCATTTATTTTCTTTAAACCTGTATGTTTTTAACTGCAATTGTGGAAGTCACCACAAGGAAGTGAAACTCAGAAGAACTGGACTGTTACTTCCGTCCACTTCCCAAATTCTCTGCCCTTACCCTTCCTCAAGCACAGAATGTAGTGGATGTCAATCAAGTCAGGAAGAATTAAATATTGCTGTGAAAATGCCACTGAATCATGGGGAGGACAGAAAACTTACAGTTTTCATGTATCTTCTTCCATTGGTCCAGTCATAATACCTACTTGTTTTGCTGTATCAAACTAACATGTAGATCATTTCCCCTTTAAAAATTTATTTTCCCACTCCAAGTGGTACACGAGGATTAAAAACCAGCAATATTTAAAGGCCAGAAGGACTGCATTTTAAAACCACACAGCAAACTTAAACCTTGTAGGTTATCAAGTGACAAGGACTTTTCAACTTTTAAACAGCATTATGAATAAGCTGTTTCAGACTTCACAAACTTTCCATTTTATTTTAGGATTAATTGTTCACTGGCAAAACGACATTTTTCTCATGTTAGAGTAGCTGCCTACTTCTGATACTGATGAATTTTATAAGAAATTTGAAACTCCTGTATAATTTGTTGATAAGAGCCTATTAACTGCCATTCACATCATATTCATTAGCTCATGAAATAAAATCTTACTTTTTACTTCTTACCTTTCATTATTTATTTACGACATCATGAGTTTGGCTTGAAAAATATCAAATGAAAAGTATAAAAAATAATCTCTGTAAGGAAAAATTTCAAACATCATGTGTGATCTTTTGTTCTTAAAAACAGAAATTTGTGATGGAGAGGTGGATGGATTGATAGATGGAACGGGTAGATATAGATTTTCCATACAACTTTACTGTTGCATAGATCTGAACCTGCCTGTAATAGATCAACCTCTAAAAATCCCCATTGCTTTACCACAGAAATGAGGAGTAGCTGGAAAATGTGTGCAGTGTGGCAAAATGCCCATGGATACAGTGTCTATACTGAGGACCAAATTCTTACAAGAGAACAGGCTTTGGCATTGTCTTTTCATATAGCTGTTATATTGGCCCAGCCTGTGCTGCTGAACCAAAAGCAAGAAGTTCAAACTGTGGTTGGGTAAGCTGGAGTCCACATGGGGAGTGTGAGAGAGAGACACAGATCATGTGTGTACACGTGTGTGTGTACAACTTGCACACAGGATGGTTCAGTTCCTCAGAGGGAGGAAGACAGAAAGTGATGGGGCAGGGGAGCCATTCTTTGCTGTCCCATCAAGAATAATTCATGATTTCACTGCACAAAAATACCTGTTCCAGAGTAGCGTTGATGTCGACAATAAGCCTGTGATCTGCAGATCATGAAAGACACAGCTGCCTGCCCATCATGCTCGGCATGAGTAGGGACAGCTCAGCCAAGCTCTCCTCAACTTGTGTTGCTTGTTATTGGCCTGTTCTATGTTAAAGGGAGATTATCACACTTGAAAGAGCGACCAAACTGCCCCGCACCTTTAATGAAACTTCATTTTGGCTAAGTTAAAGCCCTTTCCGTCTGTATTGGTGCTTGTAATACAAAATTACAGTACAGCAGCAGGACCTCTAAAGTATTGAAGGTGGTCAGTTGTGTCAGAGGAGTCTATGGGTAGGTGGGAGCAGCAGGAAGCAATCAGAGCAGGTGCAATCTGTGTGAAGCTGGTTACTTTTTAGGCAGGTTTACAAGAAGGGTTGAAGAGAGATTCGGTGGATTGGGCACAAGAAGAGTGAATTTTCAGGGGGCTGCTGTAGCCTCAGGTGTATACCATAGTTGTGCTTTTCCCTCTTCTCAGCTCTCTAATCAATTTCTTGGGGTTTGGGGTTCTTTGTTGTTGGTTTTTTTAAAGAGCAGTTTTATAGAAAGCTGTTGCTATACAAAAAAAAAAAAAAACAAAAAAACCCCCAAAAAACAAAACCTGAAAGTTTTCTTAATATGCCTGAATTTTGTTTGCTTGTTTTCTTTCTAAGTGAAGTGCATGGTGCATTTTAACCTTTATACTTACAGCTTGACTTTGATCTGCCAGAAAGGTTACAAAAGAGAATAAAAATGAGTCAATGGGATTAAAATATGCATCTGTATATGTGAATGCGTATGCTGCTCTGGCATTGATCTTATGCCTATAGTTCCTCTCTTTTTCACAGAGGAATAACAGTTAAGAAAGGAATATTTTAAATATACATAAATGCATTCTGTACACAGACAAATACAAAAATGCAATCAATATTTGGTTCTCTCAGTAATGTTGATTACTCCTGGAAGAAAACCACACTGCATTTCTGAGAGGAATTGCACCATAATTTCTACCTTTGTGAGTATGTTCAAACACATATTCACCTTACACTAATATTTGCTGCCAACCCTAAGCTGGTAAATGTCCTACGGCTCATAACTATGTTATTACAATTCATAAAATTGAAGTTAATAGTTTCCATGAAGTTTGACCATCTGCTGACTCATTCAACCATAGTCACATTAAAGAACCAGTTCATTTTTACTTTCAAATCTAAAATATCCCTTGACCACGGTGAGATTTGTGTGAGATTTAACAGGATATTCAGGCAGGAGAACTGACACTTGAAACAAAAATTGTTTTCAGACACTTAAACTCAGGCAGCTCTTTGCAGAAACATGTTAGAACTCCACCAATAAGATCCCTTAATCATATATATAATTTCTTTTATTTTTATTACTGTTGTTAAGGAATGATTTGGAAAAAAAGGAGAAAACTGTTCTTCAATTTATCGCTACAACCAAGGTAGCTGACACACAAGAACTTAATTTACAGTGAAAGGAAACATTTTTAATTTGCAAAATAAAAATCATTATTTGTTTGATACTTATGAATATTGTGTTTAGTCATACATTTTGTTTAATGATGTCTATTATTCATGGGAAGTTGAGAAATGTATTAAGAAAAGTTGTGTAAATTAACAGACCTGTAAAATCTCAAGCACTTTTTTTGTGTGTTTTTAATCACTAAGAGCAAAAGTATCACTGAAAGAAAAAAGTATGACCAATACATAGAAAACCTTGACTTTCACTTGCATTTTGATATGCATTTTCACATGACCTCTTCAGCACTGAGCTATAAACTAAGGCATTTTACAAACAAGGCAAACTAAAGAGAGATGTGCAGGAGTAAAGCAGAAGTTTAAACATGAGTGCAAATGAGAGGAAGACATTTGAATCTGAATGGTCAGTTAATGATTCAATTAGTTTTTCACTTTGTTAAACTATGATAATCCTTCTCTACTAGATCTCCATATTGAAGCCTGTTGAAAGGAAGAATGTAAAGTATAATCAGAAAATTCTAAAAAAAAAGTATAGTTTTTTGTAAACCACTGCTGCTTCCCAACAAAATGCTCCTTATGAACAATAGGGTGGATGTCAGACAGATATTTCACTAAGTCTAAGATTTTGAACAGGCTTGGTCTGAATAAAAGCTATCAGTCTGAAGTGATTCCCTCAGTTACGCAGGCTGATTGAAGTGCAAGAGTGGCTTCAGGATTGGTGATAACCTAGTAAATCATACGTACTGTGACTTATCCCTTTATCCTTTCCTATTCTCATCACTTGGTATTTATCTTTCCACCATACACTTTAACTTCTTTTTTCCATTTTCTACTCTTTCTCCCCTCCCCAGCTTGGAAGCTTCCGTAATACAGTCTCCATTTCTCCATATTGCAGAGATATGGAAATAGAGCTTTCAAAGTTGCACATACGAATACACATATCTGTATGTACAGATACATGTACATTAGTATTTTACCATATGAAGGCTCTGTGAAGATGGCATTATGATTTGTGGTTTCTGAAAGGCGTATTTTCAGAGAGCTGACTGAGTCTGTTTATTATGACTGGTGCTAGTGCTTACAAACGACTCATTAAAATATACAGTGATTGGCATTTGGCAGCGAGGCTGCACAAAACTCCCAGCTCTTTGTGTTGTGATGAAATTAAGCAATGGTTACATGGAGTCAAATAACTGTTAAGGAATGACTTACATTAATGGATTATTTTAAAATCCTGAGAAGTTATCTGATTACTTCACAGGCCAACAAATAAAGCTGTTTACTCAACTACTTTTCTTGGCAATCCTGTCTTTCCCAACCACAGTTTGAATGATTATTAATGAATGATACTATGGTAGCCATAGTGTTCGGTATGGCTTCAGTCTCACTACATAATTGGAATGCCTCATGCAAACAGTTAGACACTTGTGATCTATTGCTCCTATGAGAAAGTAATCATGAGCAGAAAATTGATTAGCATTTTTGGATCCCATAATTTGTCTTAACCACTTTCAGTAAGAAACAAGGTGATGTCCACACAATCTTTTCCAGCAAGTGTAAACATTTGTGCTGGTATAGTGCAAGACTTCAGTAGATTTCATGAGCTCCTGAAATTAACCTGATTGAGAATTTATTCTGATAAGAATTAGACTAAAATGATAAGATCTGCCTCATTCATATTACCTAGTCAATGTATTTTAAACTGATTTATGTTAATTACCTGCAATGTTATTATATAAATGAGGGATGCAAAAGAAAAGGAGGTACAAATTTCCCCTTGTAGGGTGTGGACTGAGCAGGCAGAGGTATAGGAGCTTCAATCTCTTTCACCTCCTGTGTCCATAAAATGGCTTTCCTCCAGTTCAACCTTGCACATAGGCACAGGCTTCCATGGCACAGGCTTCCATTGCACAGTGTTTCACCTGACATAGCCATGTTGTTTGCCTCACAAGCCCATCTTCCCTCACCTCCGTCAGTTTTGACTTGGGCTACTGCAACAAAATCTGACTCTGCTTTAGATGGCAGAGTCACACAGGCCATACAAAATGACTGTTAATATTTCTAGGTTATAATGAAAATGTTTTTCACCTATTAATCAGATCTGCCCATATATATTTATGGAGGAATGGAAAGGAGACTAGAAAAAGAATATTGTAAATAAATTAGGATGAAGCTAACATTGGAACAAAGCACTACACAACCCTCATTTTAACACTTAAAATACATAATAAAAGATGTGTGTGGGTGTTCTGCATCAGCTTGGATTTAGTATTTCAAAAATTCCAAATGTTGGTCAAAACTCTAATTATGTTTCAAAATACTTTTTTCTTAACACAATGCTTTGTGTTCTTAATACCATGTATCAAATATCCTCAATTAAATAACAAATGTGTTATGCAATTGCTATTATTATGAAAGCTGCTGGGTACATTCCAGTACTCTCTGCAGGAACAAACACTTTTAAAACAATAAACATAACTTGTCAGTTCCTTCAAATTTAGAAGTTAATGAGATGCATTTTTTTCTTAAGAAGCTAAACTTCCATTTTAACTACTGAAGGGACATTTTTATTCAATTCATCAATGCAATAAATGCTACTCATTGCAAAATTAAATATAAGATTAATCCTGTTTTTTTTTTTTACTTAGTCCTGGTTTCTGACTCATTACAATGTTTTTTTTGAGTTAACAAATTTTTCTTCAAGTAAGAGGGAACGCTTCTGACTAAGGATGACTGCAAGCTCTTAAGTCAATTCTGGGATATGAATGTATTCTTTAAATTTCCCAGTGATGAGAAAGACCTCAGTTCCTCTACTTCTAGTTTTGGTTTGTGTATCTGCGAAAGGAACTTCGCTATAGATGATTAAAATGTATGCGCAGCAATATATGCAAGCCTACATTTGAAAACTTTATAAACATACTTAAAAGAAAAAAATACCTAATCATAGATTGAAGAGGTTATATAGAAATAAATATGGGTGCTAAAGAATTTTAAAAACCCCAAACAAACTAAACCACAAAAGCAAGGAAATGTTAGGCAGTAAAAAGAATTCAGAAAGTACAGCTATAGAGTTTCTTACGTAGGTCCGGGGCCCCTGGCTTTTGAAAGACACTAGAAATCTGCAACACAAATAGCCTATTTCGTACCTAAATTACTCAGCAAAGTTTCTTCTAGCGCCTTGGTTGTTCAAACATTAACGTGGGGTAGCAGTTTTCAGGCACACAGACCCACAGCCTCAAAGAGTTAAAAAAAAAGAAGAAGAAAATGAAAAAGGTTATTTCATTATTGGCAACATTTAAAAATTAAAACCTCAGTTTTGTGTTGATAATTACTTCAGTCTATTTCCTACCACACTTGTGAGCTGTTATGCAATAAAACAACAACTACAATGGCAAATAAAAGTATAGGAAAACACCAACTAGCTATTTCAGAAGGTCATCTGTGACAATGTTTCAGCCTAATTTAAAAATACCCGAATGAGATCACAAGAAACCAAGTATTCTTTTCCATCCTGCTCTTTCTTAATTATTCATTTGTCTGATATAATTCACAGCAATGGTTTACATGCAAATTGCTGATTTAAAATGTTAGAAAATAGAACTCAAGCCTTTTTTTTTTTTTCTCAATGCCTTTTGGCGCATTATAGCATAGATAATTTAGGTTCAAGCCATTCTAAGTGCATACAATTATGTTTGATTTAGGTCAGCCACCCTACTATAGGCCAACTAATATTTTCATTTTAAATCAAAGTGGAATTTTTCCAGTGCTAAAGCTTTAAGAACGTGTAGAATATAACCCTTATAGATAGGGTTCATAGATATCTTGGCTGTTCATCGTCTCCTAGAACTTGTCAAAATTCAGTATTTACTTCTGAAATGCTCCTATGATTAGGATTTTTTCTTTCTTTCTTTCTTTCTTTCCCTTCTCTATAATCTTTCCTCTAAATCCTCAGGATCCTTGTCACTACTAAACTGGCTTAAGGGCCTGTTTCCAGATGAGATTAAAAACTAAAAAGCTTGTGAATGCAAAGGTAACCAAGAAGATATTTTCTTTTCAGATGAAGAAATTATGAAGCTTAAGCATGACGTAAAGTGGGACAAACAAAATTTGATAACAGTTGCAGACTTGTATTATTGTATGAAAATAAAAAGGAGCTCAGGATTCCTTTATATATAAGAAATAAGTCTTTAAACTACTATCTTGGGCCATTTCTGTAGAACTGTTGTGTTTTTATCTATTCCTTTTCCACAGGAAAGTATTAATGAGATTCCATGAAACTGGTACTTCAGTTTATTTACTGCCATTAGAAGAGACCAGAGGAAGACTAGACTAAGAAGTCCTGCTTTAATGGCAAAACAGTGTTTGGTTTAAGCCAAAAAGCCAGCTGAAAATTACAGTCCAATCATCACAAGGTAAAGCCAAGAGAGCCAATTGTTTTTAGGCCCCAAAAGAGGCTGCTTGGTTTACCAAGATTTTCAGAAGGTTATATGTTTTTCCCTGCCCTGTCTTTCAGCTGTACTCCAAAATACTTGACAATTAAGTATGTAAAGATGCTATATTTACTATATCAGCTGCAATGTTCACAGTTATTTCACTGAAAATGGTCAATCGTGAGCTCACGTTGACCACTCATTCCAACAGCTCATGGTATCCTTTCAGCCAAGATGAGGCAAGGCCAAGAACAGCCATAAATATATTACAAAGTAATAATCAGGGGAGGGTAACACACAATAAAATAAAATATTTTCTAGAAAATGTAGCAGACACAAAAATCTCTTTTTTCTTTCTCCCTGGAACATACAATTCTTATCCTGAGGCAAACATTTATAGCATATTGTACAATAAAGAAATTAAATAAATCTATCTAAAATGCTAAATACTTGAAGCCTGAATTTCCACCATATATTTCAAGTCTATAGGCATATAGATGTTTGAAAGCCCCAATAATATAAGAATTATTTACTTAAATGAAGACAAATTGTCAAATATTGGATTTTTACACTACCATTCAACCATTGGATTACTTCTCTTACTACATTTCCCTGAAATGGTATACTTTAAACATAAACAATGTGTTTGCGGCACTTTTTAGTTGCCATGGTCAGATTGATAACTGAATGATGGATTCCCACCACTGGACATGAAAGAATACAGTTTTTAAAGCTCAGTGTAATATTAAGAAAGCTCAACACAGACATTAGAAAGATAAACATTACAAAAGAGGCAGAAATAACAACAAAACCAAAAAACTCCTTGTGGAGGGCTGTGAGCCCTTGGCACAGGAGCCCTCTGTACTCCCTTTGAAAAAGGATACCTGAGGCCCAAAAGAATCTCCCCAGAGACAAGCAATGTTCCTCTGGGTCATGGTGAGCAAAAAGGAGTCACTCCCTCCATGCCTTGTTTATTTATGGTAATTGCCTGCACCCCGTTGGCTAATTGGTTTCTACCCCACCCCCTGCATTTCTCATAGAAACCCCTGCTTCTACCCCAGAGAAGGGAGGTTTTGTCCTTGGTCTCTCCGTTCCAGAGGCTGCTGGACAATAAAGGTTACCTCTGTGGAATTGCCATACAAAGCTCCTGTCTCTTTCTGTCCCTGTGATTGCCTGGGTCATTTCATAAAGAGATAATACCACTTGTAGCTGAGAAGTTGCTACACTTGCTGAAATCACCCGTTGCCCAGGAAAGTTGCTGAAGCCCTTGGAGAAGCTTTTCTTTGGCGAGACGCTTTTCTCTAGGAAGGTTGCAACACACTGGGTTGTCCACCACAGGACCCCAAAGGTGACAAATCCTGATTTCCTGAAATTGCTGCTACATGCAAGGAAAACTGTGATTCACGGGCAGAAAAAAGCAAGAACCACCAAAGCAGTCTTCACAGAAAATGATAAATCCTCAAATTAGAGCTATACTTAGAAAGAAGAAACTTTTAATAGGGTCTTTAACAGATTTAATTTTGTAATAAAGCCACAGAGGTAATAATTTTATTAATAAATTGTCTTTGTGGCCCAGAAATCCCGTGGCACAGCCTGACTATTAAGCTTGCTGGACAGTGTGTGTGAACTGCCTTTTTGGGACTGACTATTTCTACTCCATGCTATTTCTGGACGGTGCCTGGAAGCAGGTTGAGTGATCTAGCTGTCTCAGGACAGAAGCAGACCAGTTATCACTTCAGAAAATTAATGGGGCAAATAACCAAATATTCATATGATTCCAAAGGCAGAGAATGCTTCCCAGTATATTTTAATTTACTATCAAGATCTAGCCATGATGAAAGCAGTGAAGGAGTAGTAAACTCAAGATCAAGGGATAGGAAGAATTTTTCATATTTTTACTGTGTTCTGGTATCCTTTCTTCCTCTACTGTATGATGTGCATTCAGCATCTCTGTCAGCATAATCAGTATAAATCCTCTATTGAATGGGAGATTACACAGGATTAAGGCACTGCCTATTTAGCTGGCTGTAACCTCAGTTTCTTTATGCTTTTATTTTTGGCCATTGAAAAAATTAATAGTAGTAAAAATATTTCCTCTGGTTCATATAGGACATCTAATATGGATTTTATCATGGGTAGTTTTGGTGCTTTATAAAAAGAAGAATCTTCCTTCTATGTTTTAATTACTGAAAAGAGAAAGTTTTGGCTATTTCTGGAAGATATATTTTATACTGGAACAATAGAGATATACGAGTTTTTAAAGGTTGCTCTGAACATCCCATTTTCAGCTTTTGTTTAAAATATTATGAATTCTAAGTGAATAATTTAACCCTTTGGGCCTCAGCTTTCGGTCTACAGAATGCAAACAATAAAGATTTTTCTTGTCTCGCTTGTGTCTGTCTTTGAATTTTTCAAGAGCAAAAGTCCAGCCTCCAATTTCAAAAATGTGTATATATTTACAAAGGGGTTGATGCTTCAATATGTGTAATAAACTCAAGTGGAAGAGTTTTCCTTAAATAGTTCACACCATAGCAAAGAAATTATGGTGTATATGGCAAGGTAATGACCCATAAAACTTCCAGATTTCCAATTCTAAAATTGGCTTGCAGGGGAAGATTTCTGGGTTAATATGTGCATTTCTTCTTAAAAAAACTCTTCTTGGGTTGTCCGAATGTGTATACATCCTTTCATCTTCATCTCACAATGGAGAAAAAGAAGAGCAAAAAAGCGAAGAAAGAATGTTTATCTTACCTTTTCTCTGTTTTAAAACATTACACATTAAAACACAAATTCCCTTGGATATAGACTTCATCAGCTGCGCACAAAAGCTATTTATATCTGCTCAAAATATTCCCCAAGAGGCATGTCTGCCTCACACAGTGAGTGTTGTGTCATGATCTCCGAGCAGTCTTTGAGCAAGTTGGTGCATCTGCCGAGCAGCAGACAGCTGAGAGGTTGCCAGTGGGTGCAACGCCATCGGTGCGTTACTCAGTGCAGGCACGCCCTGCGTTTGCTGTGCCACTCTCTTTTGGTTCTCGCCTCTCTGTGCAAACACTTCCACTCCCACACACTAATTTTTAGAACAAAAGATATCAAACTGACAGCAAACTTGAATCAAAACCTGAAGATCACCTACCTTTAGAATTTGGAAAGTTTCAGTTCAGATCCACTGTTTCTGCCTGACTCAGTTTGTTTTATCCATAACCAAAGCAAAATCTCGGACTGGACACATGCAGGTGCCATGCACATTTGGATCTGTATTTACGACTTAATAATTTTTGTGACTGGTGACACCATTCATTGATTTCACAGGCCTAGTATATTTTGAAATCTTGTGGGGAGTATCTAATTGGCTAAATCAGATTAAGAGACTGACTCAGGTATTAAATATGTTGCATACTTGAGGTAAAGCTGATCTTCGATCAGCTTTTTCTTCAGAGGGAGACTCGAGAGAGCAGCGGAATTGGTCCAGTTGTCCACACACAGACATCCAGTGACATTTGGGATACCTGCAGCTACTCTTCCAGGTCTCTAGTCTCCGACAAGTTTTATGTCATAACTGCCTCTTCCGTGTAGATATTTCAGATACCCTGAGAAATCTCAAATGACACTAGATGCCTGTATGTGGTCATCACAGGCAGTTTAATCATGGCCTAAGTGTTTACAATAAGCATCTGTGAAACCTGTAGACATCTACAAAGATAAAATTTAATTCAAAATCAAGAGACCTAAATTTAGGTGTCCACATGAATTTACTTCAAATTACATCAGGTGTTTATACGTAGACAACTCAGCCAAACCTTCTCTGGTTTTGTCTGTAATTTCCATGGAATGTTCTGATTCTCAGCGTTCTGAGTGTCACAATTGGTGTGCACAACTTTAGCCTAAACTTGAAATAAACAAGCGGACAAGGACATCTTTAAAATGTTAATCAAGTTTTTCTTTCTCTTGTGAAATAATACTCTCAGTCCTACTCACTCCTTTGTTAAGATGAAAAGCAACTTGTGTATTTAGGTAGATTTCCTCTTTCAGAATGAGTGTGTGAATATGTGTGTAGGTGTTTTGGAAGGAGGGGGCAGTCAGAAGAGCTGAAACACACCTTCATTAAGACAAAATGTCAATGAAATATGTTGTTCCACTCTATACCAATCTTAAAGGCAAAGATTATAAAAGAAAGTCATCATAAAATAAGTAGACCAGAAGTTTTTACCAGACTCTGGGCAAGTAGTTTAAATGGATAACTGGTTGTTCAGATTCTGCAAAGTTCCTCAGGAATTAACATTAGTCTTTTCCTTTTCCTTTTCCTTTTCCTTTTCCTTTTCCTTTCCTTTCCTTTCTTTTTCTCAATTTTTATTATGGAGAACTGTATTTTTGTTAGCCAAACGCACATTTAAACTTACTAAATAAAGTTATCATGAATTTAAAGGCATGTGCAAGACAAAAGTGCTGTGTATTATTATAGTCTGTATTTGCAACCTCAATCAAGAAGAAATAAAGAAATACCTCAATTTTTTATGAAATATAAACTATGTCTGCTTTAAAATTAAGAAACAGAGATATGTAAAAAAAGAGGCATTGCCCTGTTCTGGGCTATTTGTGTTCTTTAACTAGGTGGCTTTGCCGCTTTTCTTCTTTTTTGGCTTTTCCTCTGTAGAGCTGCTCCTCGCTGAAGGTAAGGAGAGAGGCCAAAGAACTCAGATTAGGCTCTTACAGAGCAGGTGATAGATTTCACATGATTACAAGGCTGTGGCCCCAGTAACTGGGGGAGTGATTGTGTCTGCAGCTATGAGGCCGTACTGCAGTGATCTTTGTTTCCAGGTTTTTGTCTCCTTTGTGTTCTCCAGTGCAAATGTGGATCAGTCCAAGGTGTATGCACCGACTTTCAGTTTTCACTGAGGTCAGAGTATTTCCCCATTTTGACCCGTTTCTGTCTCAAAAGGACTTTGAACCAGTCACTTTCATGGTTATTTTCCATATTTTTCCACATACATATCTCCTAGTATTTCGAATTACATCAAATCCTATCGCTCATAAAATGGAGTGAGAACACGTGCAATTCACTCTATGCAATATTTAAAACTTTGTTACCTGGATGATTTACCTCTCCAGTGTAGAGACCTGAATGTGCGGATCAGAAGCAGAGCTTTTTTCAAGCCTTGCTCTGGTTCACTTCTCAGTGGAGCTCAAGGTAATGACCTCCAGTAGCCCTATTAATTTAAAATAAGTTTCTTGGATTTCTTTCACCTTGTGTCAAGATGTGATGATTTTGGCTGGGATAGAGTTAATTTTCCTCCTAGCTGCTGGTATGGGCTACATTTTTCAATATTTTGTGCTGAAAACTGTGTTGATCACACAAGAATGCTTTCATTATTGCTGAGCCATGCTTGCACAGAGCCAAGGCATTTCCTGCTCCTCACCCTGCTCCACCAGCGAGGAGGCTGAGGGTGCACAAGGAGTTGGGAGGGGGCACAGCTGGGACAGCTGACCCCAATTGACCAAAGGGACATTCCATACCATGTGGCATCATGCTCCACGTATAAATCTGGGTCGAGAAGAAGGAAGGAGGGAACATTTACAGTGGTGGTCTTTTGTCTTCCAAATAACATTTATGCATGATGGAGTCCTGCTTTCCTGGGGATGGCTGAACACCTGCCCACCCATGGAAAGTGGTTGATGATGAGGCAACACAGAACTCTGAATGGATATTGATAGAAATAAATAACATCTAGGAATTGCTAGAAAGCATATGTTGCACTTGCGGCTTATGCATAGAAGAGGTCTCAACCAAATCTCTCTGTTGTGTTGAATGATTTCATATAAGCAGATTCTAGTCACCAGACTCTTAAACAGTGTGTTAACCAGTGTAACTATGCCTTGGCTGAAGATCTGGCCTGAAGGTTGTTATAATCTCCAGTTGGTTCTTTTGGTGTTTCCAGAAGCTGCTGCTTGTTGAATGCTTGTCCTCACTGAAAGTGAGCAGAGATTACTCAGAAGAGAGATGCAGAGTCTCAGTAACTGCTACATTGAGGGGAAAAAAGTTCTGTATGTTCTGTGGAGGGAGACACAAAAGTGGTAGGGAAGCTGCTTGGTTCTGAGCTTTATTTTAACCTTAAAACATCTTCCTACTCATTAAGCATTGGCCCATTTGGATAAAATTATGCTAATCATACTGAAAATACTTGGGTTACTGTTAATGATTATGTGGAAAACATTGAGACAGAATTATATTGTGAACAGTTTGAACTGTGACTGTCATCTACCTCTGCTCTCTACCCAGAGTGTTAATGAAAACTGCTTTTTGTTACAGATAAGTAATGTAAAAACACGAGGAAATTTCTTTATATTTTTACTTCCTTCATTTTTTGGAAGTAAAAATACCACTGATCTCTCCCTCACAAGGAATTTTTTCACACAGATCTCAAACTTCTCTTGTGGATGAGGATGTTGTTCATTGAATACTATGTGAAAGGTTTAGTCCTGGAGTGCTCTGACTGCTCCTTCAAGGAAGAGACTGTAGCTGGGACTATCAGTTCTCAGTACCCATTCAGACAACTCTCAGAGAGGTTCTCAAATGATAAACTGAGTTTACTCAGTTTGGTAGGGACTTTGGCAGTGGATTCAGGTAGACTAAGGTTTTTATCTAGTGAGTCTCTGGAGTTCCAGCTATGTCAGAACTTAAGTCATAAGTCAATTTACTCATATGGGCAAATATACAAGCCATCTGGCACAAGTTTATGTTTTATACTTCAGAGTATTTAAGGCTGTAAGAACCCAATAAATCTTCTGTATTAATCTATGGCATGTCACAAGTTATTATCTTTCACCCACATACTCCTCTTTGGGGCCATTTGACTTGAGCTAAACCAAGCATTTCAGTCCTCAGGTGCCCGGAGTTGTAAATGCCACAGACTGGCACGATAAAGGTGTCAACCAGCAAACAGGTTGATGAAAAATAGTTGAGGAATGTACAAGGTGATTTTTTTACTATGCTTAATAAAAACCCTGCAATGCTCCTGTCATCTGGATGTGGACAAAAATTTATCCCTATCCCCAAATTTTCCTATTTTTGAAGTAAGGAGCTCTTGGAGAACACTGAATAACAATACTTGGGTTTTATGCAGAATTGTGCTGCTGGCACTGAAGAATATACTTTTATCTTCATAGATCTTGAGCCTGGGATTTCCGTACACCACACAGGTTCTAAAGCCTGAGAACATGGTGGTGGCCAAACTCATACCTACGTTAGAGAAAGTTCAGGGTTTATTTTAAAAAGAAAGACATGATTTTGGCCCTACGTCATGGTCAATCTACTATTTTGCTAGATAGTAGTTCCTGTATTTACTGTCTTATTTAAATGCCTTAATTGCACTTTAAAGTTTTCTGTAATTTCTATTTTAGCAATCCAATGTTTTTATGTTGTTATCAGCTCTTTTGAAGGGTCTATAACCAGCAGGCATGATTATTTTGTTACTAAACCTTAGTGGCTCCTGTTGATGTTAGGCACCAATATTTAGGCACCAGTCACGTAATGGACATCTAAGCTACTATTTTCTTGTAACTTACATTCTTTAAGTAGTTAACATTTTTAAAAAATTGAAAAATATGGAGAAATTAGATATAAACAATGCTGATTTCTTCAGCCTGTCATGTAACCTTTTTGTGCTCGGTCTGAATTAAACCTTAATATTCTCATATAGTATCTTTTTTTTTCCATAGAGCTCTACATGCAATTTAAAAGGCTCAGAATCAAGTGAGATTCCTGAAAAACGTCATTTATCTCTGTCTACAAGTAGTATTTTATTTTAAATAAAAAATTTTGGGAGTTTATAAGAGAGAAGGAAATGGAACTGATTAAAAAGTTAGCACTGCCGTTTCTGAGTTTCACATTAGCATTTTTTTTTCTCTTTTTGAAGAATGATGCATAATGGGACATCAGAATCCAACAAGTATGAATTGCAGGCATTAATTTACTTAGGACATGCAATTCACTGGAATCATTAGCGCTGAATTGAAAAACTTACTCAGGGAGTGCTTTATGACATGAAATCCTATCTGCGCTTCTAGAAGCTAGTATTGTGATTTTCATTCTAAAAAGGGCAAATAAATAAAAATAATTCAGAACTTTCCATTTCTTATTGGTTTTCCAAATCCAGTCTGCTCAGGTTCCCCAACAGCAGTCTGAATGACAGATTCTGGTGCTTCATGTCAGGTGTGCCCAATTCTGTCTGTATCAAAAAACCTTTCTTCCTTTAGGTTTTGGTTGTTTGTTTATATAAAGCTTGAGAAAATTTAGTCATACTTTTGTTATAAACTTCGGGTTATATATGAATAGGATGATTAGGACATAAACATGCAAGTTTGTGTTTAGAAAGTATTCTAAAGCCCAGAGAGAGTGTTTGCGTTTGAATACAACTATTACGCTGAACACATGTACAGTGTTGACATGCATGGGGCACACTTCAGCTTCTTGTGGTAAATTTCATATATGATGTGCCTTTGATCACCTCCTGTGTTTTAGAGCCATATCCTATCTTCGTTTTATTATTTTTGTGATGGATGATTGCAGCTGCTCAGTGGAGTGGAATGTTAGAAGTCTCAACAAATAAAAGTGGAGTTGCCGAGTGTCTAAGGCCTGAACATTAAATTTAGGTAAAAGGTACAATGCATTGTGTCTGACTAAAATAAGAAAAGCTTGATTACAACTTGAAAGCTTCTTCTACAGAGGAATGAGGTATTTTTTCACTGTATGTTTATTCTAAAAGTTTTCTGCCTTTGACATTCAACATTCTTATTAAAAGTAAGAAATATTTTTATATTCTTTAAAAATTTTGCTCTCCTTTCAAAAGCTGGAAAACAGTACTCATTATACTGAATTAGACAGCTTTTTCAGCAGTGGGAAATAGAAATAAAACAACAACAGGAAAAAAATAAGCCTCTGAAAATGTCAGGAAGGTTTTATTGATAACCACTTGAGATAAGCTGCATTTTAAATAAGTTCCTGAAAAGTCAGAAAGATCTCCACAGAATCGTATACCAGTACAATTGAAAATGTGAATAAACCACATTACAGTGAGACAAACTACCTACTTTACTTATCACAAATAAGTCTGTGAGGTAATTCACAATGTTCAATGTGTCTATGGGGAGAACAGGTTCCCTTTCACATTTATTCTTTATGATTACCAGTTTTACTGCAAAGGAAAATAAAATCATGTAGTGGGAAACTGGTAAAAGTGTTTGTCTTTGGTTATTTTTGTTTGCTTGGTTTTGTTAGTTTGTTTGTGGTTTGGGTTTGTTTTTGTTTTTTTTTTTTTAATGTAAAAGATACAGATTTTCTCATTGTGAATTAAAAACCTTATCCAGGATGGAATTTTCAATTTCTGCCTTAAATAAAAGGTTGATAACCTTTGACACCCATGAAATCTATGGCCTTACTTAAGTGGAAGGTCATCCTAAGTGACCATAAATCTTTCCTGTTCTGAAAATGTTCATACTTATGAATCCAGGAGTGATGCAGATTCATCAACAATTTGCTTATCCCAAGGGCATGATAAAAACATATTTTTACTACATCATCTCATCACAACTAAGCATTTAACTCTGTGTGCATTTAAATATATATATACACACAGTATACATGTCATTTTATGCAAATGTGATATGATATGATACATTGTTATTATGTCAAAGCTCAGTTCTGCAAAAATCTCTCCTGGAGCTTAATATGACTATCCAAATAAGAAATTTCTCATGCCCAAATGGTCATCAAGAATGCATCCTAAGCCCTTCTGAAAGCAATTGGAAGATTTTCCATAAGACCTTAATTTAACTTTAAATTTGACATATACTTATCCAAGTCATCTGTTAGAATATGAAAATGTTCTATGTCATAAGTGATTAATAATAAAAAGGAATGTTCCAAATTTATTCAAATCATTTGCAGTCTATTTTTAAATACATATAGATGTATTTGTGTCTTATAAGAGAATCTGAGATTCTAGAAATTTGATAAAAATTATTTGTGATTTTTGTCGCTTTTCAAATGAAAAATAGTGTCAGAAAATACTTTCCTTGTTTATGCTGTACAACTAAAACAGCAGCATTCCACATGAAGGAGTCTCAACTCTGTACTAAAATCTTATTTGTAGTCATTTTCGTTAAGAAGGGGAACAGGCATGTTGGTGGTCCACTTAACATTAAGCAAGGGAATTTTTTTTATGGTGTTAGCCTGAACCCAGAGCAACTGCAGTAAAAGTTACTAAATCTATGTACCAGTAAAGCAATTGTATGGAAGGGCCTTGGTTTTGTTTTTAAGTCCTGATTTGCAGCATTAGATAATTATCTTTTCATTGGTAGATACAGACCAATATGAAGCTGTGATTAAGTGTGTATCCTCTTCACAGAATATAGGCATCTCATTTAAAGTGATAATTGAGCTGAATAATGTCTTTTTCTTCATGCTACTGGCTATTTCACTCGTGCAGTGCTTAATACTTTAATTTCTAAATAAAGGCCATAGCAAAATAGACATTTTCAAATACAAAAAACAAAACAAATAAGACAAAGCAAAACAAAAAAAACACAACAGTGTAACTTTAGGTGTAAATGTTTTGCACATTTTAAACCCAAAGTTTAAAATCAAAACAATTGGATTTTAATATCACAATTGAAAGCATCTTCTTCCTGGCAACACCTGTGCAGAACAGAACCGAAACCTACCTTCAACAAAGAGGCTGTGAAAATTTACTTCTATAAATAGCACAGATTATATTTATTAGTTTGTTTTACTTCTTGGATGGAGATCTGCATCCTGGTAAATCAAACTATATATTTTAGATAACACAGTAGCTGGGACAATGTAGAACTGGAATTCATGGGGAGTTGTCATTCATTTCTGTGGCCTCTCTACCTCTTCCTCAGACAGTCATTATGTCATTATTATGTCCCAGGAAAACTTTTTCATAAATGCTGTTATTAGATTTGGGCAAAATATCTTTCCCATTTTGGAAAAAATACTCAAGATTTTTTCTTTTTTGGTAATCTTAAATGAGAACAAATGTCCAAATCTTAAAGAAAATAGTACTTCCATATGAAGTAATGCCACTTGTTCTTTCAACATGTTTAAAACTTATTTTTTAATATAATTAATAATTTTTCTTTTAAAAATCTATTTAATTAATTTGCCTATTTGAAAACATATTCAAGCAGAAAACAAAATTATCTTTTGCAATCAAAAAATCAAACCCAGTAAATCTGTCAAAACTAGTCTTGTAAACAATTTTGCTTTCAGAAGACGTGCATTTTCTGCAGGCAAACATTAGGTCTTGTGCAAAGGTTTTGATTACTTTCATTAAAATTTGTATTTTAGTGACAAATGATGTTGACAAGTACTTTCATTTATCTGTGTGACTAATAAGCACTGGAACTGAACCTAGTATTTTCTAGATTAAGAGTTCAGATGATAGAACATCAGTTGTGTGTATTTGGTAGCAGACCTTATATAGAAGCAACATGGTATAAGGGTTTAAAAAAAGTTCATGAATTCTTGTTTATTAGGACCAAATGCCAGTATCAAGGATTCCAGTACCATATAAAAACCTTAACTAGTTACCTTACAGAATTTCATGATGGAACTGAATTAAATTAGAAGCAGATTAAGTGCTTTCAATGTCTGGCACATATTATTTTTGTTTTTTAAGAAAAAGAGTCCAAAGACCCAGAACTGGGCTACCAGTACGCAGTAATAGCTAAATTTTCTGTTCCTACTTGAAAAGTTTTTCAGACGTAAACCGAGGTTTGTCATCGCAGATGGCAGAGAAATGTCACGATACTAGAAACTGGTATTTTAAGAAAAGTCCTAAATAAAAGTACATTGACGATTTTCTAGATGTTACAATTTGTCCTATATGATTTGCATTTCAGGGTGTTTTCCGTATGTTCAGAATCAAATAAATCCCATGAGAAGCCAAGTATGCTGCTCTTGTAGTAGGTGCAGCATAGTTCATGTCTTAAGAGGATCCTGATTTCCAGCCAGATATCAAGTCTGAAGTTCAGTTTGAAACCAACACGCATAGATTTGGATGACTTTAGATAGGTGCCAACAGTGGAGGGTATGTTAGAATCTTACCATGTTCAAACAGTGAAGCCTAGAGAATGCCTACTGCGGAAAGACGTGAGGCTCTCCTGGATCTATGTTGTATCTACCAGTCTTTTGTAAATGTCTTAAACACCCTGTGCCATTTTAATACCAGAGAAAACCCATACAAGGTCATCTGTGTCCATAGCATACACACAACCACAAAAACTGAGATATCTAAAAATGAAATAGATTTTTACCTTGAATATGACACCAGTTCTCCAGGTACATCTATCTCAAATGGGTATAGGAGAGCTTCTGGGCAAGAATCATTGCTAGAACCCTTTCAGAGACACCGAAAAAGCTAAGAATGTGGTGGAATAGATGCTTCTGTCTACCTTAATCTAGAATACATCGTTCTTTCCATGGGATGTGTTACCTGTCAATCACAGAGCTTAAACAATTTTCGTTCACTGAAATGGTGGTGGCTTAGGCCTAGTCTTGGAATATCCAGTGATGTAATAGCAGCTGGAGACTGGATAGTAAAAGCGTAATTGAAGACTGTTGCCAGGCCTGAAATCCCAGGTGGCTGAAAGAAAAAAAGTCCTAATTTTTTTCAGCTTAATAATCTCAGTTTGTGGGTGGCATGTACTTACAAGAAATGGCAGTAAGACAGAGATAAGAGACATTTTGCTATTTCACTGACTAATAAGGAAATATTGACAAAGGTAAGAGTAGAAGTTACTAAATTAGAATATACATAAACAGAGAGATAATTAACCATTTGTTCTTTTAAATAAGTCTTCTTCATTGCCCTTGCCCTTGCCCTTGCCCTTGCCCTTCCCTTTTCAATTAAAAATGTCCTCCAAAGAAACATACTGTTCTGCCGTGTTTCTGGAAAGCCAGAATAGAGAACTCCTAAGTATTTCACCTTGACTCTGGTTGCTGCTGAAAATGCTTAGTAGTTTTCTTCGGTAACACACATGAAAGGGAATGGAACAAAGAAGGGAACAGAGTAAAAATAAGAGAGAGTGATAAGAGGACAGATATGGTTCTCAGTTTCCCCATTGTTGCAATATCTGTCCCCTCAGATGACGGACTAACATCAGGTAAAGAAAAAGCAAAACCTAAAGCAAAGCCAACAAAACAAGGAAACTCAAAACAGCTTGCAGAAAACCAAGAGGGGCTGGTAACTACCCTTTTTGGTATGCTCCATTGCTTGTTCATTAATGCAGATGGGGTAGAGTGACTATGGCTGTGAATTTAGCATAAAAAGTGAAAATTCAGTTTAATAACACTGAATTCTAGAGAACAGAATCACTGGTTATAGATTTTAACCATTCAAGAGTTACTATCTTCCATTTGAAAACCATGAGAGGACTTAGATATTCCTCATTGTTTCAGTAGATTTGGTCCAGATCCCTTAGCACAGAAATATTAATATTAAATCTGAAGATTGGTGTTTAATTTGATTTCATAGATCAGTTAGGCAACCAAGAGAGCAGATAATTGGATAGCCCCAGTCTGCTCTTCACTGCAGAGGGTATTTTACAAATCTGACAGTCCACTTATTTTTTGGATTTAGTGGTTGAATAATTCACTGTAGAGAATAATTTTCAAATGTTGTAATAATTTCTTAGAGTCCTTTAAGTAGTGGAAGCTGGTAGCAAAGAAGCCATCATCTAATTTCATTTCTAATGTAATTTTGAGTGTTGATGACCATATAAAACCCCTCAGTGGCACTGATCAGACCATCTCAAGTGTCATTTCTCTAATATGTGCTGTTATGACTGGCTTGAATACTTTGGTTCTCCAGTTGAATCCTGGAAACTGGGCTATTGAAGAAGAGCCATAAGATCACTGTCTTTGGGATTCACTCCCTCTTGTGGCAATAAGTCACAACAATTGATGTGGTTTACACACTTTACATCTTTGTTTTTTAAACTGTTGCTGCTACTGTTATTACCTGCGACAATGGTAATGCCAGCATTTAGTCTGACTGTTGTAAAGACAAATGAAACACTATTTTTATTCCATTGTGCATCAATGTATGTTCACATATAGTGTACACATATTGTTAGTATATATACAACAATAAATAGTCACGTCACAAATATTTTAGCACACTGACAGTCTGAAGTGGACCAGAAACAACACCCAAAAATTTTTTCCTAAAATATTTCCACACTACATTTAAAAAACCCAACTTACTTGCAAAGGATTTCTTACTGCTGCTAAACTGTCTTATCATTTCAGAGACAGTCTGCTGCAGATTCTCCATAGGAACTTATAGGACTTTGTAATACTGGGTGCGTTTTGCAAAGGTACTGCATGCACTGCTGAATAATGAAGTACTTAATATTCTGCAGAATGTCAAGCTTTTTGATATATGACACCGAGGTTACTTCAGCATAGTTGTTAAAGTTTTATTTTTAAGCAACTTGAAATTAAAAATAAATTGGACACTAGATTATGCTTTAAAATCACAGTCTGGTAAAAATAGTTTTAGATGGATGTTATCTGGAACGTCCACTGGAAAGAGCAGGATAGTGGCCACATGCTAATGCAGAAGGTGTGGGAATGTGGGGTAGTAAGGGTAGAAGCGATTACAGTTTTGTAAGCACAAAATTGAGGGACCCACAAGATTATCTGCCTAGTGGTTAGTGTGCCAGGTAGACCCCAACTCATAAAGAAATGAGACAAAAACCAGATTATTCTGAGAATTTAATAATTTTGTAGTTAGAGCAGACTACAAACTGGGTGCAGAAGTTTAAGGAGACAAAAGAACCTCACCTGTCCTGTCTGCCTACACTGTCTTTTACCCAGTCCTTTTCCATATGGAAATAAAACACAACTGTGATCATATTATGTACCATGCAGCAGAAATGGTAAGATCAGAGAAGTAGATTGTTCACACACAAAAGAATTTGCAGTGTGTGAACTCTATATATGACATGTAGGACACAAACAAAAAAAATGATGAACTATAATAATTTTGAAAAATGTCCTTAGGTTTTCTGTGTTCTGAGCATACAGAAAGTGAAAAAAAAAGGTTATTTCTTTTTCTTCTTCAAGAGTGTTTTATCTTCTATGAAGAAAAAAATCTGAGTATAAAGAGGGCCCTCCTGACAGCATAAAATGTGTAGCATATGCCAGGTTTCAGGGAACCTGTAAAATGTTACCCATTGATTCTTTTTCTTATGTGAGTTTAAACCTTGCAGAGGGACTAACAGTTGAAAGTGCTAAACTACTAAGAATTAAACATACTCATAATTACTTCTGGTAGTGGTGTGAAAGGAGAAAAAACACGGTGCTCCTCTTAATTTGGAAATTAACCTCTTGTCTTTATATTCTTCTCCAATTTTATGAAAAAATGGCTAAAACAAGGGTGGTTTACATGGCCTCCTCTAAAATATTACGTTAAATCTCCATTAACGATATTTTAGGTGTAAAGACTAGGGACTGTGGGAACTGCTGCTTAAAAAACGCAGCAACACAACACCTCTAAAATCTGGTAATGTCTCCAAATAAAAGAAACAAAGAGCAAAGTAATAGAGCAACCAAAAGGTGGCAAATGGATTTGTTGTCTAGAGAAGCTGAGCACAAACTGGTGCCATTTAAACAAATGTACTGCAACTGAACCACAAGCTAGATCCATAAGAACAATTGAATGTTAAGTGAGGTCCCTAAGAACTCTAAAGAGATTCATAAGTGAATTTACAGGGAATACTGAATGAATTGATAATGATAAATTCCCCAAATTCTCCTAGTAAATGACTTCCAGATGTTCACTGTTTCTATTATTGCTGGGAATCCAAAAGCACATGGACACATATGAGGAGATATGAGTATTCTTTCAGACTTTAAACAAGCTACTTCATCCGTTATGTAGATGCTCTTTTTATTTTATTTTCTAATATTTCTGTTGGTCTAAGCATCACTCTATAAGGATATTTGTGAGACTCAAGACTCAAGTATATTCTCATTAAGTTTTTTATATGTTTAAATCTACTTTTTTAAAAAAAACTCACCCCATGTATCCGTCTGCATTGCAGAGACCCAAGTAATTTAAAGATCTGGAAAACAGATATTACTGACTTGTGTGCAATACAAATTTCATATATGTGAGAATTGAGAAGGATCTCGGACCAGTTGGGTTTTGTTTGTACCCAGTGTCCTTGTGAAAACTTCTTGTATTCATTACTGTGAAGTACTTCCTTCTTCAAGTGATAGATTTACATTTAGTAATTGATTGTCAGAGATTGCTTTTATGCAAATTTAGCATATTTGTTCATTCAAATTCATTCAAATTCAAATTCAAAAATGAAATGTCTTTTCTTAGTTTTCTGTGTGGACAATGAAGAGACACGTTCTTGCAGAGGGTGTTTCTGCCCATCCCAGAACAGATATCAAAGGCAGTGGTGATGAGTTGCTTTTTGGGAGTTTGCAATTTGCCTTCAGAGGGTCTTAGTTTTGGGCCCTCCACAAGGACCCTAGATGATTTACTTAGGTTTGACACATAACTCTAGTCATTGACTTTATATGAAAGGAATCATGCCCTTAAATTACTACAAACTTCAGAGTGTGATGGGCCACTTACCCATCTTCTTGATTCAATAATGGGTCTTTGACAGGAACTTACAAGAGATATTTGACAGAAGACACAAAAATCAAGCCATGGACAACTAAGAAACTTGTTTTCTGTATGGTGCTTTTCAAGTTGATTAATCAGATCTCAGTTTATGTTTTTAAGCAACTATATGAATACGAATTCCTACTTCTAGATGTTAAACGTATTAATTATTCTTGAAGATAAAGAACATAAAACCCCAAGAAGAGACTTTCAGCACTTTGTTTAAGTGTAGTTACAGAATTGTGCCACCTATCTCTAAAACAGGGAACTTCTGCTGCTCTGAGCTCTACCATGGCATAACTCCTGGTGACAAATGAACTCTGTCAGGGCAGGTAGTTCAATGTTGCTTTCTGCCTTGGAAATACAATACGACCACACTGCTCCTAAGGCAAATATTATTCTCTCAGAGTACTCTGCTCCAAGCTATAATTTGAACATTCCAACCAGCTATGCAATGAAAAGTTAAAGGGAACCTTGTAGAGGAAATCAAGCATATTGGGTTGTGTTTTGTGATACATAGTTCAGCATTAAGCACCGAAAAATAAGATGTATATGATATGAAGAGAAATCCCATGTGCATTTGAATACTTCTTACACACAAAGACTTTTCTATAATAAATTAGAATGGCATAAAAGGAGGCCATAATGCACAAAGAAACTGTCACTTAAATTATTCTCTAAACGTAGGTACCGTGGTTGCACTAAAACTATAATATAATTGCATTAGTTTCATAACAATTATAATGTATATAACCTTGGTCAATGTTAAATAATGATGAAAGGCAGTAGCCTCTGTACCAACGCATTATGCTCCATCAAAATGAAAAATCATATTAAATACTTGGCTTGTTTATCATTATTATTTGGCCTATTATTAATTTAAAATTACATTCATAATTAATACTGTTAGACTTTACGCCTTGAAATAATGCATGACATTCCTCAGATAAACAATCTGCCTATACTGTATTTACAGAAATAAACAAATCATAAGTTCTCTTACAGAATAAATGAAGGGCTAGTCTATGTTTTGTTTTCAAGAAGTCCTTTGCATTATATTTCAGAG
Organism: Oreocharis arfaki; assembly: GCA_013398015.1. Lineage (NCBI taxonomy): Eukaryota > Metazoa > Chordata > Aves > Passeriformes > Paramythiidae > Oreocharis > Oreocharis arfaki. The sequence goes on from VZRR01002869.1 coordinate 668,520, forward strand.
ATCTATTTAAGGAGTAGATGGTCACACAAGTCTTCAAACTTTGTATTTTCTGAGGTTCACAAGCTGAGTACTGAACAATTTTTTATTATTTTCTGTTGCATTCTTTCCATTCAGTATGAAAAGCATCATGCTAGATTCTGGAAGAATCTTGCACAAAAGCTTCAATTTTGTGGGGTTAAGGCATTGCAAACCTCACAAAATTTGGACTCCTGTTGACTTTCTTTAAGCATAAAGGAAATGCAGTGTGTAATAGTCAAGCTGACTTCCATTAGACTCCCTAAATATGGTGTACTATCCTTATTTCAGGAACCAATGTTGATTTTTTTTTTCTACTTTTTCAGTGTTGTTAAAATGTGCTTTCCTATTTTTGAGTCAATACTATCACTACAGTGATCCAAAGAATCTATTTCTAGACTTTACCAGTCTTATATTGCATTGCAAGGAAGGTTTGTTAGCTTTGAGTGCAATGAGTGGAAAATGCCAGGTTTATTTTCGTAGAGACAGATGGTGACTGCAAACAGTGCCATCCATCCTACCTTTCTGTGTATGACTTTATGCAGAGTGCGACTTGAACTCATCCTTGGGCATTGGAATACCTCACTGGCAACACTAAAGAAGAAGAAAAGAAAGCCAGCAATGGATTTCAAGTAGTGCCTCTTAAAGAAATCCAAATATTGTAATACGTCTTCCACCCTTCTCCTGTTAAATTGTTGTGGCTCTGCGTTGTCTCCAGTGACATACAATGTTTAGAGCTGAGACTTGAAACACTCCTTCAAAGGCTAAAATCCAACTGGAATTGATAGTTTAATTCCAGGGACTTTAACACTATTTTACCTCTTGTTAGCCAGAGGAAATGAAATGCGTCGACCTTATGCTTAAATCATATGACTTCAAACGTGGAGTAAATATCCTTGAAATAATAACTAAATTGGGGATTTCACACTATTCACTTAAAAAAAAATTGATGATTAAAAAAATAGTCAGCATGGTATTTTTAAGTAAAATTTTTATATTGGTTTAAATGTGTGTAAAGTTAGTTAGACCAAGAGACTTTATCTATATTGATAAACTTAAAAGTTTGTTCTCTTGGAAAAAAAAAGTCCTGGTGTGGAAAAATATCCCCCTAAAAATGTATAGTTATTCTGAAATTGAGCCAAGCACAATTTCTAAATTAGGGAAGTAGCGTTTTGTTAATTGGCATGCTCACATTAAGTATTTAAGATTATAATTAATTACTTTCTATACTCTTAATTGAAACATTACAACATACTTGGTTACTATTTAATTAGAAAACACATTAATTATATATTAAGGGCTTCAATTGTTTATATAGTCAAGCCTCCCCTTTGAAGGGAATTCAGCAGTAAACAAGCCAAGGCTCAGCAGAGCATTCTGGCATGAAGATGCAGCAACATCGGTGTTGTTGTGACTTACTTTGATTTGCATGGGCTAAGCAGTGATCAGTGAACAACTTCATGGGAATTCAGCCTGCCCTGCTCGGATGAGTCACGAGAACAGGCGCCTCTCACTGCACTCGGAATGTGCTCCGTGCACTTGCCCAGATGCAGACAATGTGCAATCACACGGAAAGATGCTCTATTAGCAATTACCACAGAAAGTCCTCAATGCATAATAAAGGGAAGGAACCAACGATAAAGGAAACAAATTTCCTGCCATTAATGTTGTCTGATCTAGTCTATTCCAGTTCTCTCAAAATTTATTCAAAAATAAAAAAAAAGGATGGTAGTAGCTTTTTACAGGTATATTTAAAATATTTTGCCCTTCTTTGAGGCAATAAATTTTGACAATTTATTCTCCAGCTATATATTAAATTCTTGTATAAAAGAGGAAATAAGTTTAAATATCTTGGAAATGAAAATACACAAGGAAGTCTCTACTTTAGATATACATAGAATAAAAAAAACCACCAACCAACCAAACAATTAAATGAAGTAGCAAAACCCAAGCCTGCAAAAGTGTCTTGGCAAGATGCAGGTTTTATGAGAGGTACAATTTAAAAATATTTTAGCAGAAAAAAAGAAAATAGCTTCAAAATTTTTGTTAGTCATAGAGGTATCACAGTAACAAAATGGTTTTTTATTATCTCAGGCATCCATTGTGTATTACATTGAGGTTAACTTCATGTCATACTTGAGTCAAAGTAGAGACTATATAAGGAAAAGGTTCTATTTTCTCCATTCTACTGCTGAATCTTTTCCATTTTTCACGTGTGTATAGTCCTTTATTTTTGTATTTTCATTCTTTTGTTTTCTGATCTCTTTTCAAATAAAATAAGAAATCAGTTCTAGACTAAACATGTTAGGATTCCTTTTCCCTCTTAGATCCCTCCAGTTTTGCTGACATTTTTCTGTGTGTTTGGATTCCAGCAATTTTGTCATCTCTGCCAGGAGACAGGCGAGTATGTGAAACTAGGGAACTTATTAGCTAGACAAGATTTGGCTGGATTCCAACGCAGAGCCAAATCCATGCTTCTTCCTATGGCTGAAGGGTGATACATTAACTGATAGTGCTATGGTATGTGCACAAACCTTGTAAAGCTTTCCCTAAACACAAGAAAGAAGTGGTTCCCAAAGTCGTACTCTAATGACACAAAAACACAAAGCCAGGAGAAAAAAAGTACTAAAAAAGCCCCTAGAAAATATAAATAATTTTAATACACAGAGAAAGTTCAAAACCGCTACCCTTGTGTGAAATCCAGTCTTCACCTGGAAGGCAAGATATCTGTTATTACTGACTTGATTAAGATTAAGATTAAGATTGTATTTTTCAGTTCTGATTTAAAGAAAATCATGGACTTCTGTTTGAATTATATCTTCCACTGAAATGGAAAGTTCAACTAAGTCTGCTTAGCTTTTACCTCAGGTATAGTTAAGTAATTTGTGCCAGGAATCAACAGAATTCCAAATAATTTAATACAAGTTTATGTAAGATGTATATAAGAAAAATTGTTCTATAAAACTGGCAAACCTGGACAATTCAAAGGACATGGTACCAAAAACAAGACTGATGCTCAACCAGCTTGAATTCCTGCATCTATCTCCATCAGAACAGTCAAGAGTTGGCTCCTGGAGCAGCCATGATCCTTTTCTAATTGCTGCATCTTTGTCAATGATCGTATCAAGAGAACCTCCTTGGTAGGGAGGCAGGGAGGTGGGAAGAGATGAGTAAAAATATTTTAGGAATAACCTAAGATTTCAGGCCAATTTTACTTTGCTAAAATTATATACTGTGGCAGAAGTTCAGAAAGCTACTATCAGGATCTAACTGACTGAAAAATATTATTAGCCTTTGTAACAACGTTATAGAGAGCAAAGCAGGGATACATCTTTTAACTTCAAGGTCTGTGTGTCTCACAGATTATAGTGTGATAAGTGTGGATTTACATTATGCCAGTCAAACTGTTATGTACAATTTTATTTATACACACACACGCACACACATTTATATATACACACACTAAAATATATACACAATCTTTTACTCTGTTGCAAAAGTGCGGTAGGACACTCACCACCCAAAGGAAGTAAATTGCTCTACCTCACATTTAATATGAGAAAACGAATGGGAAAAGTGGTTTCTCTGCAGTAATGGCTAGACTGATACAAATTCATTACATACCTTACAATGACTTTTCTTTATGTCAGTTCCTGTGGGACCATGAATGGGCTCTCTCATATTTACATAGCTATAAGGATTTATATTTTGATTTATTAGGGATATGTTTCAACAGATTCTACATCAACTGTGTTAGGAGCTTGTAGTTAACTGAGTCAAGAGTGAAATTCAATCATGTTTGTGTATAAAGCAGTGAAAGTGATGGATGTTAAACTCTATCAGGGACATACTATTGCAGTACTATTGTACTGGAGAATACTTCTCAGTCTTACTATGCACTGGGTTTAACCTGTCATTAGATACAACACCGTTCAAAAATATTTAGAAATAGATGAAACTTTGATTTATTTAAAACCTAAAATTTCAAATTATGAAGATAAACTGAAATACATTAATTTGAATTCCAGTTACTTAAATGAGCTAGGGGCTTTTCTCTCCCTCAGGATATTTCTGTCATCACATATGACTAGGATTCTAGGGAGCAGGTCTTTTCCTATAAAGCTCCTATCTGGAGCTTTATAGTTGTGTTTGTGATTTGAGTGGCTTTGTATCTTCTTTAGCTGATTTAATAAAAGCCTATAGAAAATAAAGTTCTGACACTGAACTTGTCCCAAAAGACTAACAAAGACTGGATATTTAATGATCAAAATTGGTTTTTACTCAAAGACCTGCGATAAAATATGAATATATAAACCTGCTTCAGTACATGAATCTACATATTTCTGTATTTTACTGTAAGTGTATATAAATTATGACATGAAAAGTCACTAATGCTTAAAATGTCATTTTAGTTTTAATGAAAATTTTTACAAAACCAATTCAAGAGACATACATTTTTGCCTCAAGATATAATAATGCAACTCTATCTTTCTGAAATCAGTATGAATAGATTAAAATAGCTGGTTTTGCACGCTGCAGTACATGGTAGTTATCATTGCCAGAAACAAATGGCATCAGTCTTCTAAGGGGATCACTAGACATGAAACCCAGAAAATGCACTCTCCAGAATATGTCATTATAATGACTATCCAGTTATTCAAAACAAATTTTTATGGTGTGGAACATGGTTTCCACTGTGCAAATTCATAAGCTTGTGTTTATTTCGAAATTGTATTCAAAATGGTGTTTAATAATATCTATTATTTCTTCTTTCTTTATAATCTCTGTTGAATCAAAAATACATCATTTAATTCATATTATCTCCTCGTGTAGTCTTTGGAAGAGATGGTAAAAATATAGCCAAAGAACTGGCAATACGATGACAACAATCATATTTTGTGTAATTGTATCATCAAAAAAACCCATATAGATAGGATTGTATACTAGAAAACAAATATTCTTTAATAAGATTTGTCTGTTTCTGCTATAAAGCTGTGAACTGGATGTCAGGTTCACTTCCTGCCATCAACAGGAAATACAATTTAGTGAAGAAGGATGTGATGAAAAACTTGGGTAGGTGCCCCTGTCACGAGGACACCACTGTCTCACCAAGGTGCTCTGGGGTGCATTTCGACCTTCTACTTCACTACTATTCCTGCTACAAGGCAGCAGAGAAGGAAGGCTGTGGAAAGGAATTTGCGTAAAAAATGGCTTGGCTTACAGATCTCAGACTGTCAGAATCTTCTTTATCAGACAGCCCAAAAATTATAGTCTTAACATGTGGGGCGAGGCACAATATATTTGTTTTTAAAAAAAAAATCTAGCTGGCTTTCAAGGATAAAATTATTAATAATCAGTAATTTCAGTTAGAGCAATTACAGAGAACTGCGTAACTACAGACAGGATACAATATTAATCTGAATTTACAAAATAGATGTTCCTGTCACAGGTAGAATCACAGAGGGAAAGAAGACAGAAAAATATTTCCCATCTAAGAGAGAGAGAAGGTTGTACAAAACAAAAGCCACCTGCCAAATAAGCTCTTCACGAATGTGAATATATGTCTTTGCCAAATTTACATCTGTTCATAGAGTAAAAGCATGATGAGAAAATTCATCAGCAAACAGCAAATTTCCAGAGAGGAACATTAGGAGTCAGCAGATAATCTTGACACATAAATATGCATACTATAGGCAGAAGTTAAAGAATGTTAAATTTTCAAACCAGAAGTCTAACACACGAAATAATTTCTGTATTAAATTTTTAATACCTATACTGAGATCCGTTTTAGCTACCCAGGTCGCTCAAAGTATCTCCAGTGGGTATGAGCTACCACAAAATGTTTGGAGTTGAATTTCAGGGCAGGTAACAAACCAGTCTTCGTCAAGGACATAGAATCTGGATTGCCATTATTTTTCTTATAAAACTGTAGAAAACAGAGTACAGAGATATTCCAAACCTGCTGATCTCTGAGTAGGCAACAGATTCTTGGAAAGCCCTGGGAAGCCCCAAAGTGGCTTAAAGACAGCCTTGCTTTTCTTGATCCAATCACAAGACCAGTGTAAAAATAAGACCATTTTTTTATTCTAAAGAAATATTTGGCTAATGTTTTGTTACCAGTTACTCAAGGTATCAACTGCATATTTGAGATATTATAAGGAAAGGAGTATCTCTGTTGCCCTGATTCCCAGTCCTCACAAATGCTTCATATAATTTATGATGATAGAAGATTATTAGGTCTATCTTTCATATAATTTCTTGATAAAGGGGTTGTTCCCACTTACAAATGAAGCAATTTTAATGTGTTCTTGTTTATTCACTTTGCATTCTATTTTGGCAATTTAAAATAACCTTGCTATTGCAATGAGTAAACAGTAACACCTCTTTACTCTTGACAACAGGGCTCACTGTAAATGAGAATCATACAGGGTGAAAAGGTAGCATAAACTGATAAAACACCACATAGGAAGAATTCAGCATGAAATATGCTTTAGAAATTCTTAGAAGTCAGAGTAATACCTAGGTTTAGTTGGAAAAAAATTGATTTTCTGTTCTACCAAATAGGAAGCATATTTTTGCTGACCAGTTTGTTACCCTGGATTTAGTCCCCTTCATTTATTCATATGAAAACTTCTTCAATATTCCTTAAATTGAGGTCTTCATTTTACTGCAAGTCCAAATAACTCCTTAAGATTGCTCTGTCAGACATTTATGTATCAGTGTACATGTTTTCAGTGTAGTTTTTTATTGTTTACAGTATCTTCTAAAAAGCTTCAGATTACAATGATTTTACTTTTTATTTTATGCTTTTCATTTACTATGACAAACTGAAACTTCCTCTCTTCTCCTTACTTTTATTACACAGTAGAAACCTCTCAGTGCTTGCAGGGGGAAGATAGGTCTGGAAAAGACATCTCTCTCACTTGACTGTTGTAATCCACCAGTACCCAAAAGGAGGTTTTGCACTTTCAAAAAATTTGTACTCGACCGCTTTCATGCTGTAGAATTCCAGAATGTCACGTATTCCTTTGGAAGTATAAATAATGATGCCTACAGAGACTTAAAAATTGACAAGAAGTTGAGCAGTTGAGTTTCTACAGCTCCCACTCACAACACAGACGTCATAAGCATCTGCTTCATGCCACGGAAAGGAACAATAGAGAACAAAAGAAAAGGAAGTAGCATTAGGGTCTGCCAGAAATGTCAGCTCTGTATATCTTATATCTACATAAGCCTCCAGAGTCCACTAACCAAACAGCAGCTGAATGAATACAGTTTACACAGATGCCTAGAGGAAAACCCAGTGGTGACTAGCAGTGACTCTGGGACATGAAATCCTGCCTGTTTGAAGCATCACAGAGAGAATTTTATGGGATTATGGAGTACAAGAGCTAGAGACATTCAATGGAACTGTCAAGGGGCAGGATTCAAAAAGAAAAAATAAAAGGAAAAAGGCCAAAGATACACAAACAAATGTTTGTTCTTCTACATGGGCAGTTTGAATCACCTGCTCACAGATCTTATTAGTCCATTGTCTATACTACATGCACGTTAGACTGCTCCAGGCACAAACAAAATGGTCTCTCCTCAAGCAGTGTTTGGCAGTGGCTTGGTGATTGGATTGGTTTATTGAGCAGGTCAGTGAGGAGCAGGGACATGAGAGTGCAGTTTCTGTTTCTTTTTTGTTGTACCAGTGATATTCTAACAAACCTTACATTTCACACATCTTTATTCCTTTCAATTCTATCCGTACCAGTATTTTCTTCCTCCTTTCACAGTAAAAATGAACAGACTCCCTGTCATTATTTGTTTTTAATGCCTTTTTTGTGATGTGCCCATGACAACTTTTAAAAACAGCTAAAAATTATCGCAGTGTTTAAAGAGAAGAAATTATTATTAAATCTCTGATATCGCAGAGTAAATGGATGTGGAGCAAAGAAAACAACTTAATTTTAAAATTAAATAGTAAAATTTCTTTCTAGAGGTCTCATTTTTGTCATAAAATTACTACATTTTACAGACTGTCTTTAAACACAGCTTATTATTATATTTCATAATTCAACTTTTAATATTCTCCATCAAACCAAGCACATTATAGAATAGACTGCTTTATATAATTATTTCCCAAAGTAAAAATTATAAAGTACTGTATATTTTGTAACAGTGACATATGAAATTCACTTGAACTTATTTTTTTTCAGTAAGTGAGCATAATTTCCAGTTACTGTTAGCTTGATACATTTGATTAAATTTAAACAGAAAACAACAAAGTATATTTATGGCCGGTTCTGACCCTTGTTCTTTACACTGCCCTGCCAGATCAGACCTGGAAAAGTGTTTGCAATCTGACCACCTACCTCAAAATTTCCTCTAGCATACCTGGGAATCTAAGGAAAGTTGGTCCTCTGAAAGCACAGTGAAGGCTTCACTAACACAAATGAGAATAAGTAAATTAAGGGGAAGAACACATGAAAGATTGGACATACAATACTAGAAGGAACAAGCTTATATTAATATATTCAGATTGTTGATTTATTTTTTCTTACTGTTAATACATTTTTAACCTTGGAAGGAAATGGTCAACTGCAGCTGAGTCTCTAATGCTTCTGATGAAAAGCCTCAGAAAATATTATCATTCTCAATATTTTTAGGTAAACCTAAGATTTTCCCTGGATGTGAAGATTTTTGTTTGGGATAAGATTCCTGATATAAAAAAAATTTTTCTGCAATTATAATTCAGGTTCCATATTTGATGTACATATAATACATTTTATTACAAATATACTCAGACGTTGTTTTGACAATTAAATCTTTGATGGCCAAATGACATGTGAACTTCTGACATCTGTTAAATATCATCGGTATTTTTCAGCATATTTTATAAGGACTGAGAAATTAATTGCTAAAAGCAATGATCTTAAGCTAAGCAGTTTTGAACAAAGATTTCACAAATAGTTACAACCCTTAGAACACTTATTTTTTGTTGACATATAATGTAGTCAGGAGAAAATATAGTCATCACACCCAAACTAAAATCTGCTCTTATATAATTATCCAAAACCTTTTACACTCTCAGATCAAAGAAAATATTGTTAAAAGTAAATTTTCAAGTCTGTTTGAATCTTTGTGCATTTTACTTTTGCTGTAATGTTTATTTAAAATAAAAGGTAAATATTTATTTTCTTCTGTAGAATTACTTCTTTTGTAAAAAGAGAAATAAAATTATCTGGAGGAAGCCCTTAGATCTGCTTGTCCCATTACTGAAACATGAAAAAATAATGCTTATATCAAAAATATGGCCAACTGAAGGGGATTATTTTATATAATGGATTTTTTTCTCATCTTTCTTTCCCAGGTAACTTTAGATTTTGTTTCAGCTGCCAATAAAATTCTACACCTAAGGTTACGAAACAACTGTCAAACAAATAGTCCAAAGTATTTTAACAGTTTTATTGTAAAGATTTTGTCCTACAAAGATCTTTCTACATACTTTATGCAGAGGAACCTGTGGTTAAAACCTTTCAGCAGCATTCAGAAGCTCTAGGTTTTTAACACTTAGCATTGTTACAACTATCTGAATGAACCTTTGGAAGTCATGTAGGTCTGGGCAAATACTCAAATGTATTCTGTGCTCTCATTTTGTAAACCAAGCTTTTCATATGTCTCAGGTGAGCATGTGCTTATGTGTTCCCCTCTTTCATGGCCTGTGGTTCAGATCCTAACTGCGAAGCAGAAGTAGCAATACTTATTATACCTGTGAGAATAGGTCTGTCAATACTTACTCAGTTATTTGAGTGACAGATCACTTAGATAGTAAGAGAGGACACAAAGTGGACAAAAACTGTCTCCTTTTGTTGGGTCTTGTCAAATTCCTGATAAAGTTTAAGGTCATAGTGACAGATTCATAGATATCTTGCATTTGCTAATGTGACTAAAAGATCTGGGATCCCTTTGCTATTTCATGAGTTCAAATTCTTGCTTAGGTCAGTAAAGTGGTAGAAATTCTTAAAAGGCATAGGTACAAAAGCTATGTAATCAAAATCTTTTCTGGCACCAAGAGCACATCTTTCTCAATGAAAGCTGTGGATTACTCCATCTATATTCAGTAGTAGGGCAGGGGGGCACTACAGTGTTCATCAGTTTTGTTAAGTTTTTTTTTTCTGTTCCTATCTGTTCCATCAGATGCACTGGATTTTATTTTAATGCTTTCTTGGAATTCACATTTAGAGAAGAGTATTATCATCTTGAATTCTGCTTTATTCTGTGTCTAATATATTATGGACCCAAAAATTAGGAGTTTTTCTCGTTTGTTTTTCTGTTTTCAAGTGTGTACTAGCAGGAGGAAGGGATCAGGTGTATTGCAATTCATATACATCCCAGGCATGTATGCATCAGGCACCTGTAATCTGGTTACTCGTGAGTGGGTACTCTGCAAATTTGGGTCAAGGAGATTTGGAAGTTAAGTTAGGAAGAAAAGAAATGGCATATGAACAACAGATATGCTATGCTTTTGATACAATGCTCATATCATTGTTCCAGTAAATTTATTTCTATATATACTATGCAGAATTCCTAATATTGGCCATCTGGACTAAAAAGCCTATTAAATATGAGTATATGATGGACCTGGGAGAAAATTACTTTGCAGAGTTTTTGAATTGTATATTTCTCTCATGGAAAACACAGAACATTTGTGTTTCACTCTGAGATCTGACAGATAGATACATTTATTTATTGTGAATGATGCTTTTAAAATTGGAAGCTAGATTGCCCAGTATTATAGGGAATGGCTTTGTATAGAGCAGTCAAGCATAAGGAAAACAAATATAATGAAAATGAAAATGTTAGCCACTGCTATTTTGCACATCTCCCCTAAAGAGGACAAACAGTTTTCTGAACACTAGAGGACTTTGAAGGGCCTGTGAAACAGTAATCTTGACAAAACAATTCCTTCAGTTTTCATAGACTTAAAACTGGATTTCTGTTCCTCTGTAAACCTACTGTGTTCTTATTTACCTATATTGATCCAAAACTTTTTCAATTTTAGGGCTAAAATCCTTTAAACTCTGTCTTCAGATTGACTCACAGCTGCCAGTATTAACAGCTGAGTAGGTTGCTATATTTCATCTAAACACACTTTATCACTTTTTTCTATTGCCCATACGACAGAAACTCCAAGAGCTTGTGGCAGCAGTGCTGCCATGGACAGATCCTGTGAAGTACTAGCCATGCCTTGGCAAGGTGCTCAGCATTCACGAACTCCATGGGCTGAATGACATTCAGCATCTATCAGAATCAGGATCTTTGCCCTTCAAGTTGCAGCTTTTCAGCAGAATGAAGGCATTTTGTTGTGCAGCTATAATATTGCTCCATGAAAGAAATTCTGGAGAAGTTCTTTTAGCATCTGAAATGATAATAATATTAATGACCTTTGTGTTGTTATTTATTGCATCTATTTGCACTGAAATAATATGTTGTAAGGTGTGTTTAGGTCAGCATAACCCTCTGTAACTGCTGATGTACCTTAGAGGAAGGTCAACGACTTTTTATGGCTTTTACTGAAATTTAGAAAGAAAGTGATAAAATTATCTCCTAGGGCAGTTTGCTTACCAGAAAAGGAAAAGAAACCCTAAAGGCAAGTCCATCAAAGTGCAATTTTCCCAGAGAAATAAAAATGGAACATAAAGGAACACAGCTATTTTGTAAATAAACTATGTTTAAGGTGCAGAAAGAGCTGAAAAGAAAAAGGAGTTTACTCTGTAAGAAGAAATTAGATTTTATTACCGTTTGCCACCATATCTGCTGATTTTATTTCGGCTTGATCACAAAGTTGTGATATTGGACTATCATAAATTTTAAATGGCAAATTTTCTTTATAGTGGCAGTAGCATAAATTTTTTATAATAACTGTGTTGAGTGTCACAAGGAACTTTGTAATGCAAATAATTTATTATCGAGCTCCACATGAGTTCGGCCACTTACAGCCAGCTTTCACATCCTGGAGTCCTCTTCTGGTGCTGTAGAATTTTTCCACAGCATTATCGAAATTTTCTTTCTGTCCCAGAACTGCTGTGCACAATGTTTTCTCTGAACACTTCTCAGAAAATTTGACTATTTATACCAAAGATTCCTTCAGAGATTATGGATCATTTACAGAAAATTAATTTTGAAGGACTGAAAAATATCTGAATAGCCAGATTAAACCCGGGTCTATACATGCTGCTGTTGGCAAAATGTGTCTGCAGATCTCTGGATCTATAGGTAATGCCTCCTTCTCTCCTTATCAGTATAGAGTAGTCTGCTGTGGCAAATTACTGCTTAGCGTGGCCAGGCAAAGGGGTCCTATGACTTCTAGTATATAAAGTATTTTAATCAAGACTGAAAAAGATCTCCAAAATATATCCAAAACAAGTTATCAACTACTACTTATCTGTCATGTTTTGGCTTTTTTCCTTGTTTAATTTTCTTTACTAAATTATACAATTCTATATTGCACAGACACATTTCTGGATCACAGCATGAGATGTCTTCTAAATGACAATGGCTATTGGATAAAATTGTCACACTGGCATCTCATTAATAACCTTATCATAAATGACGGAATATTCTGAGTTGGAAGGGACCCACAAGGACCATCGAGTCCAACTCTCTAGTGAAATGGCCCGATTGTACCAGTTCAGTATGATATACCTCATCAAAGTTGTATAATTGTGCTTCACACATGAGGAAGGAGTCAGAGGAACTTCCCCGTGCTGATTGAGATGTAGATATCTGAGAGCTCGTATTGGGCAACTCTTGCTGTGCTCCTGGAACAGAAACACATAGGCTTTTCTTAGTGCATTAGCCATCTTCTAACATACAAAGGACAATTTTTTTCCAAAGGTTCAGTGTGACAGTGCTCTGTATGCTAAACTTTCTTCCCTCTTTCTCATTTACATCCAGTTCAATGTTACACTTTTAATCTTCAAAGCTCTGTCAGTATGGCTTTAGGCTAGTTCAGTGATTGCCTGCCACAGAACAATATGACTTTCCAGACAGTGATTTAGGAAATATGGGGTTTTAAGGGCACGAGGATAAACCTGGCAGAGTTAAAACTGAATTCAGGATTTTCTGTTTGTACATGGAACACATTTAAAGAAGAAATGAAAATGACCTCTTATAGTCTCCAAAACTAAGTGCCCAGCCTCAGATATCTACATTCTCCTTGTCAAAATTTTTGTCTTATTTGGGCATGAAATATCTAGAACTTTCAAGAAACAGTATTGCAGTAGGAAATGCTTTGGGAGCTTTTTGATTGTTTGTGTGTTTGCTTACTTTCTCAACTTTGACTAAGACTTGTTTTTTCTTTTATGTTTATATCCTTTTCCAAACATATAGGCACAGAAGAGCTTCCTATAGAAATGGGATTTATGGTATTCAGCTCTCTTAAAATTACTGACAAAATTGCAAAACTTTTCTAGTACTGCTTATCTCTACAGATCTACTCCTGACAGAATAATTAAAAAAACCCTACTGACTGTGGGCAATATTATCATTAAAGAAAGCTGGACAGATCTTACATATAATACAGATTATCACTGTAAGGAAAACATTATTATGCCGTGTTTCATACAAAACTATTGCAAGCAATCAAATTAAATATATTTTTGAATCTTTGTGAAATGATTTAGATTAAGGCAGAAGAAGGACTACTTAAGAATGAACCACCTAGAAAATTAAAATTGGCACGTCATATATTCCTTGTTTTTTCCAGAAAACATGTAATAGTGACAGAATTTTAACAGTCTTGAAAGAGGTTATAGTAGAGTATCTGATATAAAATTCAAATATTATTTAAGTTACACTGGAAGAAATAAGCTGAGCAATATATAGTGCAATTGATGCAGCTATGATTCTCCTAAAAACATAGAAAAATGTAAACACCACAGAATTTATGTACGGTATGATCGTGTACAAAATGATCCCTGGTTTTCTGCAAGACTTCAAGCAAGAACTGAAGAGTGGGCTCAGTCACTGGAAAACATTATTTTTAGACTGCCCTACAGCCGAAGTTGCACACAGTTTTCTGCACTAGTCTGCTGCCTATTCCACCAGGATTAGAGTTCACCTGGACCTTTGCTTCACTCACTGGGTTCAAATAAGGCCTTACTGAGCAGTTAAAATGTAGCTGCTTAGTTTTCAAGTGCACAAGTAGCAGCTGACAATATTAATACCTCCATGATTTAGGTATCAGACAGACTTCAACAGGCAGTCAGTTAAAGCATTGAGAACAGGAGGTCGTTCTGTAGGTGGTGTATCACATCAAGTGGCTCCTTGTACAACTGAGCATTGGCTTTGGAGTAGCCAAATTTAGATTATGAAGGAGGTCATAACTGCCTCTCCCTAAAATATGACTCCATGGGCATAATGGTGATCATCTGTAGCAAAAGAGTTAGATGTTTGTAGTGTTTATGTGACACTAGAAAGAACAGATGACAAAATTATTTCTTCAGAAAATATCGAACAGAGAAAATGGCTTGAAGATAATGAATGAATATTGTAGTGTTTATCTATGCTACATTTTAAAGCTAATTAGCAATGTGATTAAATAGTTAATTAAAGGTAAAATGTTTCTCCAGTAAATTGTTTTGTAGCATGATAGCATGAGATATGGCACTCAGACACCGGTTTACCATAAAGCCTGTAAGTTTATAGCCTGCTTAGAACATTTGTAATCATCTGTCTAATATGTTTGGGTATTACTAAACATAACTCATTGAAAGAGTTACTTTTACTTGAATAAATGTCCACTGGTTTTGTAAACTGCCTGTTTCTAAACCCAGACTTGGGCTGATGAATGCCAGGATTGTTATTTCTGAAACTAGCAATATAGCCATGACTTCAAGGAATAAAGAAAATTTTCTTTTTCCCTCACTGTAAGTTTATCTGAGCAAAGCAGTACCAAGTCAGGTCAAGTAGATTGCTACTAATGTCGTTCTTTCCAGCCAGTTAACTGGTGTTGAATGACTCTAGGGAAGGTGGGAATGGGATGTGTTAAATTTTTTTTTTTTTTTTTTTTTTTGTAACGTAACAACAAAGTAGGAGAAATCTGTTAGCAGAATTCTTTAGCTTGCATGTATTGAACTAATAAATGGGCTTCTGGGTAAAGTCAGCTTGTGCATCTTTGTGGTGTATTTTGGTTTTTTACTGCTCTATAGACTTTCTGCTACAGAAGGTTAAGAAAATAGCATGACTGTCTTGGGTCAAGTTAAGCATAATACAGAAGCAAAAGGCTCCTCATCTGCACCACACCAATGGTTTCTGTTTTCAGACAGCTCTACTCTCTGTTCATAGCAGCAGAAAAATGTGAACACATGTTGGGGAAGATAAATCTTTTTTTCCTGTGATCCACATCATCCACAGAAATAAAAAAAAAAAGAAAAGAAAATAAAATTACAAAAGCAAAAGAAAAGTGTCTTAAATAGCCCAAAGTGGTCATTTAGTATATCTAGTTGCCAAAGAAAGTCCAACTCTTCAGAATTTCTAGAGGGACTTTCGTTGCAATGTCTGGGTTCAAAATTTGTAAATCCTCAATACACTGGTGTCTTCAGCCCCTACATGGAAATCTGACAAAATAAGATAAAGTAGAAAATGCATAGGTATATCAATAAATAAATTTCTTTTCCCCAAATGCATTCATAACTATTAAAATTACTTCTCTCTGATTTGTTGATTTTTATTTTTTAATAAAATTAATTTTTCCACGTGGTTGAATTCTGTCTTCTACACCTTCTACATTCTCTTTAAACTGTTAACTCTTATTATTTTTTACTCCTTCATTGTGCTGGAACTGCCTCATTAGTGCGTTTCATGCTCATACTTGTTCCTTCCAAGGTGCAATTGCTCTGATAAAAGCAGATATTTCTGTTATTGATGTTCTTTAATAAATGTCTTTCATAAAAATTGGTCATATGCAGCAAGAAATTTCATTTTCTTGAAGTTAAAATTAAGTCTGTATGGAATGTTCCAGGTCAGTTTGATTAGTGCAGATGCTGGTACTTTATTTCAAAATATTTTCACTGTTTGTTATTTTTAAAGTGAAAACAAAGCAAAGCAAAACAAAAAGACCACAGCAAAACTAAACAAAATCACTTAAATATCAAATTATATCAAATAAATATTATGGATCATAGTACATAAAACACAAGATTTTCAGTGTGTCACATGACATGATGTTCATCCCAGTGTTTCAAAAGGCAATATTCAGTAAATATTTATTTTTCTCTGAAGGAATGCTGCATGTATTGATGCTTAGTGATCCAACCAGCTAATCTCATCTTGATCTGAATATAGGTCAAGTAAGGAGTCGAGTCATGCTTTTGAACTTTAGGAAGACAGATTTCCAGCTCTTCAGGGACATTGTCAGTGCGATTCCCTGGGAGACTGCCCACGGGGACTGGGGAGAGGAACAGAGCTGGAAGATTTTTAAAGAAGTCTTCCATAGAGCACAAGAGCTAGTGATTCCCAGGAGCAAGAGGTTGGGCAGGGAAGGCAAGAGACTGGCATGGCTGAGTAGAGAACTGCTGGTCAGGGCAAAAATAAAATGCAGTGGAAACAAAGACGGGTAACCTGGGAAGAGTATAGAGAAATAAAATTGTGAAAGGGAGGGGGTGAGGAAATCCAAAGCCGTACTGGAACTGAACCTGGCAAGGGATGCAAAGAACAACAGGAAGGGCTTGTACAGGTGTGTTTAATCTGAAAAGGAAGGTCAAAGAAGGTTTACCCACTCTGGTAAAAAACAGTGGTGAATGAGTAACAACAGGCAAGGAGAAGGCTGAGGTACTTAACCAATTTTTTGCCTCAGTCGTTAATGACAGCCTCCCTTCCCACACCTGTTGAGTGGATGGGGACAAGATGGGGACTGAGAGAGTAAAGTCCCCACCACTGTAAGCGATGATCAGGCTCATGACCACCCAAGGAACCTGAATGTGTACAACTCTACAGAACCCAATGAAATACATCCCAGAGTCCTGAAGTAATTACCTTATGTAGTTGCCGAACCACTCTCCATGATATTTGAAAAGTCATGTCAGTCAGGAAAAGTCCTAGGTGACTAGAAAAAGGGAAACATAGTACCCATCTTTAAAAAGGGAAGAAAGGATGACCCTGGGAAGTACTGCTCTGTCAGCCTCACCTCTGTGCCTGGGAAGATCATGGAACAGATGCTCCTGGAAGCTGTCCCAAGGCACATGGAGAGCAGGGTGGTGATTTGAGATAGCCAGCATGTCTTCATCAAGGGCAAATCCTGCCTGAAAACCTAGTGGCCTTCTTTGCTAGAGTGACTACATCAGTGGATAAGGGAAGGACTATGGGTTTCTCTAAAGTCTTTGACACAGTCCCCCCAATATCTTTCTCTCCAAATTGGAGAGTGAGGGATTTGACAGGTGGACTCTTGAGTGGATTAGGAATTGATTGATTGGTTGCATCCAGAGGGTGATGGTCAATGGCTCAGAATCTCAATGGGCACCAGTGATGAGTGGTGTGCTGCAGGGGTGTAAATTGGGACCAGTGTTATTTAATACCCTAATTAATGACAGTGGGATTGAGTACACCATCAGATAATTTGCAGATGACCGCAGGCTCAGTGGTACTGCTGCCACACCTCAAGGATGGGGGGCCATCCACAGGGACAAGACAGGCTTGAGAAGTGGGGCCATGGGAGTCTCGTGCAGTTTAACAAGACCAAGCGCAAAGTACTGAAACTGGGTCAGGGCAACCTCTGGTGTCAACACAGGCTAAGTGTTCTCAGTCTGGATGAACAGACTGAGAGTAGCCCTGCCCAGGACTTGGGCACATTGGTGGATGAGAGGCTGGACATGACCCAGCAATGTGTTTGTAACCCAGAAAACTGATTGTATCCCGGGCTGCATGAAAAGCAGCATGGCCAGCAGGGTGAGAGGGGGAATTCTGCCCCACTACTTGTTCTGCTTTGGTGAGACCCCACCTGGAGTGCATCCAGCTCTGGGGTTTCCAATATAGGAAGGACATTGATCTGTTGGAGCAAGTCCAGGGGAGTTGGTGCAAGTTGATTAGAGGGAGGGATTACCCCTCCTACGAGGAAAGGCTGAGGGAATTGAGATTGTTCAGCCTGGAGAAGAGAAGGCTTTTGGGTGGCCTAAATGTGGCCATCCAGTGCTTGAAGGGAACTTTAAGGGACGATGGGGCAAGACTATTTGCAAGGGCATGTAGTGGCAGGATAAGAGTGAATGGGTTTAAACTAAAAGTAGCTTTAGACTAGGTACTAGGAAGAAATTCTTTACGGAGGACAGTGAGGCACAGGGACAGGTTGACCAGAGAAGCTGTGGATGCATCATCTTTGGAAGTGTTCAAGGCCAGGCTTTGAGCAACGTGGTCTAGTTGAAGGCAGGGCTGTTGAAACTAGATCTTCAAGGTTCTCTTACAATCCAAACCACTCTATGATTCTATGTTTTTGTGATCTGAGGTAGCAAATTCCTACCTATCAGGACAAGCAAAGTGATTTAACCCATTTATTTCACATTTTTGGGGGCACATCTCTTAATGCTGCATTCAATTTGGAACCTCTGAAAGCAAAAGACATGGTGGAAAAATTGGAGGGAGTCCAGTGGAGGGCCACCAAGATAAATGAGGATCTATTGCACAGGATGTGTAGAGATGTGGAGGGAATGTTTTTTGTTTAGTCTAGAAAAGTAAACAGGTGAATAACACTGAATTTATCTACTATATAAAGGAAAGATTGTGCAGAAGAAAGGCCCCTATTCAGCCATAACAATAGGACACAAATCAAAATTTCAGCAACAGCTAAGCCCTATAGGAGGGTCACAAAATCTTCACTTTTGGAGATATTTGAAACTTGTCTAGGCACAAGTCTGAGCAACCTGATCTGACTTAGAAATTATCACTACCTTGGGCAGGAGATTGGCCTAGATGAATTACTAATTTCCCCTCTAACTGAATCATATTATATTTCTGGAAAGTCTATTTATTCTTTGATTTAGAGTCTGCTTATGTTAATCCTTGTGATACAGGAGTTCCCACGGAAAGCATCAGTGCTGATCTTATGCTGTGAATAAAAGGATGCCATGTATAAGCTTCTTGATCGTTAACACATCCAAGACTAAAAGACAGATCATATCAAATACTGTTTCTGAATATAACCAAGATATTTGACACTAATTTGGATTTCATTTGGAGCCTGTGAGGGTACTTTTATTATTTTTATGAACGAAGCCCCTTTTTGGGTCTGTACCATTTACATAGAGGCATTAAACATATTTCCTTAAAGGTCTTTCATGCCTCACTGTGTTTGGATAAGGGTAAGTTCAATGTTCATTCATTCCCAAACTCCATTGTTTCCCTTAGGACAATTTTTTTTTTTCCCTATGAAAAATTTTATTTGCTGTACTCTACTGAAAAACCTTCAACTGTGATGTCTTTTTCCACCACAGAAAAAACAAGTTGATGTCAGATACTCCCAATACATTTGAGATTTTTAGCTACTCACGGTTGCCATGACTGGCTAAAAAGGAAAGTCAGATCTGAATGCAAACTGAACAAAGTGAATAGATTTATTTAAAATGTTCTGGAGTAGAATAGACAGTCTGTCTTTTCTCAGATATTTCAGATGTGACCCTATGCATCTCCTTTCTTTTGTGAAACACCAGAGTTTGATAAACGGACAATTTAAAGAGCATAAGTAATATCCTGCTCTGCCTGCTATGAACACCACAATTAACCTGATTCATGGAACATGGGTGTCATGAAATACATTGTTTGACAAGCACCCTAATTACTTATACTAACAGCAAGTCTGAAGACTGCAGTTGAAATAAATCTGAACCCTATACATCATAAAGTTTGCTGAATTTTTCTCCACAGTTTGCCGTTCTTTAGAGGGTAAAGAATTTTTTTGAATTTTTTAATCTATTTTTTTTTTAACCTCAAATTTAACTAAGTTACAGATGAATTTGAGATTATGTATTTATACAGAACTATGTCTGGAATGCAAAATGAAGCTTTGGATTTTCAATAGGATACGGAGATAGGTATCTTAGAAATAAGAAAACACCCACGGTGGTGTTTTCTTTATTTTTTTCTTTTTTAAATACAGTTCTAATCTTTAGCGTTGTACAATGCTATTTGCTATTTGCTAATTTTCTTTACACGTCATTGAAATGAGTACAGTATTTGTTCTTCAACTGTCACAATAATCAGAAACTTGGTGTTTATGTTGTAGTCTCTTCCCATTCTTTCTGATTTCAAATGCTTTCTTAGACTAAAGAATTTTGTGTGCCAAAGATAAAAAAAAAGCAGAGAAACCAAAAATTTGTTTGTCCTTTTCAAAAGGGTTTTCATCACCAGCGACACTGTTATCTGAAAGACTGCACTACAGCTTCCCTAAATCTCTACAGTTTTAAAACTTAATTTCCACTGGGGCTTGCTTAAATGTGCAGAAAAATTTTTGAACTTTTAGCTATTCAGTGACCCATAGAAACAATTTTGTGGTTTAAGTCCACTTCTTCATTTGCCAATATCTTTATCACCAAAACAAACAAAAATTTAGTAGCTGAGTTATTTCCCAGGAATGAGTCTGAACTGGCCGTCAGAATGCATTTCAATCCATTATGATTATTTATCATTTGTGTTACAGCACACCCAAAGTATGATAGAAAGGCAATTTGCTACTTTTAAAGTAGAGCTAATATTTAAAAAAACCCCATGGATTTTTTAGCAAGAAAGAAATCATACTCTTAAAGCTTGATTTTGACTTAGAGTATTGCAATAAGATATCCGTGATAACTGGTAGAATGGTTAGATACATTAAATAATTCGTTCTGAAAAAATATGCTGTAATTTCTGTCTTTATTATTATAATCAGATATAATTACACTTAAATTATCTTATTATTGACAGCATTTATATTCAGAGGTCAGGCTACATATTAGATTGAAAGTATCTGAAATAATAAATATAGACTATATAATGTATAAGGAAGGAACTTAAAATTTTTATGTGTGTAACAGGGAAGGTAGGAGGAAAGTATAGAAAAAAAAAGAATCTGTGAAAATGAAACAGGTAGAAATCAAGCCTGGAGAACAATTGGTTCCAGTGGACCTTAGAGATTATAATGAACTCTTCCCAAAAGACATATTTTTTAACGTAATAAGATTACGCTCCTAAACTACTTTTTTAACTCCAAAGTGAACACAAAAAATAGAAATGCTGAACCTGTATATAGTTATGCTTACCTTTGTGAGAGCCATGGTGAATACTTATGGAAAGAGGGTTCACACAGCCCATTTGTACCATTTGTACAAAATATATTTGTGGGAAAGAATCATTAGTGGTTTAATATGAACTAATTTAATTTTGAGGAAACTAAGAAAGCTATTTAGAACAGAAAGTTAAAAATGAAGCTTCTAAGCTGGATAAAGCAAAACATTATAAGGGGAAAGACTCTAGATAGCAAGTGTATGCAGCAAGGAACTTGTCCTCAGGCAACAAAATGCTGAATAATTTCTCTTTCTTGCAGCCTACATCTCTATCCATTAGTGTTAATCTACCCATTAATGTTAATCTTTGCATCAGCTTTGACGCACACCACATCTGGCAGAGTAATGGCAGAACCAGGCATATACCTGCAGGTAATTTACTGACATACATTACACCTATGGATTATATACTTTGATCCGCACCCGTTTTTTTGCACCTTCTTTAGGTGTGAAGATTCATGTTTCCAGAAATGTAGAGAACATTTTAAACATTGTATTGCAGTTTGATTTCCTCTTTTTTACATAGGATGTTTCGTGTTCTAACTCCAAAGAAATTTTGGGCATTTCTTGCTAAAAAACCCCTAAAGTTTCATAAAACTCAATCAAAAACCTGTGATACTAGAAGTTTCCATGGGTAAAATACCTGATTATTTTAAATAATGTACTATATGCAAAAATGCATGCATTTTCATGCCTGAATACCTTCTAGTATATCAAGAGTCAGTTTTGTACCTAATCTCGAGCATAATTTACTATGAACATTGTAAACCTTTTACACTGCTTGAAGACATCCCACAGAGCTTGTGAATCCAGTGCTTTTGCAGTTCTGTATGATCTGAAGTTCCTATCTATTAGATTTGGTCATTTTAGTATCAGAAATAAATTTAAAAATTTAATTCATTAGTAGTTTCCTCAAACTTTTTCTAATATTGTGTTGACACTTTTACAAGGCAGAGTTGTTAAGATACAATTATTGAGAGATGTTTCTGCCTGAATTTAGGTGCAAATGAGATCATATGCCAAAGACAATAGTATGGATTTTATTTAATTGTAAATGTAGGAGATAGAAGGAAATAGGAAAGGTGGGGAGAGAGGAAGGAAGAGAGTGAGAAGAGACAGAATAAGTAGAAAGATATCACCACCCATGGATCCAGACAGCAGAACTTTCTTCACCCTGATCTTCTCAGTGGCAGGTGTCCTGGAGTCACTCTTCTGGGGTAGCAGTGTTATAGTTCAAGTCCTGGGTATTCACAGGGTGGTTGCAGATGTTCCCATAACTTGGAGTGATATGTGTGTAAGAATTTTTTTCCTTTCCCACAGTCTGCCACAGTGGGAGTTTTTGTCTGGATGCATTCGCCAGGATGTGCTAACCAAAATTCGCCTTCTTTAGGCCTGGAATTAGCACTTTCCTGCTGTAAATTCCTCTCTTCTCTCCTTATCTCGTGTTTGCACTGTGGGGCTGATCTTATGGCAAGTTCCTTCTCTAGCCTTGACAGTGTTTAAAACAATCATGATCTTTAAGTCTCTTACAAGAGTGAGGTATAAACCAATATATGGAGAAACATACTAAAGAATTCACTAACACTCTGAATAGAACTCTCTGAAAACTCAAGTTCATGAGATAGATGCTCTTGCACTAGGTTTTTAAGTTGCTAGTGGCTAGGATAAGGAGATAGGAGACTATAGTGATCCTTAATCATGCAACTTCGCAAATGTTGAATTAATACTGACAGCCATGTATCTTATGATTCATGCTACTGTTGATGGCTTAGGAACATCACGGTCGCTGGAGGGCTGTATCTTTCTAGAGTAGATATTGCTAAGCAGAGGAATTGTGCTAGAATATGTTAAAGTTGGATACAGACAAAACTCTTGCATGGGCATAGTTGCTTCAGCTTGGGAAGGAAGATTTGACCCCAAACAAATGATGCAAAAATCTTGTTATTAAATTTTTCATCTGCCTCCCTGTCGTGCAGACATCTGTGGAACTTATAAAAAACCCCAGACCACTAATATTCACATTCCAATCAAGGTGGACCACAGAAAAAGCAGCTGAGAAATATAATCAGAACTTATCAGGAGTCATCACTTTGAGGTTCATTAGAAAATAGTTGATCAGTTTGTTTCAAGGAAAGAGGAAAAGAATTTGTTTTTACTGCCATCTGCTCTGATTTCAATTTTTTCCAGGGTTTTTTCTCCAAGTATCTTAGATGGTCTTATTCAA
Source organism: Oreocharis arfaki (assembly GCA_013398015.1). Taxonomy (NCBI): domain Eukaryota; kingdom Metazoa; phylum Chordata; class Aves; order Passeriformes; family Paramythiidae; genus Oreocharis; species Oreocharis arfaki. The sequence goes on from VZRR01002869.1 coordinate 692,049, forward strand.
ACAAATCACTAAAATTTCTGTTCAAACTATTTTTTTAGATGTAGAAATTAAACAAGGAAAAATGTACCCAAAAGGTGGGGGGGGTTGTGTTCTTTTTCTATTTTTTAGCTTCTAGACTTTCACTATATGATATTCTATTTACATAGCTTTTCTATTTAAGAATATACAAAGCTGGGAATTGTTCCAGCTCACAATGAAGGCATTATTGCACTTCACTGAAAAAAAAGTTGAAGCTCTGAGCACTGTCACACTGACAATAAACGAGACCAATTAATTCTGGTTTTCCTAAAAGGGAAAATACTTTAGAACATGAAAAACATGGATTTAAACAATTGATTTACACCCTGGAGATACACTATTGGCCACAAGCACTTATGTGGCAAAGTGTGGAATGACGTCCATTGCCTTTGCCCACAATAAACTATTTTTTGTTAAGAATAAACTAAAAGTTTTAAAAACATATAACTGTGTAAAATGGATAAGACAAAAGAAACATTTATCTGAGTATTCTGCCAGCCGTGGTGAAACACGGAGGCCAGAAACAAATTAGGTGTGCATATATAAACATACTTAACTCCCCCAGGTGAATAGTGATAGTTCTTCTCAATATCCTCCCCACCTCTTAGAACTGAAATCTCAGTTATATCCTGAAACAATGGTTGTATTTTTGAATTACACAGTCCTTTCAACCTTCTTCAGTCTCTCTAGTTAACACATGAATTCCTGAAGACTTGTAGCACTCCCACATCTTGAGCCGAGGAGCTTAACAGCGTAACTATGGACTGTCAAGAAATACTTGCTTTTCTTCCATCTGAACTTGCTGTCTGCTACCTTTACCTGATGCTAGTTTGAGATTGTCAAGGAACAGTGAGCAACTGATCACTCTTAAAAGCTCCACAGCACTATTGATGCTCTCTGGGCCACTCTTTTCCTTGTTTAAAGGCACAGACTTGGTAGTTTCACGTATATGTACAATTACTTACATTGATAAGTATATATATTTTTAATATATATATGAACATAGACATTAAATGACATCAGAGTATTACACTGCAGATGTAAACTTTTTACTGATTTTACCCCGATGCAGGTACTCTGTGCCAGTCACCAACCACAGTGCTGTAGAGAGCAGGAGGCATGTTTTCTGTCTGGAGGCCATGAAACAAAACAGAACCTAGATAAGTTATCATTCCTTTTTTTTTTTCCCCCTGGGTAACATGGCTGTCATTTACCAACTTTTGTCATGAGTTGTTGGGATTAGCTAACTTATTGAAGGATTTTTTTGTTCAACATAGCCTAGGTGTGCTCATTTAGTATTTTTTGAAGCTAAATTGTAAGTTTTAGGATTTTTTCCAGCTTTCTGTACATGAATAATAACATTTATGTTTTGCACCATTTAGAACACAGGATAAGGCATAAGAATATGAAATATACTTTTCCTTCAACAAAAGAGAGAAAAGAAAATAGAAACATAGAATTATTTATGTTCAAAAGGACATTTAAGATCATTGAGTCCAACCATTAACCCACCACTTCCAAGTCCAACATTAAACCATGTCCCCAAGTGCCACATCTACACATCTTTTAAATACCTCCGTGGGTGGTGACTACACCACTGCCATGGGCAGCCTGTTCCAATGCTTGACAACCCTTGTAAAACAAGGTTTAACAAAACAAGATAAAAAGAAGACAAAAAAAAAAGTCAGAAGATTTTCTTTAAAGATACTTATATGTTTCTGGACACATGTAAAATCAGATAATTGGTAAGAAAAAGAATGTAAAGATTTCAGACTCAAACAGTTAAAATAGACATTTTTAAGTAATGATGGTCATATCATAAAAGTCAAGTTTCTCCTGAGCTGAGATGGTTAATCTCACTTGAGATCATCCTTCACTTCCCTTCCTGGAATGGACCAGTCTCACTCCCACAGAGACTGAGTAGTTGAGATATCAGTAATCTTGCTGTAAAGAATTCAGGTCTGAGCTCTGAAACAGAACTTGTACACAGCATAAAATATTGCTGGCTAACTTCCAACACGTAAAGAGCCTCAAAGCTTTTGATAGGAGCAGCAAAGGACTGACTTGCAGACAGCTAATGATTTGGTTTCCAGACAAACAAATCCATTTGGGAAATGGCAAACCACCCATCTTTAAAAGGCCTCCAACAGTGTAGGTCACTATACCATATCTAATGGAAAGGTCATCTCTTAGGAAAGGTTAGAAAACAGTGAGAGCTTTTCCCTTTTTTTCCCTTCAGATCATTCCATTAAAATGGAGCACAAAATGAAGGGAAGGAGATGGTTTAGTCACACGGCTTCGCATCCTGACTGCCTGGCTTATCAAGAGAGTGCTGAGCTTTAGCACAGAAAGATGTATGAACTGGGACAAAGGAGATATAAACACCGCTACAAAATGTATATTTTACTGTTGCTGCAAAAACAGCAATTGAGGCTGGGTGCCTGATAATGCCATGGTCAGCAAGTTTTTTCTTAGCTATTAAAAAAAAAAAACCCAAAACTTGATTTCTACTAGGGACATTTTAAATGTCCCTGTTTTAATTGGCCCATAGTTCACAGTTCATTCCACACTTCTCCCTACTTTTTGCCCTGACACTAGAAAATCAGAAATGCTATCTCTTTGCTTATGTAAGAGGATAAAAAATCCCAGCCTAGCCTGTCCTGATGTACCCTACAGCAATTTTTGCCTTCTAGTAGCTACGCAATTATGAAGTGAATCTTCTTATTAGTTCCAGATCCAGAAATTTTTTTTAATGAATGGCTTCTTATCAGATAATAAAATAAAAATGGGCCAAGTCCATGGAAATATGATATGCATTTATATACAGGCTGTTGCTGACCCTTTATGAATCTGTGTTCTGTTTTGCCAGCATTCGTACCACAGACTATTTTTATTCCTGAATCATTTTTACTACAGCATTTTTATTATTTATTCCAGCTAGTAAGGGTCATTTCCCCATCACACAAAACCAGTGTCTTGCATTATAGTAGTACTATAGTAGTATTATTTTTTGGTGCTTTTTTAGAGTACTCTGGATGTTTTGACATGCATGGTTCTCCTTTTTTTCAGATTAATAATTCATGAAAAGCTTTTGCTCAGTAGTTCATAGTTTTGGGTCTTTGTCTGTAAAGATCTTACATTATATCTGTGGTGATACTAATCTTGTGCAATTTCAGACAAGAGAAGTAAAAAGGAGGATCAGTTTTCATGTGAGTAATTAACTATTCTTTGCCTCATTCTTTGTGATGAAGATTGGTTTAGGTTAAACTTTTACTTGTGGAAGGCAAGAGCAAGCCAAAAGGGATTCACATATTGCAATTCACAATTATTAACATTTTCTTCAACATCTGAATTCTAACAAAACCAGGTATTTTCTGTCACTTGTCATGCATTTAAACTTCAATGTATATTTGATGAAAAGAGGTATTCATTTTAAAGACAAAAAGAGGAAAAGAAAAAAGAAAGGAAATTCAAAGAAAGAATTATTTTTAGTATATTACCATGTACTATGCGTCAAGTGTTAGTCCTAGAAAGCTGATGAAGCTTGTAACTTGTAGATTCTTCAAGGAAGATTTTAAAAATTTATTTGAATTGTTTCAAAACCAAAGGAATTTTTGGGTTAATTTATATAATACACAAACGCTATATCATACCTTCTTGAGAATCTTGAGAATATGCAACCAGGAGAACTACTGAGAGAAATCTTTCGAGTATTTACTCCTTAAGCATAAGATTAATTCTCCTTTATTCCTTATGTTGCTTCAGATTTAAAAACATTTAAAAAAATAGACCAAAGTATTTTCATTAAATAATAAACTTAGTGGGAAGGGTGTCAGAAGAGAAAATACATGATAAAGTTGTGTAATTTAAATGTTCTTTTTCAATGATCATTTGTACTGACAGAATAATTTTATAGCAAAAATTATGAAAACTTTCTGCCATTTAATCCTTTTCTTATGTTCACCAGGTTTTGTTATTCAAAATTCACTTTTTTCCAGGGAGAATTTTTTGGGGGCTGGAATTCACTTTAATCAAGAAAATTACTTTTGAATTCTCAATGGAGAATTCTCATGTAATAGTATTAGATAAATAAATTATGCATTATTATTTGTGTTTCATAATCATAAATATGTAATTTCTTTATGAAAGCAACTGGCATACTTTGAATTTCAAATAGTAGTTTGATTCTAACGTTAGTATCTTGCATTATGCTAGTTATTTATATTCTTTGTAAACATGAAATGTAGATTACTATACGAAATATTATAGGTGAATACAGATTGAAAAATCTCTTCATTGGAAATACTGGCATATGAATAGTAATTTCTATGAACATTCACACTATCATATATCAAACACATAAATATGTTTAGAAAGTGCATGCAAAAGAGCTCTAGAGTTGAAGTGCAAAACGGTGCCCATCATTCAATCAATACTCGTTTCTGCATTCTTCGAGCAAGTGGATTTTCCTGCATGAGGTGTACAAATACTTGATAAACATTAGTTTCCAGAATCATCATGGAGTCACAGAACGGTTTCATCTGGAAGGGACCTCAAAGATCATCAAGTTCCAAATCCCCTGCCATGGACAGGGTCCAGTGTATGGAGTTTTCATGGCCAAACTTTGGTAGTGGTGGGGAGGACTAAAGGGGTGGCTTCTGTGAGAAGCTGCTGGAAGCTTCCTCCATGTCCAGTAGGGCCAATCCCTGGCAACTCCAAAGACTGACCTGCTGCGGGTCAAGGCTGGGCCAATCAGAAATGGTGGTAATGCCTCTGTGATAGCACATTTAAGAAGAAAAAGAAAGTTATCGCACAGTAGCGATTGCAGCCAGAGAAGACCAGAGGGAGAATATGCGAGAGGAACGATTATGCAGACACCAAGGTCAGTGGAGAAGGAGACACAGGAGGTGCTCCAGTTTCTGGAGCTGAGATTCCCACGCAGCCCGTGGTGCAGACCATGGTGAAGCAGCTGTGCCCCTGCAGCCCACAGAGGACCACAGAGATTCAGAGAAACACATGCAGCTTAGGGAAGACACCCACTCTGGAGCAGGTGGGTCCTTAACTCGTGAACCCTTCATTATATTTTGTCTCCTTTGTCCGGCTGTGGAGAAGAGTGAGAGGGTACTGCGTGCTTGGCCTCCAGTCACCATCAACCCACTACAGCCGGGCTGCTCAGATCCCCATCCAACCTTGCCTTGAACACTTCCAAAGATTCCTGTGGACAAGAATAAATAAAAGCACATAAAAGAAATAAAAACTCTCCCCATTAGATTCAGAGACTTTACTTCCCACTCTTTCAGACTACTTTGTTTCAGCTAAATGATTGAGCAGACATACAAGACTCATCTTTTTAAGTTTTTTTCCCTTCAAATAATTCCCCAAAGAAATGCAGATGGTGGTTCTTCAGAGTCTTCCTGGACAAATTTGGTTCCTTTAAGTTGTTATTCAAACCTGTCTTTGCACTAACTTTTATTGAAATTACAGTGTTACTCATGAGTTATCATTTCCCCTGGAGATTATTCAATCCTATATGGTATGGTTTTGAACTCTCACTGGGAAAGAAATGGAGGGAAGAGAGAACTACATATCTTTCATGACAAACATTGATTCTTTTATTTCCATTTTCTATATTCTTTGAACATTTTTTAATGTTATTGCTAGTGATAACAAAGAGAATGGGGAATAGACAGAAGATTGCATCTACTCCTTACTGCTTTAGCCGTAACTATGAGCATTAGTTGATGCTTTGCTTCATAGGATCATTGTTTCAGCAATTTTATCTATCTGGTTTCTTTGTCGTTGTTGATTTTTTTCTTCCTTGTCAGAGCTATCGATTAAGTCTTTGGTCTGCATTATTTAGGGATCAATATGTAACTTTATGAAAATATTAAATTATTTGGGTTAAATTTTGTGATCTAAGCCATGGATGTGGCTTTCTACTATGGAACTATTTCTTTTTTCCCTCAGTAAATTTCAATGTGGTTTATCTACCATTGCTGCTTTTATTGGTACTAGAAAACTGAATATTAGAAGCTCATCTTATAGTCTTCTGTTATGCCTGAAATTTTTCACCTCTGTACTTTGAATGAGATAGTGCATGCTACAAAGGATTCCTTTAATGATTGTCTTACTATTTCCCCAAAATGTTTATGAATTTATAAGTGTTGAATCATATGTTTACCTTTCTTTTTTTTTGTTGTTTTTAAGGAAGGAGAGGGCAAAGATATGCCAAAACATTTGGGAGCTTGAGTTAAACAAGACACTAAGTGCCATCTTTACCAAGAGTTCTAGAGGTACACTGTACACTATTACAAAAAATCCAAACACCAAACCAGTTATGTACAAATATAACACGTGGAAATGTTCACAGTGCCCCAGTCTTTGACCAGAGTTTCCTTGGTTCTGTTTTTTACTGAGCAGGACTCGGTCTCTACGTGAAGCACCCAAATAAGGCAGCACAGGCTGAGTACAGTGGGAAAGCAGCAAGCAACTCCAGTGAAAAAATGGTGTAGAGGCTGCAAACTTACCCTGGAACACACAGGTGACTAGAAAAAATATCTTCTTCACTGGAATAGTCTTCGGCTTAAGTTTTCCCACACTTCTCTTGCACAGTGCCTTAGGATTGATCAGATCAGCCCCATGTGGGGCTTAACACCTGTTTTAGGCGCAGCGAACCCTTTAGTTGCCTGTTGGTGAGCACTCCTTTCCATGAAGACATTGAATAAAACCAGTTGTTTTCAATCCACAGTAGCATTCCATTTGACTTAAATCACTCTCCTTTAATCAACATTGCTATAGCCCAAGAGTATACCCTTGGTCAGACACTATGGCTCAGCTGGGGGTGCAGTCACTTCTGGAACCTTTGAAAACAATGACAAACAATGACAATGATGTGCAGGGACACATCTCAAGACAGTGACACCTCCAAACACTTGCAAATACTCACGTCATGCTGAGTAGGGTCACAGTCTTCACCATTGTTCCAAAAGTGAAACGTTTCATTTACCATTACCTTCTCCTACACTCCCACTATTCCTATTATTTTTGCTTATGTAGAAATGGCTCTCCACAGTGAAATGTCCCATACAGGAGTGCTACCATGATTTCAGGGAGCAATGACCTTTGAATGCAAATGAACTGGCATTTAAAGGACTCTTAAGTGTTACTTGTGGAAGACTTTTAAAAAGCATCTAAGGAAGTCCACACTACTTGAAATTACTAAATCAAACACCACTAAATCAAACAGTACTTTCAGGCATCAGTACAAAGAATTATGAAGACAGAATTTGCAAGTTTAAAGAGTCTCTACTATCCAGAGTCCAATCTTCTGCACATAAGAGCTTAAACCAGTTGGGACATAGGATCTTAAGCAATGCACACTTGATACTGTCTCATTTCAGAGATGTTCTGGCAAGCGTCTCAGTCAACAGGGGAAGTTGGAAATTTAATCTATATTTAGGCAACAGTGTCCCATTATAAATCCTTTGTGGCTTAGCCTCAAGACCTCTCTAGCTCAACTTCCCATGAAGAAAAGAAACCTTATATAGTATTAGAATAAACTATGCTGCAAAACTGATCAGCAACTTAGTAATAGTGAAATGAGACATACATTAGGTATCCAAGATCTCTAACAGAGCTGTTAAAGAGGTTATAGTTATTTTTTCTAGAAGATTTTTGCCTTTTGTTTTGGTTTGGTTTTTTGGTTTTTTTTTTTTTGTTTTTTGTTTTTTTGGTTTTTGTTTTTTGGGGTTTTTTTTCAGTTAAAACAACTCCACAATTAGCAAATCTGGGAGTTTTGTACTTCTAATACACAGCATTTTCTATATGATGCCACAGTTTCTCCCCCAAGTGACAAAGACTCATGATAGGAGACTGATCTGTGTTTCTACACTGTGACCAATAAAAGAGAATGGGAATAAAAGACATAAATAACAGATCTTGTGAGTTACTTCAGGGAAGAGATAAAGTTGGAGTATTTTTATTGGATGTTTGCATCCACTTTGAAATTTTCCTCAGTCATGTATATAAAAGACATATTTGATATTAACCTTAAATGTTTAGAAAATTATTTGCATATATTTAGAAGACATGAAATTTATTAAAATAATTTTTACTGACTTTTTTTTAAACCTGGCCTTTTATTCTTACAGTGTTTTTATTAGACATATGACTCTGCCTTAGTGACTGTCCTACAGAGGGACAGTCCTTAATTTGTGGCCTCAACCACAGAATGAATTATTGTAACAAGGATTTTCTCTACAGCTGACCATGATATTATGTTTTCTACAATTTTCATTATTTCCTTGCTAATGCTGAGAAAGTCCTTTTTTTGATGTGATGGTGCCTGCCGTTTTGTACTTTAGGTTAGACATAAAACATCAATTTTCTTTCCAATGTGAGTTTAAAATCAATCTTATATTTTAAACTATGAAAGAAAATGTTTCTGCAAAGCAGAGATATTTTAAGAATAATTTTAACTATCAAATGCATATACCACAAAGAGTGAAAGTTCACACTTCTTGGCATGCTTTTTTTCCTTATATTGGCATATGAGAAGTCAGGATTTGCATTGCAGATCTGTCACACTCTGCTTTTAGTACGTGAACTGTAGGTCAAACTCAGAAATGCAGCTCAAGGAGAAAAAACAAAAGAAAGTAGAGATTCATTCCAAACCTAGAAAAGTAAATTATTTTTAATTTTAGATCTTCTGCAACATTTTAAATTTAATTTACAGTCCTGTACTTGAAACTTAATGTGAAACATTTGTTCCTCTTTAACTGTTTCCCTTAAGGACAAGAAGACTTCTAGATGAACTGTGCACAGAACTGAAGTAAACTTTAACCACTACAGGGTATTTCTAATTAGTTTCTGTTCCTTGGCCATGACAAGTTTGTAAATGACACTAAAACCTAAAACTTCATCCATGTCTAGTTCACGTTTCCAAGCTGAAGGATCCTGGACCAAATGAAAACTTCAGCTTAGAACCGCACACAAAGCTGAGAAGTCTCTATCACATAGTCACAGAATAGGTCAGGTTGGAAGGGACCACAGTGTGACATCTGGTCCAATCTTCCTGCTCAAGCAGGGTCATGCCAGAGCACATGGCGCAGGATTGTATTTAGATGGCCCTAAAATATCAGTACCAACTCTGATAAATTGACCTAATATTTATTTCAAAACTAGAAGAAAACCCTTAAGCTTGGATCGGCAAAATCACAGAATAAGATGGATTGGAAGAGACCCACAAGGATCATTGAGTCCACCTCCTGGCCCTGCGCAGCATCATCCCCAAGAGTCACACTCTGTGCCTGAGAGCACTGTCCAAATGCTTCTTAACTCTCTTAGCCTCAGTGCTGTGACCACTGCCCTGGGTAGCCTGTTCCAGTGCCCAACCACCCTCTGGGTGAAGAACCTTTTCCTGATATCCAACCTAAACCTCCCCTGACAGAATTTCAGGCTATTCCCTTGGGTCCTGTCACTGGTGACCCCAGAGAAGAGATCAGTGTCTACCCCTCCTCTTGCCCTCATAAGAAAGTTATAACTGAAATGAGGTTTCTCCTCAGTTTCCTTTTCTCCAGGCTGCACAAACCTAGAGACCTCAGCTGGCTTCCCCTCAAGGCCCCTCACCATCTTTGTTGCCCACCTTTGGACAGTCTCTAATAGTTTAACGTTTTTCCTATATTGTGGCACCCAAAACTGCCCCCAGCACTCAAGTCAAGGCCCTCCCACTGCAGAGCAGAGCGGGAAAATACCTCCCTTGCCTGGCTGGCGATGCTGTGCCCCAGGACGTGGTTGGTCCTCCTGGCTGCCAGGGCACTGCTGACTCATATTAAAGTTCCTGTTGCTTTAAAAATAATTTTTACTACAAGATGAATTACATAATTTGTTGTAAAATAGCATCAGTCCAGGATCAAGACTGAGCATGTTGATGACAGACTGCTCAATCTCCTCAGGCAAGGATTTCCTCATGGGCCAGGGAGAGCAGCCACCTCACTCCCTGATAGTCTTCATGACCATGGATGAAGACCTGACACTGACGGTCTGGAAACAGGCCCATTTTCTTGTATTGCTTTTACTGCGGGGAGCTGCACATGGCTGCCTGACTGGTACCACCACGCAGCATCGGACACACATCTGGACATTCTGTTAACACCTTTCCTGTTTCTTGGCCTTCTTTTCAACAGCTTTGTTCTCTTCTTTCTCTGCTCAGTCTTTGCCCAAATAAACAATTTTCCCTAATTAACTTTTCTCTCCTGGTGCCAGATACATTAAATGATACATTAAAACTTTAAAGTTTATTTCTGATAGTTACCCAGACAGACTCTGCCACACATGCCAGTGCTACTATGATTAGTTAGGTGTTACTGGCCTTCCAAGACTGTTCTCTCCAAAAGGTGCCCAGTTTCCCTCCATTTTTTGTGAACATTGGCCACTTCTTAGTCAACTTTCACCTCGTCATCTGGCTGTGCTTCATGACTGGATTTGTAGCTTTTGTCAGCTTCTCACACAATTTCTTCTGCTATGTCCAGTAGCTTTCCATGTCCTGCTCAGTTCTCTTAACTTTAAGCCAGTGTAAAGGTCTCATCATTTACCTGCAGCCTAACTTGTCAAACATGCAATGAAACCAAGTTTGCGAACTAAAAGTGTGTGCTGTCTTTCATTATGTTAGCTTTGGTAAATGGCTTTAGAAAACTATACAGTTAAACTGGTGTCACTTCCAGGTGTACAGATATTCTGAGAAAAACATACACAAGTACTACCTTAAAAGTTCTCTCTCCGCTGCACAAATATTTATTTATATACAGGTGATTTTTAGTGAATAAATCTCCTCAAATTCATCCCACTTATGCAACGAATAATTGCTATAATTACTAATAATTACTATAGTAATAATTTATAAGCTTCACAAAAATTGCATAAATTCATACTCTAATTTTAGACAATATCCTAAAGAAGAAATGAAGGTTGGAACTATCTCCAGAATGCCGAAGTTTTTTTCTTGATGCTGTGGATGCCTTGAAAAGCCACATATAAAAGACATCTCTGTTGGCATCAGTAAATGCGAATACCATGGTAGTTCAGACATTAACAGATGAACTTGATTGAAAGTATTTCTACTTTTATCAGTAGCTAAATCTTTTCTGTTGTGGGGAGATGCAGCGCTTAAATAGCTTAAAAACTATGTTTCAACAAAATAAATGTATCTGTTTGAAAGAAGACTCCTGACTGTACACTAAAATATGACTCTTTCGAATTAGTCCTGTATGTGTGCTTTTTCATGTGCTGTCTAGTACAGACATCTCCTGAGAATACTTTCCAATTGCTTTCCCAGAAGCACAAAGATGCTGCATTATGATGTGGTAACAAGGGAGAAGAGAGTCCACCTTCAACCTTCATTAGATAGGTTGTGACTTTTCTTTTATTGATATAAATTGCTTCATTATAAGAGATCATCTAATTATTTCTGAATTCACAAAAGGATACTCAAATAACCCCTAGGGAGATTTAAATTTCAGATTTTGCTAGAGAAAGATGGACATTTGAGGCAGTTGTCAGGGAGCATCTTATTATAGGTAGCCTGAAAATTCCAATAGCTCTGAAATCAAGCTCACCAGATTGACAAAAACAAAAGAAAGAAATAAAAGAAGATATATGTGTAAAACTTTGTGCAAGATAATCATAGTGCTTAGAATTGCATTAATCTAACCATCAGGGGTTTGTAACAGAGTTATAAATATTTTATTGGATTTTTAATGATAAAAAAATTCTTAATGGATATAATATAGGGTGAGTGCACTACTACTTGAAAGCTTTGATGTATGGAAACTCCGTCAGCTTTGAGCTGAATCAATATATCTCACAAGTTTGTGTTATGATGGCTTAGTATCTTGTCATCTACTATCCATTTCCAACAAAAAATGAAAAACTGTAATAAAAGCATACAGCTGTGTTTCAGAGGTTTTTTTTGTTCAGAAATTGAAACAACCAAAGAAATTATGAGTAGGACAGTGAAAATAGTTGATTTCTTTATTTTTGTGGGTGCAAAAAAATTTTTTTTTTTCTTTTAATGATGTTGGGAAAATTAAGCACTCATCAGCATGGGGAAGAGAACAATTCCATGTTCATATATACCCCAAAAGGTTTAAACTGTAACGTTCTACAAGGAGCCCTGAGTATGAAAGTACCTGAGATCTGTGCCTTCTCCTTGTTTGACGCTCTCTACATTCTTTTTCAAAACTAAAATTGTACGCAACCGAACCTGGAACTCAGGTTTTGCCTCCTTTTAAAGAGAGAGTTGTCAATGTAGGCACTTATTCCTATTTGGTTGTGGGCTCTTGTCCAGGAAGTACATAAATATTTAAATGCAAAGCAGAATAGCTCTAATCAAAGGTTCTGCAGTAACTCTGATGCAGAGCAGTGGGTGGCCTGGCCTCTCAATTAGCAGGGAGATTAAAATCTGTGTCCTGAAATAGATTCTGAGGATTTAAACCTTGACAGTGCGGTCACACCTTAGAATTATTAAGTCAGATGAGAACATCTCGTCACTGCATCCAGCAGTCTCAGCTGATAATGTTGAACAAATTTCACCTGCATTTTCAAGACATTTCATAAAAATAAAAAAGTGAAACTTTTGATGACTTCATTATTTTGCTGCTTTTTTTATCTCCTCTTTACATCAAACTTTTCTCACCAGTGCTCTCTGATTGTATTTTATTGAAAAAAAATAGTGTGTGCAAATTTATCAACTTCTTTATAAATTATTAATAGGCAATATTTCCATTTGGAAAGAAATACGAAAAACTAAGATAAATTATTTGAATACAAAGAAAAATATTACTGAAGGTAAAAATATCTTCTAATAACTGCCAAAACCCCCAGTTCCCCTTGTTCTTGCAATTCTTCTTCTGTTAAACTACTTCTTAAACTACAGATTCTCTCTGAACAAAAATTTAGGACATATATCAGAAGCTTTGAAGACCCTGTGGGATCAGATATTAGAAACATGAGAAAGGTACTTGGGAAATAGCTACCATGTGTAAATCAAGAATCAAGCAGTTGAAGGTTGGCCTGATTCTTATGTCTTGTTACTCAGTGCTTTTCTGGTTTCCTGTAATTGACTGGGTCCATTCCTCCATCTTTAGGACAGCTTTTATGTATAACATGTTCCTTAAAAGAGTACCTTTCCTGATGTGTTACATACTTAACCTGGTACAAAAATGCTTTGGTTTATAAGATCTCTATTTTCAATTTCTTAAGGGAAAGAACTGTCTCTTATATTACGAGTTTCAAAGAAATGCTTGATTTTGTGTGTAAAATAAAGACAAACTGCTTCAGAGAAGCTGCAGATGCAGTGGTAGCATTTCAGCGAAGCTGAAGCTACAGGAATTTTAGCCTACATCAATGAAATAATGGTTTAATTTTTGATTTCCAGTTTGGTTCTTTGCAAGCATCTGTGTCAGCTTAATTATGTTTGAAAATATTCAGACTTTTGAGAGAGTCAAATACTTGCATGGGCACATGGCCAATTAATGTAAGATTCTTTATCACTATCACCTGACATTCATGACAAATGACTTTAGTGCAATGCATCTTGCCTAATTTTATTAATTTCAGAATGTGTTCCACATGATTAAGGACTCCAGATTGTGCTCAGGTATCTTACAGACTCTTTAACTTCTTTATACTTAGAGTGTGTATTTTAAATATCACACCTCCAAGTTTGCCAAAGTTTACATCAGTTTTTGTAATTCAAATCTGAAGATTCTGAAAAAAGTTTGCTATAATAAATCTAAGAAGAAAGATAATGTTATATTAAAATTCTATTCTCTAATGATTTTTTTCTGTGGTATTCTATGTCATCATATGAAGCAGATTAAACGATTTCTCAAAGGTTTTTTTTCCTGCATAGCTTGTATTGGAAGAGCTCCTATTTGGCAAATACAGTTTCTGCACTTTTATTCATTCCAGAAATCTGTGTTCAGCTCATGGGTCAGTTTGCTGAAGTGCCAACACCCCAAGCTTTCGCATTCTTCACAATTATAATTTCCAGGGTCATGTATTGTATATCACTAAGACAAAGTAATCACAAAGTAACTAATCTTCCATAATGCCTCCTTGATCCGGACAGGATTAATTTAAATGTCTGGTGAAATAAAGCCTTGGGTTTTTTGTGCTATTTTGCATGCCTTCATGTTAACTATTTACAAATGTATCTATGTTCTTCAGTCTTTTTATTAGACTAACCCTGAAAAAGACAACACTTTTTTTCATTAAAATTCATTTTTACTTCTACTGTGGGTTTTAGAAACATGTCGTCTGTGTAGCAAATGAGTTATTAGTACTAGCCACACTGCTGCACTCAACTGAAGAAACATTCAGTCCAGCATTTTTAATCAGAATTCTTCTGGTTTCTCCTGAGAAATGGGTCCATTGTTTTGCTCCAATATAAAAAATTGTTTGGCTTTTCCAGCATTTTTGTTTTGTTCAGCATTTCACTTCTCTGTTTCTCCCAGTTAGCTTCAAACAACTCAAATAATTCTGTGATGTTTGATTATTTTTATTTCTTTCGGTTTTCTTTCTGTAGCTGAATTTTGATAGTAGATGGAAAAGGTTTCTGGGTGTTTGTATTTTATTTCTGCATGATATGCCTGTTTAATTCACGTATTATTTAACTATGTCTGCTAAAATAATTGTATTGAAAATTAAAATTAATAGCTAAATTTCAAAAGTTAATATACTTTATTCATGTATGTGTACGTATATATAACAATGTATGACATCCTTTGTAATAGATTAAACAAAAGTCTTACCTAGCCCAGTGTCCTTTTTGCATCCAGATTTTCCTGGCTAGGAAATACCTCTGGATTATAATGTCTAGAGGCTACTAGAGAATGTCATGAACATGCTCAACTATAGACATATTTTACCTTCCGGACAACAAAAGACATTAAGTCCCACAATTTATTTATGTATATTTTGAAAAAAATTCTATATTTTTCTTTTTCTTATGTATATTGTAATGGACTGCCATTATTTCTTCTTTTTATGAAAGTTACAGTAAATAGGGGCACAGACTACGAAGGTGTTCCAGTTTGAGAAAAGTTCGGGGGAACAGCCGAAATGAACGTCTTCTGATAGAAGGCAGGTTACAGCCACCCCTCCCCCACCAGCTTCGGAAAGAATTTTTCCTCCAAAGAAAGTGAAAGTTAAAAAAACCTATTTATTTGACAAACACAGTGCATGCAGGCACGGGAAAGAAGAATGATAAATAATAAAACCTCTTGCTGTGGAGACAACCTGGGGAGATTTCAGAGTCCTTTGCGGGTGTGGCTCTTTCTTCTCCGGACCTGGGGTTCGGCGTGGGCCCCTCCGGTAGAGGTGGAAAGGCCTCCCAGTGAAGTTCTGATGTTCTGGTGTTCTGAACAGTTCCAGAAGAGAACAAGAAAAAGCCAAAGTCCCAGGGCTCTGTACTTTAGATAACGAACAAGAAATTAGCTAAAAAGCAATAGGAATGTAACTCTCTTCCCTGCTGCAGAAGCGGAGCAGCCAGGCAGGAGAATCCAGAGAGATTATCTCTGTTTTTGAGCACAGCACTGAAGGAATTCCACCGGCTTCTCCCACCTCTCTCTTAAAGCTCTGCCTTAGAGCTACAGAAAAGGACACAGGATTCATGTCTGGGCATAGAGCAGGTGATAGGGAATACACATCATAAAGTCACCCCAAGACAGAAGGATGTATCAAATCTGGTTAAAAATTGCTTGATTCGTTGAGCTAAATCAAAAGTCCAGATCTAAGGTTTTTAAAACTTTGGCTTTTCTAGATGGTGGTAGACTTTTGAAGCTGTGACTTTGGTTGCAGATGCCTTTCTTTGAAGAAAGAAACTAATGTTAAGCTGAGTCTATGTCCTCCATGAAAATGTCACTAATGCCAAGTGCTGAATAAACACAAATTACTTCTGCTGTTGCTTTTCTTTTATCAGTTTGTAGTTCCTTTTCCCCTGAGGAACATTGTTTCTCTTGAAGACCAGGCTATCTCTACAAGCTTTAAGATATTGCAGTAATGGTGAATTTTTTTTGTTCTGTATGAGGGAAAGAAAGAGAATGACAAATAAAATGAAGCATCTTTTTGGCATGTCAGGTCATGCCAGCATCAAGTCTTCACTTGCAGTGAAGAAATGCACAGACTATATCCAGAAGGCAGCTCAAAATATTTGAGGTTCTGGGCCTATGCGAGTTTTAAACAGTCCCATGCTTTTATTGACTTAATGGAAACTGAAGATCTCCTATCAGTTCCAAGTAATTATATAGACAAAGAAGTAGAGCAGAAGCTGATCTCTGTATGGGGAAGCATGCAATATTAGACGAGCACATCACCTTCACAAAGAAAGAGTGGAAGCAGTGGGAGTGTCTTGGTGAGTGTGGCTGTATCTAATGTGTAAAATTATATTTGGTGAGTTATACAACCTCTTTTGGAGACTGTCATACAGAAATTTAACTATCAGCATTCAGACAGGTTGATGATGGAAATTATAGAGATGGATAGATAGATTGGATTAAATTCAAATACGAAATTCTACCAAGATCATGAATACACTGGCTAGCTGCAGGACACATTTAGGACCACTGATACACATGTGATTTTTTACGTATCAAACTATAAAGTAAAGTTGACATCAAGTGACTGAAATCCAGTTACAATCTTCTGTCCCAGTTTCTCATTCACATCCCTGTACTTACTGCTCCTTCTCAGCCAAGATTTGTGTACAGTTTCTACTGTCTTAATGTCCTCAATCTTATTCTAATGCACTTGTATGTTTCATCATCCTAATACAAAGCCCTTTCAGGTCTCATACTAAATAAGATTCATGCAGCTTGTTCTTGCTTGATATTGTTTCACAGTTAGGGCTGTATTGCTCACATTTTTTCACGAAATTATGAAAGCCTCTTTCTCTGTCACCACATAGCAAATGCTGTATGGGGGAGAACCTGATGAATTCATGAAGTAGGAGACATCTTCTGTGCCATGGCACAGCTACAGAAGTTGCTATGGACTATTTCTTCCCAGATGCAGACCATCACAAGTGAAACCTGCTTCAATTTATGTCTAGTGTTATATGCAAGACTCTGGTCTATCACATAGCGGAAAACAGTTAAATCAAGACTTGTGGGTGTGCATAAACAACTCAGTCTAAATCACATTTAACTGGAGACTAAGTCCTGAAAAGCGACCTATTGCTTGTACACCTTGAGTACTTTCATACAGTCCTGTTCTAGCTTGAAACTTCTGTAAGCCCATAAACATCATCTTCACCATCTCTTCTGTGATGTGAACTTGTTTTCAGCTAGTGGGTGGAGGTTATCTAGTGACTACTATTTGTTCTCTTGGTTGAGACTAGACACACAGCCTTGCTTCTGGTGCTGCTTGATTTCCCAGTATTTAGAGAGAGAAGACATACTTGTGTTAGGTAGAACAGCATTGTCTCGTAAGGAGTTGTGTGACTTCTGGCCTCTCTCCATTGCTGGAATGAAAAAATTAAAGCGTGTGTTTGAGTAGCCTAATTACCTTTTTTTAAGGATAAGCACCTAGAATTGTGTTGATACACTACAAATTCTGGAAAAAAACCTATTTTTTAAGCTATATCTAAATACAACGCGTTTCAGATATATGAAGCTTTATGGTATCATGAAAAAATTAATAATAAAAATGAGATAATAATATAACAGAATAAAAATTAAAAGGTTGTTAAGAGTTAAATGAGTGGTATTTCTTAATATTGACTCCTAATTTTCTGCTTTAATAAAAGTGTCTCTGTTTGAACCTGGATTGGTGTCTGAAGTATTGTGGGTTTTGAAGTGAATGTATTTGTCTCACCTGAGTTATTGTTTCACTCAGAAAAATAAGAAGGAGAATTGCTGCCTCAGTTATAGTTTCAGGCTTTCTTCACATTCATAACAAGTATAAATTTATTTACTTTTTAAAATAAACAAAGCCAACCAACCAACCAAAGTCTACAGACTTAGACAACAATTTTTATTCTTATATTGAGATGTTAACAATCTTCTCCAAAGTTCCACAGAGTAGGAACCAGCAATGGAAAACACTGGTTCCATACCACATTGTATCTTGTACATACTCAACTCGATCACATGAGGGTACAAAGCACTATTTGAAGGTGTGTAAAAATATGAAATTACCTGTGATTTTATTACTCAGTATTATTGCTTACTATCTGAGTAAACATCTGAAACTACTATGTTCTAGTTATTGAAACTGCCTGCCTAGACTTCTCAAATTAGGAGTCTTCAAGTACTGCCAAAATATTGCATTTTTAAAAAGCAGCTGAAAAGTATAATGTCCAGACTCTTTCCTCCCTGTTTGAGGAATAAAATT
Organism: Oreocharis arfaki; assembly: GCA_013398015.1. NCBI lineage: Eukaryota > Metazoa > Chordata > Aves > Passeriformes > Paramythiidae > Oreocharis > Oreocharis arfaki. The sequence goes on from VZRR01002869.1 coordinate 710,457, forward strand.
ATTAAATCTGACTGAGCTAGGATTGAAAAATGTTTATGTTGAAATAGAAAAAAAACTGACAGTGTTATTTTCACGTGGCTCTCACTAACCAAAGCAACAACTTGCACATAAATGATTAGGAAATTGATGAATTCTAGATCATCAGGATAGTTTATAAACTATGAGTCTGATTAAATATATGAAAATATCGGTGTCACTGAACATTATTAGGATGAAGGTCTCAATTAAGCATTTAGCATCCTTAATATTTCTGGTTTCCCATCGGGTGATTGCACTTTTAATGTAGGGCAAAATTCATATATTATTAACTAATTAATGAGTATCTACAATATGTGAAAACCTTCGGCATGAAACATCTCCCTAGATATTAAAGGTGACTAAAAGCACAGAAAAAGGACAAAGGGGAAGAGTACTCAAAGTGAGAATCACACTCTCACTTACCTTTGTCATAATTATAGCTCATATCAAGTTCAATTTTCATGAGTAGTATGCAATGAAACATCCTTACAGTACAATGTGGAAAGTACCCTGTGGGCTTCAATTTATTGCTACTTTTTATATGCTCTTTTAAAAGAAGCCAAGCATAAAATTTACTCATGTAGGTCCCTCTGCACCCATTATAAGCAGAGGGCAGGAATCACAAAAGGACCTCTTGGTTATACATATGCAAGGTGTGTGACTTACTAGAATGTGGGTATGAAATAAAAATGTGTCTCAGCATATACTTTTCACTTTCTCTGCCTTCTCTGTGAAGGAGGAAAAAAAGCATGCACACAGAAGCATTTTTACTGGTTACACAAATAAAGATTAATTTGAAGAGAAATTGGCCTTCTGCACAGAGAATAGCTTGCGCCCAAACAAATCTGAAGTTTCAAACGCTGTTAACAGCAGAAGCGGGCTGATAGCTTGTGATAGATATACCATGCAGTACCACTTAGTAGCACATTAAAACTTTTCATCTCATCACAATATTCTAAAAACCTTCCAAATTATTTGAGATCCTCATTGGGGATGTAGCCTTGTTTTTACACAAGTTCTTCTCTGTAGGAATTTGAATGACAAAAAACTATATAGCACAGTTCAAAAATTGATGGTAGTGCTCCATACGAACTCTGATTGTACAGAGAGTGCTCACCTGCTACAAACAGGCACAAAGTGCTGGACAGACTGGAACTGCTTCCTCTACAAGAGAAATGGAACTCTCTACCTGTGCTCAAACAATTAGGTGAAGTTGGTGTCCTCATTACAACCTCTTTGAAGCAGATGTTCCATGCCAGTCACTGAGTACATTGAGTGCTGATTCCTTCCTGACACAAGAAAAGCAATATGCAGAAGTGGTAACAACTCAGAAGTCAGTAGAACTGAAAATTTTCATTTAAAACTTCTGGTTGACAGTAAATGTCTTTTTTGTCACAAAGGGGATATTATTTTGGTTTTTTTTTAATTGGGTTTTTTTTCAGCATAATCTACCCTTGAGAAAAAGCTGACAAAATTACAAAATAGCCTTTCTGATACATTAATTGAAACGAGAGACAGGTTGTAAAGTGTAGGGTTTCAAAAACAACTCTAGTGAAGTAAATTATGAAGACATTAATAAATAAATACAAAAAAACTTCCAAGTGTAGAATTCACAAAATGAAAAATTGGTGACATTTTGAATTTTTTAATGAAAGAGACTTTCAATTTGTTCAGGCAGCTTTTCTGTTTTTTCTGAGAAGCAGAAAATACATTGGCATTATAAGGAACCCATCTACGTAACTTTGCTTATGTAACTTATTAACTGCAGACTGCATTGGGAAAACTACAGCAAAACAGGAAAACCTATCGCCTCCCATGTGTTTCAAGAGCCTCCAGGGATTTATTGCCCTTTCTGAAAATACCATAATCAAGAAAAACTTGATAAATAAACTCCTGTCTGGATAACATTACCTTAAAAATTAATAATTTCTTTTGCAGACCTGATAGCCTTTAGGGCTGAAATTTATAGAACTTTTTTTTTTTTCTAAACAGTTGTAAACATTTACAGTATTACATCACAAAGTACTTGTCCAAGTAACTGTTGTATTAACTGTATCAAAAACAAGAAGCAGGATATCATAAAACTGACAGAGAAAGAAAAAGCATGTAGATGTTTTTTTCTCACTTTATATAAGGTACAAAAAACTTACGAAGAGAATGTTTTGGTTTTCTTAGTACAGGATATGTCTGTGCAGTATGTGTCACTCTTTTTTCCCATGCAACCAAGATAATAGGTTCTTACTGCATTTTTGCACTTTCCAGCTGAGTGAACCTATACATTATCTCTGTGTACAGTTGAATGTTTAGACTGTGTGCAAACTGAAGCCCTTAAGTGTAAGGCTCTCTCAAACCCTTTAAATCCACATAAAAAGGTAAATGTGGAAGGCATACTTGTAGTAGATGTCTAGCTTAACTAAATCTCTCTGGGGATTGGGTATCTGGGTCCATGTGAGGTTTTAAAAAAAATATCCCCTTAGGCTCCTGAATGAAAAAAACCTGAGTTTTAGAAAAGACAAGATCATGCAGTTTTCATTTAAAGCCATTTTCATTAAACTGCCTCTAAAACACCTTTTTGCATGTTTTTCCTCTATGACTTACTCCTTACTTTGATCTCCATTTAGATCTTATCATCAAGGGCTGCTTTGAATTTCCAGACCATTTAATAAGTGAGGTTAAGTTACAGTTTAAATAGAAATGGTGGCAAGTAAAAAAATTAAAATAGTCAAAGAATAGGCTTTCTCAACTGTGCAAGTAGGGCTGTTGTAACACCTAAATATAAGTCAATTAATAATTAATTAATCAATTAATCAATACATACATACATAAAATATAAATACACTTGTTACCACGATATTTTCTCAGGTGACCAGACAATCTTATTTAGTCAGAATAAAATTTTTGAAACTTGCTCTTCCTTGGGTCTGTTAAGGAAGAACAGACTCCAGTTGAGCTACTCCTTCTCTGGCGTCTGCAGCAGAATTGAAAAATTATTTTGGGAAAGAAATCCTCAGATGATAAGAACTGCAGGACATTGCTATCTCTTGAACAAACTGAAAAATAAAGAGGCTTTTATGGGGCCATAATATTTATTTTTAAAGTGACTGTATTGTTTACTAATTTTCCATACATTTAAAAATACTACTGGCATTCTCTTGATTCAAAGAAGGCGTTGTCCATGGCTAACCACTGCAATCCTCGTTCATCTCTTCGCAGAAACCAGGCTGCTCACGAGCCAATTTAGAATTAGACACTTTTCGCATTAACATCACAAACTAAAAGTAATGAGTGTTTTATCCCCTTTTCAGAGGTTACATAGAAAGCAGGAAGATCTTTTCCACAGCCTTAAATTGCAGACTAGAAGCAAAAACTTCCTCTAATGCTCTATACCAATAAATAACAGTCAATATGTGGACACGCATTTTGTAAGTGTAAGAACAAAATGTAATTATGTTATATCTCAATGCTAAATTGTATGTGAAATTGGTTTTTAAATTAAAACAAATATACAAACAGTATGTAGGTTTATAGCCTATACTGGCTATATCAAAACCCAAATGAGATAATACATCTTATCCGCAGAAGAGGAAATTTTTTTTCCCATACACATTTGAAACATTATTCTCTTCTATTCATTTGATGGGGAACAAACAACAAGAAACAATTTTTTTTGTGTTTGGAATTATTCTTTATTTGCCCTAAGCTGACATATTGCTTAATTTCGGATCTTCCACAAAGTGCATACAGTAAAATACAATTAAAACTAACCTTTGTCCATGAATAATAAGATATATTCAATAATTTAATTTTATCTAAGTTTGTTGGAAAACTGGCTGCAAAACTGATTCTTTCCATGAAAAAATATCATTGAACTGGTGAAAAAATCCAATTTTTATTTTTTTTATTTTCAAAAGAATTAAGTTTTACAATTTTGTTTTGAAAAAAACAAGTGAGCGTATTTTGGTATAGCTAAAGATAATCCCTCCATTAAGGTCATGTTGGGACCACTATCTTCTTATGTCTGATAAATTTGAGTCTTCCCCTGAAGGCTTTCATTCTAAAGAAGCTTGCATTTCTTAAATGAAAGGCATTCTGACTCAGGCACGCTGAAAAACTTAGCATTGAAGACTAACAGTCAACTTCTGATTCATGCAAAGGATAAAACCAGCAAAACATAAGGAAAGAAATGTAACATAACCAACAGATTCCATCATCATTCAACTTAAAACAGAGAAAATCACCTGCAATATTGTAACATTAATCTTCCATGTGCTCCTGGCACTGTAACTAATACTACCCATTCTGGCTGGCAATGGTGGCAGAAAGTGGAGAGAAGAGGGGAATTTTTGCACAAATTTTGGATTATTTGGTATTATTCTACAGTCAGATGATTTCATGCATGTACCTCAGTAGTCACAGCACAGCAACAAAATTTTCTTTTTACACTGTTCTTTAATTCTATTAGGTAATAAGTGTTTGATTTAGAAAACACTGGTTGAAATTCTGCAGTTTGTCTCATATAGGAGGTTCTGAGGAAATTTAATGATTCTTCTGTCTTGGTGAGTTATGAATCCATGAAAAAAGGGATTAAATGAAAACTGATAACTGAGAGCTACAAGTTCCTATGTCTTATTAATGATCTTCTAAATGAACTAATGTCCCAGTAAAACCCAGGGGTTTTTTTCTCTATTTTTCTCTGGTAATTTTAATACGAGAAAATAAACTTCGAGAAAATAAATGAGAAAATGTTAAAGATTCATCAGGGTCAATATAAAAATCAGGCTTTTACAATCTGAACAATGTTCTTTGGAATCTTCCTGACACAAGGGAGCACACAGACCACTCTGCTCTCTGAGAAGTGGTGTCCCAAAACAACCAAAGTAACTATTTAAGGGAAAGAGATGACTGGCTTTTTATGTGAGTAAAAGAATCATCCCAAGGCTCCTGTATCATGAATGTTCATAGCAAAATAGCTATAATTTTTTGCTATTTGTACATAGCAAAATAAGTATAAGCTTTCCCTTATACCCTGGACTGAGCCTGAGGAAAGCCTAAAACAAGCAAAACGAGTATGTTCCTTCCATCTACAGCTTGTGCTTGCTTGATTGTGAAGCTTGGGAAAGAGGAGAAAGAAAAGCACTCACCTTTTTTTTTTTAAATTCTAAACTGATAAGTGACAATTCAATAAAAGCTCTTAGTAAAATACTGTTTTCATAGTACACTGTACAGGATTTATTTTTACTACATCTCTAGCCTTTTATATGTAACATGATATCATTAGTAATTGGCTTGCTTGAAATCACTTCTCCTTCATGAGAGAAAATTTTGGTTCTGCCTTATCTCTAATTCTAGAATAGAAAAATAATTCATATGTTGCAGAAATTGTAAAAGGAAGCTGTGAAAATTCTGAAAACATGGAACTCAAGTTTCATTTAAGCTCTAGGGAAGTGCAATAAAAATTACAATATTTCCACATGAATAAGTAACATGACAAGTCCTGAAAAGGAGTGAGACAAAATTCACATGACACATGAAATGGACTGAAATCTGCAAAACTGACAGGCTTCCAAATCTAACTGCAAAATATGAAATTGGCACAAGGAACCATGTTCCAGTGAAATCCTTCAGAGAACTGATTTCTGACCTGAGACTCCATGACAGTTTTATCAATTATCAGAAAGGAGGAATATGATTAAGTTTTCAGAGAGATGATAAATGGTATAAAGGATCATCTACTGATACAATGTAGTCTGGTAAAGTTGGTCTTAAATGCACAGTCCAGCCAAATGCAGCTATGTTTCAGGAATAAAAAATGTAGAAAATATGACCCATGTGGAGAAGTCAGCCTGGGCACTGGAAGGGAGTTTGACTAGAGTTTGATATTTATAGTGGATTATCCGTGGGATACAGACATGCAGTACAACATAGAAGCTATAGATCTACATACAAATCTATAGACCTCTGAGCAGAAAAGTATCTGGAAGTAGTAGGAAAGTCCTACCTACATAAATACTCATAATTTCAATTTAACATAGTCCTCTTCTTGGGAATTTCTAAATATTCTTAATTTTTTTCAAGTTGAAGAACATATACCTAAAGACTCTCCTATACATTTTTTTAATAGCACTAATTAATCTGTTATAAAGTTAGAATGGGCATATTTTTTAAAACTGAACCAAATTAAGTATAACAATATAGATTTTGGAATATTTTGCTACTGGCAAACATAGAAAGAAAACATGATGACTTCTCAAGAAATTTCAGAAGTGCTTTCTAACACCAGAAAATGTTTCTCTTGATGTCATTTTTCCAGCAAATATCATATCCCACCTAGAGAGAAGTTAGGTTTTTTATGTGAGATTCATTATTCTACTAATTCACAGTTCTTCATCATTATATCAGAAAGTGAAAAAGAGAGTAAAATGTAATTTACAGACAATCAGTCAGTCAGTGAAACTTTACTTCTTTCATACAGAATCACCAGACTCTGATTCAATTAAATCAAATAGCTCACAGATATTTAAATAATTTTTTAAATCTTTATTTATCTTTCCCCCTACTCCTCCTCTTGAGAAGGCAGACATTCTTAATGTCATTATTTCAGTTAAAGGGTTTCTTTTGGTAAAGGAATAGTTCTAGTATTACAATAGGACAACTACATTTTTGGTATATTAATTTCTGGGTAGGAAAGAAGGTATGTAATATTAAGTAACCAAAAAAAAAATCTTCCAAACTTATTGTATATTTTTTTTTCTGTAATAATTATATAATCTTCAAAAGAAATGGGGTATTTTGTTGTTAATTCTGTCTGTTTATTGCAGTCGACAACAAAGTATACTAAAAAAAAGCTTTCAATATTAGCACACATTTTAGAAGACATTTTAATCTGCCTGTTGTGCATGTTTCGTAATGAAAAATATAATTTGGAGATACATTTCATTAATCTTTGGGTTTTGCACATTGAATAGAGTCTTGAGGGTGCCTTAAAAATAAGAAAAATGTAAAAATATAGCTGTGCTTGTGCACAGGCAGAGGGAAAAATGCCATTATTCTTTGCTTTTTGAATCAGTTTTCTGATTTTTTTAAACACATCATTTGCATTTACATTTTCCAACAAGGAAAAAAGATCTCACTTCAGCATTTGGGAGCTCATGCAGGGTCTGTTTCCTCCAGCCTTTATAATTTAGATGTGGTTTCCAAGCGAAGACTCGGTAGCCAATCAGTCCTCCCGGCACCCTGTGGCTGCAGGTGGAGGACTGATGGGATGCTGCTCTGTGTGTGGATATGTACATCCCTGCTCACAAAGGAGCTGCCGCTCCTGAGTGATTTGTGGCACAACCATCTGAAGAGAAGCTGAGATTACCCAGAGGGTGACAGTGCTGTAGGCACACACTGCAATGGATAGTCCCCTCTGACTTATGAGTGTGATAAGGCATGCTGGCTGTTGATGACAACGTGCTTCTTAGAACTTCAACTCTGATATCAGCGAGTTAGAAAAGTCACCTCTGGAGCAGAAATCCCGATAATGTATTTAAAATATTTGCCTCAAGAAAGCACTGTGGAATCAATTGGCCTTTAAAATTTTCCCAGGTGCTAATGCAGAATTTTGGGTATTTTCTCTTCCTTTATGTTAAAAGAATGGAGTAAGTCCAAAATGAATTATTTGAATGCAGAGGAATTGCTGATACTTTATATAATCGCTGTATCAAATAGGCAGTGATTAACTATGATCTTTATGCACTTCATTTTGCTTGTAAAAAAGAATCGACCCACAGGTGTTTCAGTGTGAAGCAATCATACACAACCTGGATACTACACGTATGAGTTGAGCAATGTTTTATTTTCTTTTAAAAGTGTTGACATTGATTTTTTAATATATGTAATTGAAACCACTCATTATTACCCACCTTTTATAAGCCTCTGCTCATAAACTGCAGAGGCAGCATTCCATAAATCCCATTAAGCAGCTACTACAATGCCCCACTGATCTAAAAGTTGAGTACATTTGCAAAACAGATATCTCACTTTTCAGGTTTTCAGAAGTTTAAGAACAAATCCCTCTCCTGAAAAAGCCAGAGGTAACCGCAGTCTTAAGTTTTAACCTTTGAGAACCTTTCACATATAACTGCGCTATCAGCTGGAAGTGACATTTCGACACACTCAGTAGATAGTTGTGACATATTAAATACCACCAAGTATGAAACATTTTGTTCTCTAGTGCATCCAAGTTTTATTTATGTCTAGGGCAAAGTGCAAGCAGAAACTTTGCATGTCCTGCATTGTACACTGTCCAGCATAGCAAAAACCGGAGAAATGTTAACAGGAGAAATCGTTAAGATGCCCTGGCATCAGTCTGCTCCTACATTCCCTCCTTTTCCTGTACCAGAAAAGTGAACATTTCACCTTGTGTAGGAGACACTTCTGCTGGCTTACATCAATAGGAAGTGCTACCATCTGTCCAGATGAAGTGAGAATCAACATTTCCCAGCACACCTCAAAAACTTACCTGGTATACGTAAAATTACTGACTAATAAGTAAGCTACTCACTTGAAGAGAGTTCATTGCAGACAACAGATTATTCTTATTCTGCTTTTGCTAGACAAGTAAGACATGATCTCAAAGCTAGTCTAACTTATTTAGTCAAGTTGAGAGGCAACAGAGAATGATTCATCCCACTTGTCTTTAGCCTGTTTAGCAATGGGAGGGAGCTGAGATGAAGCCATAGACCTGCTGTCTAATAATAGTTGAGTCAGACAAATCCCAACATGATATTATGACTAAATTGTTGCTTCATTTCTGTGTCAGCAAAGCAATAAAGTCTCATACTTTAATAAAGTCTCCTGGCACGCCCAAAGATAAGGTGAAAGCCGCAATTTGAAGTTGTTATACAATGCACATTGTTACACATGTTCCTCATGCAGAACAAGCTGTTAAATTTCAGTTACCTACAGACATAAATTAGGTTTTATTAGTCAATCTTTTGCCGAAGAAAATCAGCAGAAAAATATGTATATAAGTAGAGGGTGAGTTACTGCTATTGCATTTCACTTATATGTTTTCTTGTTTCGGTTTTTCTAAAGAAATTTTTAAGGAAGATAAAACTGTTGAGAAGAAAGGTACATTGGGAGGAATTGCAACTTTACATTTTTCAGAAAAGGTGGAAGTCCCAGCTACACATGCCACTAGTGTTAACATCCTCCACGTTCTTCAGTCTTCAATCACATACGCTGCTAAACCAGAACTGTAAATAGCAAAGCTGTCTAGTGTCCTAATATTGTGGCATCACTGAAAGTTTACAGTGCCACAGGGACCTTTTATGTTGTCATCACACTGACATATGTCCTGTAAACACTGTTGAGATCTTACAAGTAAGCTTCCAGTATTTCTGCCCCAGTTTTAGGAGCTTTGTGAATCAAATAAGCCACATTTACAAGCACAAGTCAAAAATTCCAGGTTATCTTACTCATGTTTTATACCCTCTGGAGAACTATACAGACCCTAATATAGAAAACTAGTCATTTACCAGTCTCTGGCATAGTTTTAGGCTGCATAACCAGCAATACACAAGGGAGATGGTATGGATATACAGCAGCCTGCTCTTGGACTGTACTAAACTGGTCACGAAACCACAACTTGCAGTTGCATTTCCAATCAACCTGATGAGGTAATCTAAGTGTTCATCTCTGCTGAAAGGGGGAAGCCCTAGCCACTATCACACCCAGGTGCACATTTTCACTGCAAACTTTGTGCGCCAGCTATTTCCTACACCAGCCATGAACTAATGCAACTAACTGAACTGGCAGGAAATGAAGCATAATGAAGATAACCGCTTTGTCCTACTTTGAGATGGTGATCTGAAAGATAGTAAGCATATCAGGGCTCACACGAAGCTGTGACTATACTGCTAGAACAGCAGCAGGGGTAGGCAAAGGAATAATAAGGAAAAGGAACGAATGCTTTTTTTGGCAGGAGCAGGTGGTTTGGTAAATCAAGCTACTCAATATACCACATTTTGAATATAGGATCTGCTGTATTTATATGAAGGAGTAATGTTTATTCATGTTTCCACATGAAACTAATTGTAAAATATAATCTCCCTCTTTTTTTCTGGATTCAACCATCCTGTTCCCAAGACGTAAGCTAGAAAAATTCTATGCTGAAGAATGCAAACAGAGAGATATCTACTGGTATTGAGTGTTTCAAATATGTACACACAATGCATGAAGAAAAGCAGAAAGTCATCTTGAACAAAGCATAAACAAACAAGAAAGCAGTGCAAATGGAGCCATAGAAGCCACTCATCAAAGATATCATTCCTAAAGAGTGTCTTCAAAATCTAGGTCTATAGCGGTTTTTGTTCTTCATGTGTCAGTTATTACCTCCCTTCTTTTCCTTCTTCATCTTCCAGGTCTAAATTTTGTGTCTCCCTCTTTCCTTTGACATGGTAAGGGTAAATCCAGAACATTCAAAGTTGCAAGAGAGATTGATCATGCACTCTTATTTAATACAGATGCTTGCTGATTCTGCAGCACTGATTAACAAAGGGGCTGCTAGAACATTTCATAGTGCTCTGGGTATTCTGGAACTAGAGAGTGATAGGAGATTGATCTCATCTAACCTTACCTACCCAAGACTTTGGTCTAAAGCAGGAAGCTATGCTCTTTCTGTAGTTAGTGGAAAAAGGTGTATATCTTCAGAGAATAATGCATCTTGTTTCTATTGGATGGGCATTTTGAAATGGAACAAATTCCTCTTAGGACTTTCCTATCTCTTCTTAGCACTATAGACAAAGCCTGAATTATTGGGTTATATCAGACACAGCTTTAATATCAGATAACAGCCAAGATTATTCCAGAGAAGTAGGGATCTGTTTGCAAGCACTAATCTTTTGATAGCACAGTAGGAAATGTGATACGAATTAAAACTTTCGTTGTTCACTAACACCACATAGGTGGATAACTTTGAAAAAGATTATGTAATCTGTGCAAGATTTTTCGATACTTTATTTATCTATATATACATTTGCTATGAAGAAAAGAGAGAAAAAAGAAAAAAAGCTGAAGCGTGACTAACACGATTTCATATCACATTAATATCAAATAATATGTTACCAGGTATAAAAAGGTAGTCCAGAATCACAGCAAGGAATTCTAAAGCATGTTCAATTGTCATATATTATAAAATTTAAATCTCCTTATTAATGGGAAATATTATAAGAAACTAGTTTTTTATGTTGTTTTTTGATCACTCTGCTATCTGGGTTTTTTGATCACTCTGCTATCTGGGTTTGATAGGACTCTTCATTTGATTTAAAGTCCTAAATAAATTTCTTTAAAGTTTTGCAATAGCTAAGATGAACAGAGATTCTTAATTTATAAATCCTCTACAGAAATAAGAATGCACTGTCAACATATGATGTGAAAAATATAGCAACACCCCTTTTTAAAATAGTTACAAAATTTTTCGTGTTTTCAGGAGCTAGGAACTGTCATCTCAGAATTTCCCTAAGAGCCTATAGAAAGCATTTGCTATATTAATGTCAGTGTCACGTCTCTGTAATATGGATTTAGGTACAACAGACTTTTGTGGCTTTAGGTATTTACATCTTCACTCTTTTAATTTAAGTGTGACTGTAGAGGCCATTAAAGGTTGCTGAATTTTGATGAGGCTTTCTGGATGGTTGATATCACATCATGGGAGCTGTTTCACCTTTTATTGATTTGGGATTGCAAAAAACATGGGAATTAATACAGTCTTTGGAACTGCAGCAGTTTGGTACGAATTGTTAAAGACAGGTATTTAAAATCTTTATTTTGAAATACTGGCTTTTACACATTGGAGGAAAGTAATCGTTATTTCTCCTATCTTACACTTACTCATCTTTCCTGCATACTCACTGGTATCCAGTGAGCTACTCTTTGAAACCATTTCTTTCGCTGTGCTGAACACTGATTTGGCAATTTCATGTGTATAGATAGATATTCAGAAGTCAACCAAAATCAATAGAGCACAGAGAATCACACAGTTTTTAACTGTAAAGCCCTAATTTGTGTTGTTTTTCTAGTTAAGCACAAATGAGTACAAATCCACCCTGTGGAGGCAACCACGTGCATTGTCATAGACAAGTTTAAATAAATGCTGCTCCAGGCAGTCATAGCAGAAGTTGCAGCTTGAAGGTACAAGCAATCAAGTTGTAAGTACTTGAAGTGATGGTCATGTCATTGTGCATCTCTACGATAACCACAAACATCTTAGCACTATGAAAAAAATTAAATAAAATAGAATGAAAGAGAGCTTACATTCAATCTGCCAACCCTTTCCTGCATATATTTCCTGGAAAGACAAGATCATAAAACTCATCACTGGAAAGTTTTTCAAATGTCCACCTAGTCCTGAGCTTTAATATTTTAATTTCTCCTCAGATTTTGCATTTTAGAAAGTAATTTGGGGGTATTTTCTGGGGGAAAAGATAACATCAAATATTTAGATTTTTAAAATCATTCTGGTTTTAAAATATTCTGTAGTTGCTTTTTTCCCCCTGAAACATTTTCACCATATAGAAACAAAGAGTAAAGTTTATCTTTTGTCTTCTAATAAAAAAAATTGAAAAAATCCAGATGACATTAGATCAATCAGGCATTCCTAAGAAATTATGAAATCCATAATAAGGCATCACATAAATATAGTGCAATATGACATTCCTTTCAAGTTACTGAATGTCTTATCAGATTAATGAGTTGTACTAAACATGTGTGACAAACAAACCCTTAATATGTAACGAAATTAATTTCCAAAATTTAAACAGGAAATTACTTCTTCAATGAAGCTGTCAAATTTTATTATAAATTTTTGGTTCTAACAATGTGAGATAAAATTTGGCAATTCAATAGCACATACTGAAATATGCCTCTTCTCTTTCAGAAACATATTATGATATGACTGGTGAAACTGTCATTAGGATAATAACATTATCATATTAATGACGCAGGAATATATTAAAAATGATCACCAATTCCCATGCACCCACCTCCACCCCCAAAGTATAGAAGCTAAAATAAGCCTCCATAATTCAGCTAAAGTCACTTTGGTGGTGGTGTGTTTTGGTTGTTTGTTTTCCCCACAGAACACTGATTTTCAGTGACTTCTATTTTGAGGAAGTGTTTGCTTTTTCTGTGACAAGCTTTCTCACCCCTAGACCATAATTGTATCCATACGGCTCTTACTCTCCTCGGGTTTCCTAAAATAGCATGAATTCCTCTGAGGTCCTTCCAGTAGAAATATTCGAAGAAACACCAACAGTCAATGCAACAGTATCAGTGTGACTTCATTTCTAGTAAGGTTAAAACATTCTTCCTCTCTGATGGATCATGGACTCCCTTCAATTATTCACAATTGCATCATCTCTGGGCTGAGCAACAAAAATGCCACACAGTACCCTGAATCATAGGATCATAGAACCATAGAATCATCGATGGCTTTGGTTTGGTTTGGTTTGGTTTGGTTTGGTTTGGTTTGGTTTGGTTTGGTTTGGTTTGGTTTGGTTTAGTTTGGAAGGGACCTTAAAGACCATCTGGTTCCAACTCTCCTACAGTGGACAGGGACACCTTCCACTAGACCAGGTGGCTCAAAGCCCCATCCAACCTGGCCATAAACACTTCTAGGGATGGGACATCCACAAGCCTTTTGGGCAACATGTTCCAGAGCCTGATGACCTCAGCAGCTGCAGAATACTGCAGTGTGCCACCTAAGAAACAGTGCCTAGCCATTAAATCTGTCACCTGTTCAATATATTGCTCTACTTGTGAAACATCATACTAAATTCAAGGTCTCTGTCATCACCTTCAAGGCCACCCACAACCAGCTTCAAACTTGTCTAAGGCAGCAAACAAAATGGTAGGGTGTTTGTGGATGGCATCTTCAGCTTTATGAAATAATACATTTTGTTTCCTTGCTTTTAAAAAAAGCTTTATGATAATATAAATAGGAGAAAAATATTTTTCTGGAGTTTGTAAAAATATGTTGGATTAATTTTCAAGTCAAATTAAGACAAATAGACCACAGGTCAGTGGAAATAAAAATTCTAGTCAACAAAGAAAATTTTCAAGATTATTTTTGTTTTGATATAGAAGAAAACCAAAGTAATTTGATTTATTTTCTATAAGGCCAGCCTTTCACTTGCTCAGAATGACAGCAAGCATAAAATCGTAAATAGAAAACTGTAAAGATTGTTCCCATTTCAGTTTAAAATGATCTATATTCCGTACAAACTGAATTAATAATGGAACAAGACTTCAACGTATATTCGCCTCAGGTGTGGAAATGCAAGGAGGTGGCTGATAGTTGTTAACACTTTTTTAAGGTTGTATGAGTGATGAGAACGATAATAGGATGGCTGACTGGCTGGAATGTGAAAAGTAAGCATACTGCTATGCAATTATCTGCACAGAATACAGAGACGGAAGACAATACGGGTGAAAATGTCACGTTATGACAGAATTTGTGTTCTCATAGATTGCTCAGTGTCTTTTTCTTTCCAGACAGCATTTCATGCGCAATAGAAATGATATTCTATAGGACAGGCAACTCATCTATTTGCAATTTATAAACACCTTTTAATGGAATGCTATGTTTCTCTAGTTTTCAGTGTCATATGGAATGGATTAAAATACCAACAGGCAGATTCACATCAGGTTGAAATTATCAAGTTTAAACAGCAGCTATCAACAGTTTGCTGTCAAGAAACAAGGAAGATGCTTGATGTGGGTGGCCCTGCAGAAATCTGTCTTATGTCCTGTGGTTTTAATGGTTTCATTAACAACCTAGGTGACTTATCAGCCTTGACACTCAACAGTAAACTGTTGAGTGCTGCAAACCCTTTGGAGGACAACTTGTGAATTTAAATTGATCCTGATAAATTGATGAAATTGTCAGAAGTCTTTAAAATGAAATTCAACACAGTAAAGTAAAAAAACTGCATAAAGAAAAATAAATCAATATATATAGCGACAATAGCAATGAGGCTGGGAAATATGCGAACCTGAGATATGGAGGACTGGAAATGAGTCCAAGTAAACAACTACTGCTGTACAAGTAGGGTTTTCTAACATGCTAGTAAGTGAGTTGCAAGCCGAAAATGAGGTGAGGTATATTACTCCTCTACAAATAATGTAACTGCAGAACTACTTCCAGGTTCATATGTTGTTAGGAAACTGGAAAAAAACAAGAATCAGGCAGAGGCGAATAAAATTTCAATAGAGCATGTGGGACAAGGGAAGAAATAATGGAAAACCTGGAGGACTGCTTTTATTTTATTTTAAAAAGAGGAGTTTGTGTTCCAGGAGAGAAAGGAGAAACAGGTCCCAGAGATTTTATCGCAGTCTCCCAGGGTGAAATTATTTCTTGTAAAAGAGGTAGTGATTTTCAATCATAGAATCAGAGAGTCATGGAATACCAGGTTGGAAAGGGATCACCTGGCCCAACATTTCATGGCAAGAGCATGGCCTAGACAAGATGGTCCAACACTCTGCCTCACTGAATCTTAAGACTGTCCGTTGTTGGGGAATCTAACAGAATGTCCCAGAGTAGTCTCTGGGAAGATAATTCAAATGGCTGATTGTCTCATTGTAAAGAATTTTCCTCTTGTGTCTAATCAGGATCTCCCCAGGACTAATTTGTGTGTATTACTGCTCATCTTTTCCACATGAATCGTTGGAAAGAGGGAGCCTCCATCTACACAGTCACTCTTTAAATGCTGGATCATAGTAAGAAAGTCTTCCCCAAGCCTTCTTTTCTCAATGCTGAACAAATCCATTTCCCTCAGGCTTTCCTTGACAGGCTTCCCAGTCCTTTGATCATCTTTGTTGCCCTTCTTTGGACCCTCATCAGCCTGTCCAGAACTTTTTTTGCATGACAGGGACTAAAACTGAACACAGTATTGCAGGTGTGGCCTGGCAAGCACTAAATAGAGTAGGATAACGATTTCTTTCTCTCTGCTGGTGAGGCCCTTGTTGATGCAAGCTAGAATCCCACTTGCTTCTTTGCTGCAGCAGCACGTTGTTCACTCATGTTGAGCCCATTGTCTGCGAGGACCTACAGGTGCCTTTCCACAGAGCTCCTATGCAAATGGGTAGATCCCAGTGCCATACTCCTGGATCATATGCTGCCACGTGCAGCGCTTTTACTTGTCGCTCCTCCAGCTTACCCAGGCCTTCCTGCAGGGTTCTGAAGTGTTTATTTCCCCAACCAGCTTGTAGTCATTGGTGAACTGTATCAGGATACGCTTGAGCCCAACTTCCATATGAAGATATCACACAGCGTTGAGCCCAATACCCATCCAGGGGCGACTCCACCTCTGACAAGTTGCCAGTTTCCAAAGGAGCTGATTACCACCACTGTCTGGGTGTGGCCAGGCAGCCAGGTCCCCACCCACTGCACAGACACCTTGTCTAGACTGTCACACAGTAATTTCTCTAGGAGGCGGCTGTGAGAAACCCTACCTAACACATTGGAGAAATACAAGTAGAAAATGTCCACCACTCAATCCATGCACATTTTCTGTGTCTTTAGTTTTCTGATGGCCAGGATAAGTTTTATTTTCAGGAACCATGGTTTATTTGAAGCATTAGGGAAACTTAATTCTTATCAGAGGTGTGTAAAGGGAAGAAGGCAGTAAAGAATTTATGTAGATGATATATCTTTATTCCTGTATTTCTAGTGGTGTTTCAGATTTGTATATTTTGCAGTATGTCTATTTATGATTAAAACACAATCTAATATAGTAAAAATGTAGTAACCTTTTCTTTACATAAACGATCAGACGAGTTAACTATGTATAGGTAACTATGCACAGAGTCTCAAGATTTCTTAAGAAAATTGCTAAAATAGATAGAATTTCAAAACTTTTATAATGATTCTTACAAAATCCACCACAGAATGGAGCCTTTTCACACTTTTCATGATGTTATAGTCCCTGCACTTAAGGAGAAAAGAGAAAATGAATATGTTTAAAAATGTTAAGTATTTTGGGATTATCTCCTTTTATATATATCGTTTCAGGTTTTAGAACTTTCTAATAGTTGCTTTCATCTTGACAATTCATGAAAAGGCAGTAAAAATATCTAAAAATAAGGATTGTTAAAAAAAGTTTTTCTCTGTAAAAATTTTATGCCTAAAAGGAAGGGTCATAGAAATTACAAAGCAGAAGAGATCCTGAAAATTTTCTTCCATTACAGATTAAGCAATTTAAGCACCAAGCAATCTCAAATTGGCATCAATACTAAAAAGAAAAAAAAAAGTAAAACTCATTTAAAAAAAAATGAAGACCAGAAGACATAAGACATCTGCTTCTGCCCAAGATTATGTGCTTAAATTAATAAACAACACCCAAACAAAAATGGTGCAAATGGGAGGCAGGAGTACTGAAAAGAAGCTGTTGCATGGACTATTCCTATTTTTTTATATCACTCCTTGGACCTGTGATTTAAGATCAGGGACACAGCTTAAAGGAATCAATTCCTGTGCCTAAGCTTCTTTCCAGGGATCTTGGGGTGGCAAGGAGCATATCACTACACTAAAATTGGCTGAGAACAGATACAACATCTCAAAGCACAAATGTATGTTCCCTAATTCATCTGTGCTAAAGGGGTAAGAAATCTTCATTTGTGCATTTCTGGTGTAGATTTCTGCATATTTCATCTCAGGATCCCTTTCCCTTAGGGTGAAGTGTCTGAGGGTGCAGTGTCTAACCTTGCTGGTCCCTGGCACGTGTGCTCTAAACAAGGATAATTCTGAAGTTCATGCTCAGATTGCTCAGGTCTGTTTCTCTGTCTTTCTGGGAAACCTGCTAGTGTTTTACAACTCTCACTGTGATTTCTAGATGTACATATGTAAATGTATTTGTATGTATATATACACACACAAATGAATTTACCTTGCTACAACATATTGACTCTCCTTATTTTGTTGTGTGACCATGGGAACTTCCCTAAGGAGCTTGCCTCCAAGATCTTGCAGTCATTCTTGATCAGTTTGTGCCCTAGGGCCACAGGCAGAAGCCTACTTACCTCCCTTATCAACCCCTGTTTTAACAGAGAAGCATAGCTGTACCCAGGAGCTGGCTAGGCTTACGGTGAGTCAGAACTTAAGAGTGATGTCATGATACTGCATTTTGGATCTGGGTAGGATCTGATGCCATTTTTTTCCCCAGCTAAATCACAGTAAGTAGTGTTTTCCCTGAGGAAAGAATGGATTTTGGAAGCTGAAATGGGAGCAGGAGGATGAATGATGGGTGAATGGAAAAATTTAGTGTTCCCTCAGGCTTATATACTAGGTAAATTTACTTGAATGGGCTTGCCAAAACTCAGTTTACTTCACATATCCTGGTTCTTGAATCTTTACAAGCTAATTTCCGCTATGAATTCCTCTTTTTCTCTGCCAAGGATATTTATAAAACAACATCTTGTTCTCAGTCTCAGCAGTACTCACATACCACTTCACAAGTTGTCAAAAGCTTAGTCAAGCACTAAGAAAACTGAAACTCACATAATTAGGCTAAACTCAGAACAAATGTTGTTAGCCTGTATTTCGACTGAAGTTTGCTACCTCTTTCAGATAGCAAGGCCCTCAAAACTCACTCTTTTATCAATTATACTAGCTGGTGTAAAAATAAATTGTACATATTCTTCCTTGTAAACCTTGAATAAATTAAACAAAGTCAATGGAGAACTTGGAATTTACCAAAGTGATAAAAAACTGAAAATTGTCAGCAATGTCTTTTTGATGTCCAAAACCAGCAAAAATGAAATCTGCATAAAAGATTAGAGGGCTGCTCTCCTGTTCATTTCTCTATTCTTCTAGACGAGGCTTTGTTTGAGTAGTGCTTGTTGATCAAGCTAATAATTTACAATTTTTTTTTAATGTGTCTGGATTTTTCTGTTTGAATGTGGAAGACTCAATTAAAATGTATCAGACCTTAGGCCAGGCCACAATGACAAAACCAAACAAAAAAACCAGTCTCTCTTTCAAACTTTTTCCTGAATAGCCTTCAGTATTAATAGAACTGAATTTCTGACCCACATTCATCTGCTATTCACTCCATGGTAATGACGTGAACCAAATTTCCAGTTTCTGACACAGAAGGTCTCTACTTCTTGAGAACACAGGGTGTCAGCTCTACTACTTGTGTTTCTGTGGTGGCTGGAGCCTAAAGGCAACCAGAAAATAAGGAAGAGCATGTTATGCTTTTTCAAGATAAGAATGGACAAGTTCCATGCAGAGGACCTGCTGTGACACCTGACATAAATTGGCCTTACTTAGATCACTGTTAGATGCTAGCTTTCTTTTAAAAGTACAGAAGTGCCTGCTCTGAGGCTGGATTCTGAGGTTTTTCACTAGACTTGATGTTTCACAAGCTTGCTTACCCACAGTGGAAATGATAGGGTAAATGTTTCCCCTGAAAAATAACATCTTCGGTTTTGGGTTGTTTTTTCAGCCAAGTGTAATTCACCCTGCAAGTGCAGAACCATTTATGCTGTACAATGGAAGAGAAGGCAAGACATGGAGAGATTCTGGGGAGCATCAGCTGTAAGAGGACTGCTGTGGAAGGGTGCTTAAACTAGCTGAATATCTATTTGATGTTTGAAATTAAAGGAGCTCTTCTAGTTGTTTTGTTGGGTTTTTTTTTCCTCCTGATATAGTATCAAACATTCAAGAAGTCTTTTCTTTCTTTCTTTTCTTTCTTTTCTTTCTTCTTCCAAACATTAATGGTAAATGTGAATGAAAAGATCAGATTACTGCATAAAAATGTCTTAATTATTGATTCATAATTAAAAGTAGATTTATGACTGTAATTCTTCTCAGTTACTCTTTTTGTAAAGACTATATCTTTTTTAAATTTAGAAAAATTTTCCCTTGTGATCAGGAGATCAGAAACTACCTTGATCATTGCAGTTTACAGCACCTTATGAGTAGGTTCACTGTATTGTCTGAATATTGTATCAAATAATATGTTCAAACACTTAAAAAATGTTTGGAGATGAACTTGTGCAAGCTGTGTTCACCTGAACCTTCTGGCCTGCTTCATGAGGCCCTGAACAGCTCTCAGAAAGTCTTCTCTGAATTCACCAAACCTGTTGCCTGCAAAGATAGTAAAACGTAACTTTACAGCTACAGCAAACTGCATATGATGACATCTCTCAGGTCTTAGAGACTCTCAGCAGAAGCTATGTCTTCCAGCCTTTCTGTTTCATGATGACAACACTAGCCACAGATATAGACAATATTATTTCAGTTAACCACAGAAGTGTCCCATTATTATGTAGATATTTAACTGGTACAGCAGTGATTATGACGAAATTATCTATAGCCCATGCTTTTCAGCATTTTCCCACTAAAATTTATTATTTCTTTACATCTGTTTAAATTACAGTATCGCCATTATTTGTTAAATATTTCTCCACTGACCTATCTCACTGCTTTACATAGGGATTTGTATCCTGGGGTCTGCAGTACTCCCATTTTATACCCAGCCCCTTAAAAAAATCCATAAAACCCTGCAACTTCAGGGAATAGAAATTAAAACAAAAACTAAATACAAGAAAATGAAAAATGCTGACAATCTCCAGGCTTTTGTTTGATTGTTTGTTTAATCTATGTGCTTCCATTAGTTTGTAAGAAAACTGTAGTTTTATGGCTAAATGGAATAAGACTACATTTTTTTCCATTTGTCGTCATTTATGACTCCTTACCACAGCACCAGTTGTGACAGCATTAACATTTTTGAACACTTGAGCCTCAGCTTACAGTGGGACACTTCCCACTGCAGCCTGAATACACACCAGGGCAAATAGTCATTTCATTCAACTGCAAAATGGATGTATTAGCAAATCATTGGTGACATACCAACCTCCCTTCTGGCTTGGCAGCTAAATTACAGAGGGCATATTTAATTAAACAAACCCCCAAATTAAAATCTAAACCCCACAACTGAATGTAAATTAATGGGTTTTTTTCATGATCTATGGAATTATTTGTAGCAGATACTAGAAGAAATACCCATAAACTGTTCTTAAAAAAATACACGCCTTCTCTAATGTTGCTTTACTGGCACTCTGACTAGGTATAACATTTCACTGTAAAGCTCCTGGGAACGCTAAGAAATTTCACTTTATTAATATGGGGCATATAAGGCTTTCACTATATGGAATTTCTTGGCTCTCCAGGGGTGACGAGGATCAAGGTAATCCCCATCTGTAAACCAGAGGTATTAATAAGTTATTAAATTTTATGTTATGTTGTATTAAGACCGGCATTATTTACATATTTTAATGATGGCTCATGAAATCTGTGCTGCTGATATTCTGTCACATGTTATAAATCCCCCAGAACCCTACACAGAAAGAATGCAACGTATACATATGAAGCTTAAGGAACAGAAGCAGCCATTTCTTTAACTACGGCTTGGGATGATAGAGTTGCTTCCACATTCAGAGATTTGTTGATGTTGCCTTTACTAATAAAACACCTTGAGTCAAAGAAAAGTTAAGCAGAAGCTTTTGTCATTTTTTAAAAGGGATTTTATACTCTTATCTCTCTAGAAAGTGATCATTTGCTTAGACTGTAAAATGTTCAGACCAGGACCTTTGTTTTGTGAAAATTAATTTTTGTTTTTTTTCTCATTCTGCCAGTGATTTCCACATCAGTCCATTATTCATACTGACAGCTATGAGTTAGCCTAATCAAAACACAGTTCTTCATCTGAGCCTCTGAGCTTACAATTCGTCAGAAGCAGAACTTAGCAATTGCACCTGGGTTTCAAGACGTCCCTCTGTGCTGGAGCAGGCTAACCAAGCTGGGCGCAATGAATATGTGTCTTTGATTGTCTCTTGAGGAGGTTTCCTACAGAAATTACTGACCATTCCTTGTACACTCTGGAGCAACAGGTTATTAATGGGTGCTGCCCCTGGCCCATAAGAACAAGTAGTCCTCAAGCCATCTGTTCCAGGCCATAATCAGCATAAATGTGCCTCAATGGGTGAGACCTGTGGCAATTTGAGATCCCAAAGTAACTGTTATCAATAGAACTGCTTCACTGGAAGGTGACCATGGAAGCAGAATTTCCTTAAGTCTATGTGCCATTGGAAATAATGTAGCTACACATTTTTTGTATACAATATAAAGCAAAATATGGAGGGGGGGAGGAAATATGGAGGAAATATTTACAAAATAAAGCAAAATATGGAGGGGGAAAACTAATTACAAAGTTTTCACCAACATCTTGGAAAGAAACTGGTGTGTTCCATCATATCTGATCAACCTAGCATATTCTGGAAGAATTTTTACCTACGAAAAATTGTGCCTAGTGCTAGGTTACATTGCAAGTCTCAGTAAAGTTAGATCTCACTTCCGTTTGATTTACAGCACATTAGCCATAAGCAACTTCTCTACAACTTCCAAAATAGCTTCTCGGAGTGAAGACTGACCCGTGTCAAACCTAATAAGCAAGACCAGGACTGAATGCCATCAAGGTCTTCCAATGTTTGATTGTTATACATAATGTGTATCCCAACTTAGCATTTTTATTCCATGCCTTAAAAGAAGGACAGGTAGCAAAATTGTTGTTTCATTTCATTCTACATAAAGCCATAATGAAAAATACTTTTTACAGCTCCTTTTCTACGTATGTTTGTTATTTCTGTTTCACATTTTGGTTAAAGTTTTCAGTGCCTTCCATATATTGCGCCAGCACATATGCGACAAAATTATTGCTGACATTTGACTTGAATTATATTTTGTATTCTTATATCCTTGAACAGTAATGGTGATCTGGAGTAATTGATATCCTTAAAGCTTTACAGTTTTGTTTATTTGTTTGGGGTTTTTCTTAAAAAGGAACTGCATTACTCATCAGACAGCACTTCAATGTCAAAAAACTGAAGATACTGATTTAGACATATTCCAAGGACCTCAGTTTAGCAAAAACCACCTCTGAAATGTAAGAAGCATAATGAAATGACATATCTACAGTATTTCACAAGAAGAAATATTCAGATCCCAGTGGAAAGACATCATAATTTTATGACTGATTTTTAAATTACTTTGATTATTGTCAAATTTTTGGATTTAATTCTTTGTTTGAGAAGATGTCCTAAAAACAATAGGATGCTTTGAATATATCTTGCATTTTAAGTTACTAAATAAATATATTTAATCCAAGAAATATAAACTCTAAATAAAATATTTATATTGATTTCATTAAATAAGATGGGTTCTCAGACTTCCTTATTTCTCTCATCTTTTTTTTACTCATAGAGTGATATAAAGAAAACTCCAACAAATACAATATTCTCCTTTTAAAATCCTTCTTGCCTGCTCTGATTTAAAGCATTCCATGACTTCATCGGCTACAACTGTTATATGTGGTACGTGACTGCCTGAATGCAGTAATTAAGAGGGGTAGTCTACTTTAAAATTAAAAGGAACAAGAACCTTTTTGCCAAATATTCCCCAAAGCATTTATTAAAGTAGAAAATTATTTCATTTACACTGGTACAAATTGTGTGGGCATCTTGTATGGCCGTATCTGTTGGATTTTGTAGATCATAAAATCCTCTCCTCCTCCCAATTTTTATAAGACTCTTTTCTTAGCTTCCTAAGTTCCTGCAAGTTGCACCATACACTTTGTAAATACCTATTACTTTTAATTATAATTTTTATTTCTGCTGTCCTTTAGAGACTCACTCAGGACCCAGAGCTTATGTAGTGTCTATAAACAAAACACTATTGAAAACTAAGACATGGTCTTAAAGGTCTTAAAATCAAAAGCATCAATCTCACAACGACTTATGCAAGCTTTTAGCTGTATGTGTCATGAATAAAACCAGGTCTATGCTATATTATTATGTGAACACAGCTATGTCAGCTAGGAATGGAAGGGAAAAAAATCTCACTCCCAGCTAATACTCACACCAGAAACACTAACTATAGACTCAAGTGTCCTGACAGAGCTCAATATATATTATGAGAGGACATGCCACACTTAGACAGATAAAAAAACTCTTCTGACATTTTCTGCTAAATTTTCATTAGAACATTTTTGGCAACAGAAAAAATTCCATTTCACATTTCCTTTCAATTAAGAAAAATGTAAACAATCAAATAAAGTAATTGTATTGAAAAGCGAAAGTTTTCTTTTCTTTAGATTTTAATTCTGATTTTTTTTCTTTGCTCTAAGAATACCCTGTATCCATGATATGAAAATTTATTCACTTAAAAATAGCGTGACACTTATGAGAAGTGTATCATTTTAACAATGAATAGCAATTTTCACAATTTTAAATGCAATTTTCACATGCTGCTCAACATCAGGATGACAGTAATCACTATACACTGCACTTTCACATATTTCTATGTAATATAAATGTGATTTTAATTTTTTGATAGAAAACCATCAAGGCTAGAGTGTTTGTTTGCAGGTAGTCTATTTAAAGTATTGCAAATAACTATCACTGTTTAAACAGCAATGTCAGAATAAAAATTCTGTCCTCAGATGTGGTTTAGAAATAATCTTGATGTACTGAAATCAAGACCAAAATCAAACCCAGATGTCTATATTAGCTAGTGTATTCTTAGTGTTACCTAGAAAGAGCAATACCTTTCCAAAGAGATCCTTAAAACCTCCATGTGCCTTAAACCTTCCAATAAGAAACACTTTTTTAACTCATCATCTTTATTTTCCTGGTTAGCTGCTTAGTGGCTGATCTGTCTGTGAACATTTTATTTTATCCCATTTTGTTCAGTATCGCTTCCTATTATCATACAGTCATAGACCTCAAGGATTTCCCCATGAAAATATGAAACAAAAGTAGGCAGCCATTTATGTGCTTTGATGTGGGAGGTCCAGCCTCAGTGTTCGCAGCCATCCGTCAGTAAAACTCCACCCCAAGCGACGAGAGCTCCTCCTTTGAGGAGGACTCCATGGGCGGCACTGAGGTCTGAGACCCTCCCCTCCCTCCAGAATGTTCTACTGAGTTTGATGCCCCGTTGGATGTTTGCTGTTGTACCCTCCTCTCAGTTAATTTTATTGGCTCCCGGGCCCTCAGATCCTCCCCTCATTCACCTCCCCATTGGATTGTTCCCCTAACCCCGCCCAAGTTCTGCCTCCCTTTTAAACCCCTGCAAGCCCCTTGTTCTTCGGAGTTCTCTCTCTGCACCTCTCCCTCTCGGATCCCTTTGCCTACCCTGCAATAAAGGAGACTTTGGAGGAGACCCTCTCTCACCTCCTTTTGCCTCCTTCCATCTTTCGCTCCATCGCGCCTCGCCTGTGCTCACCAGGAGCCGCCTCACCTCCCGCGTGAGTGACCCGCGCAGCACCCGAGTCCTTTGTCGGCTCGCAGACCCCCCAGAGCCAGTGTCCTCGGCTGAGACCTGAGAGGATAGCCAGGCAACACTTTGAATTTACATTTTTAAAAATACTTATATATATTCACAAACAATACAAAACTGTGAGGAGCTGTTGACTCCTTCAAGGGCAGAGAGGCCCTGCAGAGAGACCTCAACAAATTAGAGGGCTGGACATATGAAGTTTAACAAGGGAAAGTGCTGGATTCTGCACCTGGGATGAAGCAACCCTGGACGTACGGACAGACTGGGGAATGAGATGCTGGAAAGCAGCGCTGTGTATAGGTTCTGCCTGAAGAAGAAGAGACTGAGGGAAGACCTCATCATAGTTTACATCTTCCTTGTGAGGGGAAGAAGAGGGGCAGGCACTGATTTCTGTGGTGACCAGTGACAAAGACCTGAGGGAATTGCCTGAAGTTTTGTCAGGGGAGGGTTAGGTTGTATATTAGAAAAAAGATTTTCACCTAGAGGGTGGCTGGACTCTGGAACAGGCTCCCCAGGGAAGTGGTCACAGCACCGAGGCTGACAGAGTTCAAACAGCATTTGAAATATACTCTTGGGCACATGGCATGTTTCTTGGGGAAGATGCTGCACAGGGCCAGGAGCTGGACTTGGTGATTTTGTTGGGTCCCTTGCAAATCAGCATATTCTGTGATTGTGATATATGTGCACATATCTGCAGAGGCATAAACAAAAATTGCTCATACAAAGGGACTCATTCTGACAGATGTGTTTGCCTGCATATCGTTGAGCATGTCAATAGTTTTTGTTTCACATGATTTCTTTCCTTTATCAAAAGGAAAATATTTGCGTTGTAGGTATCTATATATCTGCGTATCAATCTATCATTTCACCCATTCCCTATATATACTTAAACTTGTGGCAAAACAAAATCTAATAAAAAAGACAGCCCAGTGTTTCCCTAGAACAGGCTAGGCACACATTTAAGCATTCAAACTTCTTAAAAATCTTCAGCAAGAATAAATCAAACAGCTTTCCTGAGATGGTATTTCAACCCTTGTTTGGACCTTCCTGTTGCCACTCTATATCCTGAAGAACCTTGTAACACTGGACAATATGAGTTGCACCATAATAGCCTATTTCCTGCTGTGTTGGTTTTTGAGGTTTTTTGGTTTAGGACTCTTTTTTTGGAGTAATTTTTCCTGATAGTTTCTGTTTTAAGCAGCTTAACTACAGCGATAGGGTGCCCTAATGGTACCCAGGAGATTTTCTTTGTCAATAACTGAAAGATATAATAGTAGCCTGCTAAGCATCTGCTTGCTCAGTGATTTGAGCTGTACAGTAGCTGTCCTGAAATTGTCCTGGCTGGTAGCAGTCCAATAGCACTGTTTACAATTACTGTTGTTACTAGTGCCATTACTACTATAGGGTGAAGTTCACCCTGATGCAGAGGACAGCACAAGGTCAATTTGTTTTATGAAATCCCAGATCAGCCTTTTCTGACACTGTTAAGGGAAACTGAAATTGTGCACAGCTCTTGTGTTTTCTCCTTACATAGAATTGAATGTTGTACATGTTAGGAATTTTCTGTAAAAATCTGTTTTGTGGCTTCTTTTCAGAAGAAAAATAAGGAACAAAATTTAGCATTCTGTACAATTTTATGCAAAAAACAGCAAGAGGAATAAGAGCCTGCTCTACACATCTTCCTGAGGAAGTGGAGAGGGGGGTGCTGATGTCTTCTCCCTCCTATCCAGTGATGGGATACATAGGAATGGTTCAAAGCTGCACCACCAGGAAGTGTAGACTGGACATCAGGAAATATTTAGTTACTGAGAAGGTGGTCAAACACTGCAACAGGCTTCCTAGAGAGCTTCCTTCCTTCCTGTTTGAGGCCTTGCCAGTGTTTAAGAGGCATTTGGACAATGCCCTCAACAACAGTCCTGTCCTTTTTGTCAGCCTTGAATTGGCCAGGCAGTCCTGTCCTGTCCTGTCCTGTCCTGTACTGTCCTGTCCTCCCCTCCCCCTCCCCCTCTCCCTCCTCTCCCTTTCCTCTCCCTGATTATGCATGAGAAACACAGCTAACGTAAATAAAGCATAGATACAGGGAAACAAAGCAAGAAACAATCCAGCAATTTTATAACAAATTCAGCCTCAAATCTATCAAAACAATACAATGAAATATTACACCAGTGTCTGTAACCAACACCTAATAGACAAAGCCAACTCTACACACATTGGTTTGACTATTTTAAAATCAACTGAGAGATTATCTTACCAAATCACAGGTTACAAGAAGAATAAAGAGAACAAACCGATAAGAAACCCTAAGCCAAAGCAAGTTAAAGAATCTAACAAAAAACAAACCAAATAAAATATCTTTAAAAAGAGGAATAAAAAAATCAATCAAGAAGGAAGTTTAGGTTAATAACTGTTCTTAATATTATATAAGTTCTGACTTAAACACAGAACTTACAGAGAGCAAGTAGAAAAGTCATGTTCTCCTAAACCATACCCCTGGCAAATATTAATCAATATTCTCTCTTCCTTTGTAGACTCTTCCCATTCTATGAGGTATGATGTTGAAAACACTGTTCCTGATTTTAAAGAGTGCATCGTTCTGTGAATTCTGCTTTTCTGAGTAATGGATTAGCTGCTAAGGATACGTATCTGAGGTTGCAACCTTCTCTTTCACATTTTTGCTCTTTTGAATACTTTATGTTCTCCATTCTGCTATTATCACTGGAAAATAGTAAATTATATATTCATGAGATTGAGTTATGTTAAATATGCATGGTAGAGAAGAAAAGAAACATTTATTTTAAATGTCAGAACATACTGCCCATGTTCAATATGCAGGTTTTATAACAAACAGTATATATTCCTACCTCTCACCTGTATGACATGCTTTTGAGTAGTGATCTCATTCTGACCTTTTTGCTTTGAAGTTGTAAGTGAATTTGCACAGTCACACCAACTGTGATGACTTAGAGGGTTTCTTTCAGTGAATACTGAAAAAAATCTCACAAGCAAGTATTTTATATTGAAACAGAAGAATGACTACACAAAAAAATGGCAAATCTAGCTATGCACTTCGAGATGTTGCTACATTTTGCAAGATAACTGTACTTTTTTCTCTTTTGATCCCTTAGGGTTATTTGAAGCAAAAAGGCTGTTGCTTCTCACTAGTTAATAACTGGTTTCTCTCTCTTCAGATGGAGCAACAATAGGCTGCCTTAAATACAAGTCTTATGGGGAGCAGCTGAGGGAGCTGGAGTTGTTTAGCCTGAAGAAATGGAGGCTCACGGGAGATCTTATCACTCCCTACAACTACCTGAAAGGAGATTGTAGTGGAGTCCCTTCTCCCAAATAACAAGTGATAGAACAAGTGGAAACGGCTTCAAAGTTGCACCAGGGAAGGTTTAGATTGAAAGTCAGGGGAAAAAGATTTGTCCAGCCATGGAATAGGATGCCCAGGGATGTGGTGGAGCCACCATCCTTGGAGGTACTTAAAAGTTGTGTCACTTAGGAACATGGTTTAGTGGTGGACTTAAATATGTTGATGGTTGGACTCAACAGTCTTAGAGGTATTTTCCAACCTAAGTGATTTTATGATTCTATATGATTTTATTTACAGATACAATGTGGAGGTGAGGGTGAGGTCACTGAAATATTGAGTGCAGGGAATTTGCACAAAAAAAACCAATCCTTTTTAAGAAAGAACGCTCATTTATAAATTTTTAAATTATACAAATCTCTGTCATTTTTGTGAAGTTTCTCACATATATGCTTCAGACATGCCTTATTTTGGGTAATTTATGATCTCATCTACAAGGTATGAGGTAAGATTTAGTTAAAGAATGACTCACCATGCAGCTTCTGCCACTGAAGGGTTTTAAGAACAGGACAGGCAATCATTTTCGAGATTGCCATTGTGTCTGTGCATCAGTATTTCTTGTTTCAGCCTATGCCTCCAAGGAACAAAAAGTTCCCCAGACTGGGAGGTTGTTTTGTTTGGGATTGGTTTGTGATTGTGCTTGCAAATAGTCTGGTTTAACAGGTTTCAGCTCATTTTCCATGGGGTCTTTTGACAGTTCCAGATTTCAGGCACTCGAAAGAGGAACTAAGAATCACATTTTGATGACATCTTCATCAGTCAGAGCAATCTGCTTTTCATTCTTCAAAAGGAAACGAAAGAGGAGGATGTCTGTGACACATTTCAGCATTGGCAGGGCTTCTGCCTTTGCAACAAACAACCTTACTACATATTCATCATAGAAGTATTAGGACCTAACACACTGACCACCTGCCTGAGATATTGAAAGTTCATGACACAAGTTTCAAATTATCATTGAAAATGCAGAGTGAAAAGGTAATACTTTTAATCTTATCCATCTTTTTTTTTTTTTTACAGGTAACAGTTTTGTGTCTAAGTAGCTTCTGTAGCACGTATTTTTAGATTAGCAAGGAAAAGCTTGATGAAGATCTCATTTTCCACAGCTTCTTCATACACATTTTGTTGAGAGAGATTGATATCTCAACAGTAAGACTAGTTATCCTCAGTTGGTCTCCTAGGCTGGTAGACTGAGATGGGGAGTAGAATGAACCCTCTGTAATCCAGGAGGAAGTAGTTAGTGGCCTACTGAGCCACTTAGATGCTCATGAGTCTATGGAACCAGATGGGATCCATCTTAAGTTGATGAGGGAGCTAGCAGAAGAACTTGCTAAGCTGCTTTCCACCATTTATCTTTCCTCCGCTGGCTAACCAGGGAGGTCCCAGATGACTGGAGATAGGCCAGAGTGACATCTATCTACAAAAAAGGTTGGAAGCAGGATTTTGGGAACAAAAGGCCTATCAGCTTGACTTGCTGCCCAGCAAGGTTATGGAGTAGATTATCCTGAGTGTGGCCACACTGCACTTGCAGGACAGCCAAGGGATCAGACTCAGCCAGCAGGGGTTTAGGAAAGGCAGGTCCTGCCTGAATAAACTCATCTCCTTTTACGACCAGGTGATCCATCTAGTGGATGAGGGAAAGGCTGTGGACATAGTCTACCTAGACTTCTGCAAAGCCTTCAATGTGTTCCTGGAAAAGCTGGCAGCCCATGTGTCCCAATCTGCATGTGCAGAGAGGGGAGAAGTTTGAAAATACCTGGAGTGAGACTAAGACACAAACGAGGTCAAATGCTGGTGACAAAAACGATAATTCACTTTTATTTACTATCAAGGAAGAGAGCAAGGAGGAAAGAGGAAAGTAGTAAAAAGCGAAGAGTTACAGAAAGGAAGTGATAGTTACAACCACGGATTCAGTGGGGTCCCATTGACTCTTTCTTCTTTCATCTGATGGTGGGGAAAGCTCTGTCAGGATTTGCTGCACATTCTCTTACATACCAGCTGAGCAGCCTTTGCAGTGGTGACTGGGAAGTTTTGCATCAGCTTGGGACTATGGCAAAGGCACATCACCACATGGGCATTGGTATCCACATGACATTCACGCAATATACCCAGTTCGTTGCTCATGCAGGTCATCAGGAGCATATTCACCACCATCACTATGGACTAGCATGACCCATTATCCATGGATGATCATGGCCCATTATTACATCAGGTCTTTCACTGTAGATCTTTCTGATGCACCAGGCAGTGGTGAAACAAGTTGATCATTAACAGTTCTTTACACCGTGGTTTGGACAGGTGCACACTTTCCTGGATTAAGAACTAGCTGTATGGTCAGGCCCAGGGATTGCTGGTGAATAGTGCTGCATCCAGTCTGGTCTATAGTGGTGTCCCTCATAGATTAGTGTTGGGCCCAGTCTAGTTTAATATATTTATTGATGATATGGGTGACGGCACTGAGTCTACCCTTAGCAAATTCACAGACAACAAGTTGATTCAGAGCGTCAATCTGCTGGTGGGCAGGAAGGTTCTGCAGAGGGACCTGGACAGGCTGGATTGATGGACTGAGACCAACAGCATGAGTTTCAGCAAGACCACATGCCAGGTCCTACACTATTGGCTACAATAACATCATGCAGCACTACAGGCCGGGGAAAGAGTGGCTTGAATGTGGCCCAGCAGGAAAGGCCCTGGGGGTGCTGGCTGACAGCCAATTCAACATGAGCCAGCCATGTGCCCAGGTGGCCGAGAGGACCAGAGGCATCCTGGCTTGTTTCAGGAATAGTGTTCCCAGCAGGACCAAGGAAGGCAGTCTTCCCCTGTACTCAGCACTTGTGAGGCTGCACCTCGAGTGCTGTGTCGAGTACTGTTCCCCTCAATTCAGAAAGGATATTGAGGAGCTGGAGCAGGTCCAGAGAACAGCAATGAAGCTGGTGAAGGGTTAGGAGGACAAGTCCTATGAGGAGCAGCTGAGGGAGCTGGTAATGTTTAGCCTGGAGAAAAGGAGGCTCAAGGGTGACCTTGTCACTCTCTACAACTCCTTGAAAGGAGGTTGTAGCCAGGTAGGAATTGGACTCCTATCTGAGGTAACTAGCAACAGGACAAGAGGACACAGTCTTAAGCTGCACCAGGGGAGGTTTTGGCTGGAGATTGAGAAGAATTTCTTTACAGAATGGTTTGTATTGGTATTGTAATGGGCTGCTCAGGGAGGTGGTGGGGTCACCATTCCTGAGGGTGTTTAGACTGGATGTAACACTCAGTGCCAGGGTGTAGTTGACAGGGTGGTGTTCAGTCATAGGTTGGACTTGATCTCAGAGATTGCTTCCTATCTAATTGATTCTGTGATTATATGATTTCGTCATATAAGACATGGGCCTCCAGAGGGTGAGAACACTCAAATATTTTTCTGATGGCTAATAAGTCTCGAGAGCACAACCAAGAAAAAGGAAAATGAATCCATTTCTTCTTACTGTCCCTTTAGTCTGCTGAAGTTTGCAGGTTAAGAAACTCCATGTTTGTCAGTGAGTTGAAAACTGTGGCCCAAGGCAAATCACTATCTCTATCTGATCATCACCATATCCCTGATTTAAGCTTCAAATGCTGCAACTGCAGGGCATGAATAGCACCATTGGCCTTGATGTATGCCTATAAAGTTTTAACTGTGCATTTAAACTGCTAAATTATGAGCTGCAAAACTTTAAGTAGTGTCATCTCAGCTCCCAATGCCGGCTTCTACGAGATTGCAAGAGACAGTGTGTTTTCCAAGCAATTAAGTTTATTTATAATTGGAAAACAATTCTGAATCATTTCCTCAATGATGTGCAATGTTTGAGATTATGAACAGGCAATTATCATATTACATCTGATGAATTATAGATTTTAACTGTCAGAGAAATAGATTTCTAATTGGTCATTAGGTATTCCAACAAAAAACTACAAGGAGAAACAAGTATAGAAAAAAAAGCAAGTTTTTCTTCTTACAACATTATATATTTACTTAGCATTTTACTGCTAAGTAACTATGTAGACAGAAATTAGAAACATGTGTATTCAAATTGTTTCTATCAGTTTGTTAAGATAAATAAATAAATAGATAAAATATTGTGAATGTAATTCAAAGCACAGAAAAATCAATCAGCTCTGAGGCCTTTAATAATCCTGATATGTGCAATCTTGATTCAGATTAACACATTTACTTTTCAAATATATCGTTTTTTCTGGTGAGAAGGGTAATGAAAGCAAGGTACACACATGTGTGTGTGTGCAGCAAAAGTGAGTGTGTGACAGAGGGAGACACTTCATGGTATTTTTGAACAAGGTGAAGGGTAATATATACTTTTTACACTGTACTGGTGCTGTATAACTGTTATATATAACAGCTAAATGCAAGAATAATTGCCAGTAGATTTCATTGAAAATCTCATGCCAGGCTCATTCCACTGAGCCAGTCAGAGGAATATATCATTTGGCCCATAGTCATTTGACAATACAGATTGGCACAAAAGAATCTTGTTAATATTAAAAAAGAAGTTGCTATTATGTTGTATGCATTCAATCAGTAATAGCTCTAGCCTGACAATATACACAAGTATTCCCAGAACCTAACACTACGATTCTAAGTGCTCAAATTGGACAGCTAACATAACTATGGTTTAGATATCAGAGTCACAGGAGCTAGCAAATCAGGAATGGGAGATGATATTAGGAAGAAATTCTTTACTGTGAGGGTGGTGAGGCCCTGGAAAAGGTTGCCCAGAGGATGCCACATCCCTGGAAGTGTTCAAGACCAGCTTGGATGGGGCTCTGAGCCACCTGACCTAATGATATGTGGGTTGGAAATGATCTTTAAGGTCTGTTTCAACCAAAACTATTTTATGAATCCATGTTTGATTCAGAAAGTGCCATAGAAAGGTGCCATAAATTGACATGGTTAGACACTAGAGCAACAGATTTTTAGGTATTCTTGGCTATGTATGGAGTACCTCCTGCGAAATTTTCCTTGACTATGTAGTTAAGGAATCTATTTTGGTACACCAAGTACATTTATATTAGATGGAAGTCTCCCTGCTTATACCCTACTTATATCCTACTTATATCCTCTTTAGGGAGTTTTGCAGCACTCATATACCATGTATTAAATAGATAATACAGTGAATCATTAGGCAAAACATGACAGTCAGCTACTGAGAAATTATCATTGGGACTTTAGATTGCTTTTATATGTGAATGCCTGGAATATATTACAGAATCACAGAACATTCTGAGTGGAATGGGGCTCTCGAGGATCACTGAGTCCATCTCTCGGGTGAATGGCCCCTGTGGAGATTGAACCCACGATCTTGGCATTACTAGCACCATGCTCAAACCAACTTACTATCGCATGCAAAAGCTATTTTGGTGGAAAAATACCCTTTCTATTTATTGAAGTGCAATCAAGTCTTCCAAGACAATAGGAAAACCATTTTGTTTCTTAATAAATGCATGAAATAACTACTACTGAAATGAAGAAGAACTTTCTGTTATTTATTCATTAAAAAAAAAAAAAAAAGGCAAAGTTTTCTTTATGTTTGACTCCAGTGAAAAATTTATCCCTTTAGGACCCGATTATAGTGGTCTCCACATGGGGCTGCAGCTCTAGGTAGCTAGGAAGAGAGGCTAGTGCGGTATGCAGAAAATTGTTATTAGCAAGATCTCCCAATGTATATGCATTGCCTTTATGCTATGCTGTCTAGCGGCTAAACCTTTACATGGGTGCTGCTTAAATCTCTACGTCTTCTGTAAGCCACTTGTCTAAGAACTAAGACTCTTCCCTTTGTGGCATCGTTACAGTGGCCATGAAGGGAGGAGGATGAAGTGGAGTTTGAA
Organism: Oreocharis arfaki; assembly: GCA_013398015.1. Taxonomy (NCBI): domain Eukaryota; kingdom Metazoa; phylum Chordata; class Aves; order Passeriformes; family Paramythiidae; genus Oreocharis; species Oreocharis arfaki. Next base: position 745,085 of record VZRR01002869.1, read on the forward strand.
ACTGAGTTTAGATGTGAAGGATTAACAGGAAGCAGTTTCTGTGTGGCAGCCTTCTACATTCTGGCTTGCTACAAGAAGGATCTGTAGATCATTCAGATATTTTTCTGGGTTGTTTCAGTAACCTTGGGTTTAAACAAAGTTTGTGTTATAATACTGTAGAATTTTCCCATTGCTGCTTCATTGATAAATTTAATATCCATATAATCATTGTCCTATAAGTATTTTGTCCTGGCTTATTCTATTTGCATAAGCAGTAAAATATGAGATTGCAATTTGTTGTTGTTTTTTTTTTTTGTTTGTTTGTTTTTTTATGTGAAAGGAGCCACATACAAGTTCTAGTAAGAAATGAGTCTTTTGAATACGCTAAAATATATTTTCTGGAAATAACATGCCTTTTTTTGTGTAAGAAATCCTGAGGCGAGTTTTTAACTTCCTTCCTGTTTACTTCAATATCAAGTGCATTCTCATCTCTCAACAGAAGATAGTGACCTTTTTCAGGGAAAAGGTGCTTCAAATATTTAAAAATATATACAAAAAAAAAAAATCTTTTCACCCCAATGCTATGTTATAATACTTCAAAACAAAAAGCTCTCCCACAATCACCTCCTTCGTTTGGTGGGGAAGACCTATTCACAGGTCAATAAATACCTTCATAATGAAACCAATGTTCTTTTTAATGGAAAGAAGATTGATTCACACACTGAAGTTCCTTAAGCTTGTTCATTGACTGAAGAACATAATGTATAGATTGAGTATCTCACCTGACGTTAGTGAAACACAGTACAGAGAAGAAGATGATTTTCAGCACCAAGCCTAGGCCAAAAAACCTAGAAGCAATTTTGCATTCACAGTGTGTGCATCATCTGAATTACATGCTGGGATGACTCTTAAAGTGACCTCATCTGCTTCTCATTTGCCTGCATCCTAGCTTCCATGAAAAAGAAATCAAGAAGACTATCCCTAACAAAAGCCTCTACATGTTCTAGAGCTACCCACTCTGGGCAATGTGGGGATCAGGTCAATATGAGTGCCCCAGTATGTCATAGATAAATGTGTGAGTGTATTGCTGCATAGAGGATAGTGTCTGCCTGTATTTGGAAAGCACCACTTTACATTCAGATATACTAGTGTAAAGTAATGAAGTCCCGTGTGGTAAATGTCAATCAATACCTATTCCAAGGTTAAAGTACAACCAGCAATTCTGTGATAGGAATTCAAAGCACAGAATCAATTAAATTTCATTTTGTTTAGTGGTTTTTTTTTTTTTTTTTTTTTTTTTAGTGTCTTCTGAAGGATGTTTATGAGTCTCAGGGAAACTTGGTATAAACTTCCTGTGTGTCATCAAAACCTATTCAGCATGTATTTGTGTGTACATATATGTCCAGGTAGAAATAGCAGTACCATGTGGATTATGTAGATTTGTAAATTTTAATTTTATCATTTGCTGATTTATTGAACAAAATGTTTGGAATATTAGTACTAATTACGAAGCAAGCAACACCTCATAATCTAACTCTGCTTAATCTGCAATGTTTCTCATAGTTCATCTGTAGTATAATTGCATATGGAGATAGCTAATGAGAATATCAGATTAGGTCATTTAAGGCAGTTGCTACTTTAATGGACAAGCAGCATGGATCTATCTCTCTAGTGGCATTCCTATAACACATGTGTGTTTGCACGCACACATATATAGAAATGCAGCTTTGTCTCATTCATTTCAGTATTACGCAGACTCTTACATAGATGCATACATACACACCGAGAGAGAAATGGATCACTGATGGGGTTTGATAATTTTATTATTAATTATGAAAATTTCTTTCAGAACACTAAAATTAATAAGTGTCAGAATTTCAAATGAAACGTGTTTATGTTCGTGTCAGCTAAAAGTTTGTCAAATTACTGTACAAAGCATGGAGCGAATTTCAGTTCTGATGACAGAAAAATGCAGCTCTGCTTCAGTGGTGAATGAATACATCTGTAACTGCCTTTGTTCAGCAGAATCCAACTCTTTCAGACAGGATAAGTGCGGCCAATTCTAACCAAACTTCACTAGCACTGGTTTGGAATAAACCAGAAGTCAGTGCTAAGTAGGCAGTTTCCTTTAATGTTATATGAGTGTTTATTACAAGGCCAAATATGCCACCCTAATGCCCCAGGGCACTTTATAGGGCACAGGGTCCAGAGAGATGTGATTAGAAACACATTGGGATTGTCACAGTCAATCCCAAGCAACTATCTATCTGGATAACAATCAACAGCAAAATTAAACTATCACATTATACAAAAAAATCTCCGTTTATTTGTTTTGCCAAGTGAAGCCACAACTAAGGAATGGGCCTTTTTTTAGTGTTTTTTCAAGGTCACACCACATACTTATTTCCCCTGGAAAGGCTATAAATTTGCTGAATGAACCCATGTGAGCAAAGAGTAGATAACAAATGGACTCTCTGAGGTAATCTAAGGTTGTGCACTCAGTTTCTGATTCTGTATCTTGACTTTTAAAATTACTTTGCTTTCTGTGGTGATGATGAGACTGTGAGAAAACATCCAGATAGGCCACAACTATAGCACATGCACAAAAAAACACACACAGAGCAAAAATCACTCAATCCACTGTGTTCTGGGGGAGAAGCACATGCACATATATACAGATCCTACAGATTAAAAATCCAATTAGAAGAATGTTTATTCACAATGAGGAAAGTTACTGCTTAGTAGTAATCTAAGAAATTTAGGGTCTACTGGGAACAAGAAAAGCCATTATGTCTGATGAAGTCATAGAAATCGTTAAAAAAAGTAAATACAAAACCAAGGAAACCCCAGCCAACACCATCATTTGGCTTTCTTTCCAGGAAGTTGAAAATGTTACATGATTGTAACACCAAGGTAAGGGAGAGTGGAGAAACACACTTTCATTTAAGCACTACTTTTCATCTGAGACAGTCCAAGGGCTTCTGTTTCAGTTCTCCTACCCTCTTTTGAGGGCAGTGGGGGTTATTCTATGACTTCTAAACTAATGAAAATTGGGACATGGAAAGCTTAATTGACTCAAATCTATGAATCCAGTTAGAGGAAAAAGAGTGAACAACCTCTCAGTGGTAGGACTCAGTGACCTTAGAGGTCCTTTCCAACCTAAATAATACTATGATTCTATGGATACGAAACGGAAAGTGTTTTAGAATTCATTTGGTCCTTCAATGAATTGTCAGGTATTTCTACTGTTGTTCAGAGAAAGTCTCCAGGAAGATGCAGACCTATGCATCTCCAAATAGCTGGATTATTTTGTGTACTTAGAAGTTGCAACAGCTGCCGCTTCTAGGGAATGAATTATACCGGGAAATTTATACTGTGCAATATGATGAATAATAACTCTATTTTAATTTACACATTGTTTGTTGGCAACAATCTGTGACAATATCAACTGTGACTATCTCAAACTGAGAACAACTGATACTTTGCAGCAGGCTGATAGAAAATTATTATAGTGTTCACCAGAGCACGCTCTGTGCTCAGTGCAGCTCACAATGCAATCTTTTTGGAGCTTTTGGAGGTAGGGGAGGATGTGTATGCAAACCTGCCTTTTAATTAGATCTATACTAGAATGCACTTTTCATCTCATCTCTCATCCTCAAAATGTAAAATACTGGCTACAAGCTTGTCAATATTTCTCTGGTAGGCTTGATGTTTCTCAGCACATACATGTAGAAAAGCCACAGACGAAGCCTCTCTGAAAGCACCACTCAGATAGTTGTGACCTCCACTAGATTCGCCCAGTTCTGACTGATTGTCCTGCTCAGATCTGGAAAACAAAGAAGAGGTAGAAGAACTTTGTTGTGTGACTCTTGCTGCACTTACTTCACCCTTCATGTAACACAGATAAACTGGAGAAGCAGAGGTTGATGAAAGCCAACTGTCCTCATATATGGTGAAGGCCAAAGGGATTGTCTACAGCTTCATGATAAACAGGGCCATTAGTGGTTTATGATGACAATATGTACAGAAAATAATGCACATCTGGAATATAACCCCTCAGAGGTGGAGAGGAACATCCAGAGATATGTGGTAGTGTAGTGGAGGTGGTGTTAGATGAGGGAGCCAGATCACAATCTTCTTGAAGGGTGGGGGCAAGTGTCCGCTTCCCTAGAGGCACCCTGGGTGCTACTAGTCAGCATTTGGGCAGGGGGATTGCTCAGTATGAGTGTGTTCTGTGTCCTGATCATAAAATTTTAAGCTGTGTGCACTGAGTTTTGTGGTTTGGTCCTTCTGGCTACACGAGTTAAATTTCCCCGCAACAAGAAATCAGAGAGGAAAGGCCTGCTTTAAGAGGCAAACAGATGTGCAGCCAAAGCTAAAAAAACAAACACTTGAAGAATTAAACTAAGAGCAGCAAAAGAAGTAATGCTTCTATACCAGAAGATAATTTCCAGGATTAGGTCCTCTACAACATCACCTCCTTTCAACACAAACTTCACAAAAATAGAATTAAATATCAAATAAAATGAAATAAAATGTCCAGTACATATACAAAATACATAATTCTTAAGCAAGTGAAGCACTTCAAACTAAATAATAAAATGAAATAAAATATGTTGTGACATCCCCTATTACATATATTTGCCAGGCAGCTGGAAAACACATGCCAGTGTTGCATGCATTTACGTATAATACATTTACATGTACCAAGTTGTTGTTCTTTAAAGTTCTTGGAGTTTTAGCTTAAGACACATTTTTCTGAGTGGTAGTTACCCAGTTAAAATTTATTATGAGACATGAATGTTGTGTAGGTGTTTCAGTACTTTTAGTGTTTTTCACCTTTTTTCACCTTCACGCTTTTTTCGTAATTCTGTGTAGTGTATGTATCCATCATTGCAGGTTTTCTGTGCTGTATCCAGTTTTCATTCTTCCTGCCTGAGCTTGGTCTGCGGAAATCTGAATATTAAATGTGATGGAAAACAAATTAGTAATGTTTTATCATATCTTAAGTACTGACTGCATTTCATTTTATTTATATATTCAAGCTGTTGCAGAGAAAAACACTTCTATAAAATCCTAACAATTTTGGTATAACAGAAAAAGGTGGAGAAGATTGAAACAGGAAACTATATCTCATGGCACTGAAGACAAATTGTATAATCAGAAATCCCTATGTGCCATTGCCATATTCATTTATCATTAAAAGACACATCTCAAAACAGAAAGTGGAGTAAACTCTTTCTCCACTTGTACAAAAAAGGAGTTGAAAACCACAAAAAATGTATTCTTTGTTAAAGATCAAAGATCTGTTGGTCCTTTGTTCGTTAATTTATCTATGATATACAGTTGAAAATACATTGAATCTTACTTTTACAGAGCTTGCATAGTTTATCCATTCAGACTGGACTTGTAATATGCAAATATCCAAAAATTTTACTGGTTTTTCTAAATTCCTTGTTTAGAGGAAGTTATTTCTCTCCCTAGAATAAAAATTCCACAGGGTGAGGAAATAAAAACACTGGCAGTGGAAAACTGCAAAAGTCTCTTATACCTGGTTTTATTGCTTCTCAAAAAAGGAGTTACATTTTTACACAAGTAGCAAACGTTGCTGAAAAACACCTGAGGGTCAGCACCGAGAGACAGGTCTTAAATTTTGTGTCACTCATAATATAAATGAGATTCTTGTGGGAGTGATATGCTAACAGTGAAATTTTTTTGTAGTGACTTATGCTGTAGTATCTGATTGTCAGGTAGAATTCCAGTTGACAGGGTGATTTCATGGAGAAGCAGTTCAGAAAGTGTATTGAAGGTAGTTGTATTTATTTATGTGGCAACTCATCTTAAGTTCAATTCTGTTAGTTTCACACAAAACAGCATCTTGGCCACAGAATGAACTCTCAGAGTATGGTAAAGTCAATTTATTACTGTTTCCTGTTTATTATTTATGATGTACTAAAGACCTAGAAATCCCATTCAGGATCAATCTGTAATCAGGCCTGGGTTGAATAGACAGATAAGAATAAGGAAATTCTGGACTCCATAAGCTGTGCAAGTAATTATTTGCAAGCTCTTATCCTCTTGACAAGAACAAGTCTGTTAGTTCCCCAGGAAGCAGCACAAACATCGAGATTACCTTGCTGAAATCCTGAACATAAATGAATTGATATATCAGGTATGTTAACCTTACAGTATAAGTATTACAAATGATGCTCAGACATAGGCTTTTCTGGATCCATAATACCCAAGCCTGTAACTAAGAGGGGACAGCAGAAATTTGCAGATAAATCTCAGAACTGTGAAAATGTGCTTGTGTGTCCAGCTGCAAGACATGACTTACACAATCTCATGCACATGTGATTTGAAAATTTAAACTGGAGATTTTAGTCGTAGAATCCTAGAAGCATTGTGTTAGGAAAAGACCTTTAAGATCATTGAGTCCAACCCTTAACCCAGCCAAGTCCAACACTAAACCATGTCCTTAAGTGACACATCAAAACATATTTTAAATACCTCCAGGGATGGTCATTGCATCACTGACCTGTTCAGACAATTCCAATGCTTGACAACCCTTTTGATGAAGAAATTTTTCCTTCTATCCAGTCGAAACATCCTCTGGCACAACTTGGAAGCTGAAGTATAAATTATGCACAGCATGATTGTGCTCTTGCTCATGTGGTGTGCTCCACTATCCAAGACTGGAAGAATATTGATTTATATTTTTCTGATGAAGGCAGGATTAACTAACCGCTTATTGAGGGAAGGAATAGATTGTGGGTATGAACTTGAGGAAATAGTTCATTCTCCTTAATTGGCTCTTATTTGCATATAAGCACATGACTTGAAGGCAGTTCTGGAAGTTCCTCTTAATGCTGTCCCTGAGATATCCTTTCCAGTGTTTAGACACAGTATCAAATATCTCAGTCTTCAGGACCGCAATTATCAACTGCAAAACACACTTTCTATATTTACTCTCTCATTGATCTTCTTAGTATAAAGCAGTCCACATCTTATGAACGACTGAGTATATTTTTATAACACGTGAACATTTCCTTACCTGTACGATAAAACTGTAGTTTTGCAACCAGCTTCTTAATTATTTACTTATTGACAAAACAAAATATACAGTTCCCCAATTCTCTTTAAATACTAAATTTTTACTAGAGTCTTCCAAAAGCTTTTTTCCATTTATACTCTCTGTCACTGTGAAAAAGTGAGGTAGTGGCATATTACTGTAGTCCGTGCTATTTATGTTTGTAGAAATCTATTGACCCTTAAAATAATAATAAAAAAGCCATTTCCACTAAGTCAGCACAGAAACTCCCAATATCATTCAAAATGTCTGTCTGTTTCTTGGTGTACACACTTCTGTCCAAGGGTTTGTCATGGTAAACCCATGAATCTTCAGACCTTTTCTCACCTGTCCACATGAACGCTTTTACACATCAAAGCACGCATTACTGAGTCATTTGTCGTATTCCTAAGCATTTGTAAGAACCAGTTTTAAGTAAAATGACAGCTGTAGCTATGGCTTGTGCAAAGAAATATTTCCAGACACGTCTATACTTTCTACCACTTCCGTGCTCGTAGGGGTAGTATTTTTAAAATATATTTGTCACTAACACAGTTGTTTGGAATTACCGTTGTTATAACACTGCTTTTAGCACTCTAAATTAAGAAACTTCACATTCAAGTTATTTCCACTTACTTGTTTGTTTATTTAGTTGGTTGGTTGGGGGGTGGGTGTTGTTGTTGTTGGGTTGTTTTCCTTTTGGCTTAACAGAAGGTAACTATTATTTTTATTTTCAACTTTCTATTTTTAACAGTCAAAGTTTCTAAATACTAATATTCTTGAGAGTAAATAATTTTTTAACTTTTTGGTACTCAAGTTTTTGTATATTCTTAATTTTTAAATTAATTCTAGAATATAGTCGCCTATATTCTTTATTGAATGAGTTTTTCAAAGCCCCAATTAGGATTTATAAAGAAAAAAGTATGGCTAGATTTTTGAAAATGACATGTTGCTCATAATATATTTTGCATTTTAAAGTGTCACCTAAGGGCAAAAGCCATTACTTACTAATCTTTTAATGACAACAGACATTCTCTTAGCTGTGTAGTTTGCTGAAGAAGAGTTTGCACTTTGCCCTCAACACCTAGGTAATTAGGCTTTTTTAATATTAATTGTATGGGAAATGTGAGATAGTTCTGGTTGCATCTGTAGTCTTTTCTGATGTTTCTCCATGCACTTTTAGTGTTGTTTCTCTATGTTTCATACTTTCATAGCACTTTCTTGCATGGAAGTGATGACGGGTGCAGATGCAAAAGGGACAATGCATGATAGAATGTGATTTATATTGCTGTAATTCATATTTGTGTGCTGTTAAATGTGTTCACATGTAATTAGACTGATAATAGTGAATTATGGAAATGTAGATCACACATTCTAATGGAATTAGAAATGGTTTGCATAACAGTATTCCAAATTTTAAAAAAAAAGGAAGGTGTTTTTTGAGAAAAGATTTTTCTAAGTAATTGTAATGACTATTCTTTTTTTACCCCCTCACTGAAAAAACCCCAACGGTATCTGATGACGCACCACTGAAATCAATTAATAGTTTGCTGTCAGTATCAATGGATATAATATTGACCACATTTCATCACTGTATTTTTTTACAAAAAAGGACTATAGGATGTAGTCTTAATTCAATAAAAATAATATGAAAATAGAATTAATATATTTAAAACCTCCTAAAAGTCTATTTCCTAACACAAACTACTTTAATGACTTGTTCAAGACCTACTGCAGCCTTTAGCAGAAATGTCAGCATTGAATACATAATGTCTCTCCCCTACCTCCTGCCTAGCAGCAGAGTTCAACAGTGCTTCAGAGGCATCTTATCTTCTGAAGTTTTAATACTCCTAATTTATTTTCTGAAGAGAAGGTAAAACCTTAGAGCACACCAACTGCCTCTGACAAATTTGCTGCCAGCAGAGAGGTAAATGGAAGAGGAATCCACAGCATTCATCTTTCACACAAGTTGTATATGAACCATAGATGACTGTGGGTAGATGAATTTCAAAGGTGGACAGTCCTGTCTCATCTGGATGTTTCAGACTGTGGTAGCTTAAAACCAGCAGGGATGCTTTTAAGTCAGGTTTTTTTATATGGAAAGCTAAATTTGGATAACAAACTTGATGTTCAATTTGACTTTTTAAGCACAAATGCTACTTGAAAGTTGTCATGTATTCTTTACACTAAAATACAAACAAATCTTTTAGTTTTGAGGATTTTCATTTTTCCCTTCAGCCATTAGTTTGAAAACAGTTCCTCATATCAGAATTTTCTGGTTACATACAAAATTCTGTAACCAAGGCAACTATCAAGCATGCTATATGAACTTGTCCTGGAGTTCAAAAATCAAAGTATTTTCTACACATTTAAAGACAAGAAAAGAATTCAAGATCTTATAAAAGTATGCTTTTTTAAAGCTTAGTTTCAACCAAATGTTAAATTTATTTGAGTATTAGTTTGGAGCATCCATTTCACAGATAAAATTCAGCTTAACATCTTACTCTTATACTGAGGGCTGCAGTTATTAATGTTGTTCTTGACAACTTTTGGTTACTTGCACTTCTTGTTAGAAATCTAAGTTGCTCTCAAGATGACCCTATGGCAAAACAGACCTACGAATGCCATGGCATTGGAAGCCTGGCAAGGGACATGTAGACGTTCGTCTGCATTTTCTTAGGAGTTGTAAGGTGTTCTACATCCACAAAACACAATGCACAGCAATACACAAGTTTTTGTTTGTGGGGGTTTTTTTTTATTTTAACTGAGAAGTAAAACAGAATTCTCAAACTTTCAAATCTGTTTTAAACTGGAGCACGTATTACTTAAAGTGTATTTTACCAGATGACTGAGAAGTGATTATTTGAGTCTCTCCCATCTGGAGTCTTTCCATTGATTGCAATGGGACTTCACTTAAGCCCTTAACACACAACCTTTTCTGTCATAGAAGAGCATCTCAAATTCGGTCATTTAATCCATTCTCACACTAATTTTGGGTTGTTTCCCTATAGTAAATGCATTGACTTGTTTAGTTTAAAATATCACAAAAAATTTTCACCAGTTCTGAAATTTTCCTCAGGACTGTTCTTAACTCATTGTATCAGAGCAATTTTTAAATTTTATTGAATATTTAACAAACAAAAATCAAAGTTCCTCCCTTCAAGTTCCCTCATTCTTGTTTTTTATAAAACTACACTTCTTGCTATCTTGACATTTTCAAGATAGTTATATTTCTTTTTGTATGTGTTTCATTACTTAATGGAATAGTAACTGGTTTTAACAGATCCTACCTGTCTTTCTTCTTTACAAAGCAATATCAGATTGGCTTCTCATAGGTGTTCCTGTTTCACAATTTTCAGAAAATAGTTACCACTGCTGTTTAATTAGTCACTGCAGTGTGATTTCTCAAATATATCTGCAGGCAAAATTGGCTTGTCTCTTTCCTATTGTGAAAGAATGTGCTCCTAACTGACAGGTAGCATTGTACTTTTCTCCTGAAAAAGTAGTTGTTAGGAAAAAATTAAAAGAAGGATTTATCACAAATAGAATTAAATAAAGCACTATAATTGTGTTTTTCTGATCTTTTAAATCTCCATAGAAATTACCACCTAATTTTAAAACTAAGGTAATCATATTCAGTACAATGTCTAGATGAAAGAGCGAAGTTTAGCTGAACATAGATTTTTTCAGATTCTGGGGTCTTGGTTGTAGTAACAATCAGGATAACACATAGAAAAGAAACTTCCTGAGTGATCAAATCATCTGTAATTGTAGGCTATCAAATTTATCAAGCTGTATCTTAAACATATATGTCAACTTTTTGAGTGTTTTTTCTAATCCCCCCTCCCCCCCCCCCGAAAAAAAGCACAAGTTCAAAAGCAGTTTAGAATTTGTGTCTTCAGGGTCTCTTTAGTAATTTTGCCATTAAATAGATGTATACACTCCACACTGTTTGCTTTCCTGCTTCTCCTTCACAGCAGGTCCACTGCTACACTTTCAAAATATATCCTGTGTTGTTGAGAGCAACAGGCATTTCAGCACTTTTTTCAAAGGCACAGAATACTTGCAGTATCCTCAAATATAATTGATCCTCCACAGTTTTAAAATAGTAAAATCATGCTTAGATGTTCAAGAGCATTTGCAACGTGGAAAAAAGCATGCTCTTCATTCATTAGGAAGAAAAGGAATCAGTGGAAAGTAGGAACATGTATTAAAGGATATTTTTCCTCTTTTATTTTCCCTCAGAAAATACTTGTTTTCCAAATTGATGAGTAACATATAAGAACAGGAGTAGGCAATTCTACTGTGTCATAAGTCAAGACCAGTTGGAAGAACTGGGAACACCAGTTTGGCTGAACTGGGAACTTCTCATGAATCTCAAAATGAAAAAAAAAAAATTCTATGATCTCAGGAAGTGAGATTTGCAGGAAGAGTACGGAGCTGTGGTTCATCTATGCAGAGAGAAGAAACAAAAAGCCAAATTTCATTTAGAGTTGGAACTGGCCAGTGCTGTTTCACAAGAAGGGCTTTTTTAAGTATATTAATAGCAAGAAGAGATATAAAGAAAACATTGGACCAATACATTTTGAAGATGGTCATCTGACTAACACAAATTAAGAAAAAGCCAAGGTAGTCAATGAGGTTTTCGGCTCTATTTTTAATAATAGTCATAGACCTTGGGATGGCCTGTCCCTTAATTTGAAGGAACACAAGTGTGGGATCAACAGCTTTTCATTTGCAATGCCTGAAATGGTAAGGGACCAGCTGTATCAGCTGACTGTTCACAAGACCATGGAATCTGAGAGGATTCATCCCAGAGTACTGAAGGAGGTAGCAGATGTTTTGAAAGGAGCCCTCTCAATCATCTAAAAAATGGCACTCCCTGCTGACTGAAAGCTGGGCAACGTTATTCCTATCCACAAAAACAGTTAGGGAAGATCCAGGGAACTATGGACCTCTTAGTCTGGGGAAATTATGGAGAAGATTAAACTGAGATTGAAAAATTATATTGAGCCATATTGAAAGGCATTTTAAGAACAATTAAATCGTCAGATGCAAACACAGGGTTCACAAAAAGAAAGTCCTCTTTAAATAATTTGATATCTTGCTATGATAAAGTCACCCGCTTAGTGGATGAATGGAAGGTGGTGGATGTATTTTTTCTGGATTTTTAATAAAGCTTTTGATATTGTCCCTCACAGCATCCTTCTGGACAGTGTATTCCACTTGGGACTAGCAGTTTCATGGTGTACTGAAGGGCAGAGGTCGAATACTTGTAGTGAATGGGGCTACAATCTCACTGGTGACAGTCATCAGAAGTATTCCTCAGGGTTCAGCTGTAGGGCCAGATCTGTTAAAAATATTTATAAATTATTTGGATGCATGAGTTGAATGCACCATTGGCAAGTTTGCTGTTGATACTAAACTGGGACATGCTATTGACTCTTGAGGCAAGAGGCCTTGCATAGGGATCTAGAGAGATTGAAACTTTGGGAAATGATTATTGTGATGAAATTTAACTAGTCCAAATGCCAGACTCTGCAGCTAAGACAGACTGACATCAGACACAAGTAAAAACTGGGAGATAAGTGGCTGGAGAGCAGCCCTGAAAAGGGTCTGGGGGTCCTGTGCAAAAGCAGGCTCAGTATGAGGCAGCACTGTGTCCTGGTAGCACAGAGAGAAATCCTCATCCTAGGGTGCATCAAACACAACAACACCAGCTGGCAAAAAGAGGTGGTGAATCCACCGTTTTCAGCATTGGTGCAGCCTCACCTGAGTGCTGCATGCAGTTCTGGGCCCCACATTTTGAGGAACAGGATGAAGGTCCTTGATAAGCCCAGAGGTGGGCAACAAAACTGATGAAAGGGCTGGAAGGAGTTCTCATTGCTCTCTACAGCTTCCTGAGGGGGGCAAGTGGAGAGGGAGAAGCTGTTCTCTTCTCCCTGCTACTCAGTGGTGGGACGCATGGAAATGGTTCAAAGCTGGAGGCTTAGACTGCAGGAAGCATTTCTTTACTGAGCAGTCAAGCACTGGAACAGGCTTCCTAGAGAGGTGGTCAATACCCCAAACTTGTCAGTGTTTAAGAGGCAATTGGACAATGCTCTCAAAAATATGTGTTAAATATTTTCAGCCTTGAATTGGTCAGGCAGTTGGATTAGATTATAATTATGTGACCCTTCCAACTGATGCTATTCTATTCTATTCTATTCTATTCCATTCCATTTTAAACATCTAGAACAAGTTAGTCTTTGAAGAGTATGTAATTGCCAGTGATACATGGATCAGTTCTGGCAAGAAATGCCAGCTATGAACTCCAGCCAGAGATGAGGACTTTGTTTAATTGCCTGGTGTGCTCCATGTGCAATACCAAACAGGTGTCTGAGAAAATTTATGTAAGAAAAAGGATTTAAAAGCTAGTAACAAGGCAGAGCAAAATTATTTGGACTGTAATTAACCACATCAAACATAGCAGACAATCTCAGCAGCTTGAAATACGATACCTGAAGTTTTTAAAATTAGGACTATATATGATCAATAATCTAGACAGGATATTGAAAATTATTGAAAAATAGTAAAAAAACCCGAAACATAGTCATAATAATGAGCATATTCATACAGAGAGATTTTGATTGTCCACACATAGACTAGATGAACATAGTGCTATCACGTGTTACATTTTTTTAAACTTAAATGCTTTTTAGAGAAATTTGCCTCTAGCAAATCACAGAAATGAAATCTCATATTGAGAGATGCAGGATACTTGATCCAAAAATTGTTTTAGTAGTGACTGTGTTGATTACCTACCTTAGAAAAGTAAAAATAAAACTCATAATTCAACTGAGTAATTCTTTAGTTTTCTTTCAAAAGAGAAGTGCCATAAAATTAAGTAAAACAGATACAAGACTACCTAAAAAATTAATAATAGAAAAAAGTGTTTTCAGTAGGCACGAGGAATATCTAAAAAGAAAAAAAAAGGTAAGACTAGGACAAAAAAAATGAAGAGACTGAAACACTATTATTTGCTGTGTATGGGTAGCCGTAAGAGTAAAGGAAGTGGAAAGAGGTAGAAAAGCTTTCTTCCTGAAGTGGAAGTCTTCAATTGCATTAAAGGGAAAAGAGCATTAACTCTTAATAACCAAAGGTAGAATTATTATAGACCAGACTGAAAAAAAAAATTCTAAGAAGTAATGTATAAAAACCCTTGAAATAAAATTCTTTCTATGTGCTCTGGAAGTCAGGTGATTGTTAGAGATGACGGAACCCAAAACTGTCAAAGTGTACAAGAAGCATCCAACAATATTGAAGCCGTAACAGACATTGGTAGTAAGGTGAGTCTGAAAATCTCCTTCTAACTGAACCGAAGTTGATGAAAATGAACAAAGCCAATTCGATAGGAACAGATAGTATTCACCCAAGAGTTGTAAGGGAATTTGAATATGACATTGTTAAATTACTAATTTCAATTTATAGCCTAACCTTCAAAACAGCTGCTATGAGTGAGGTCCCACCAGCACCTCATGCTCTGCAGTATTTTTGCAAGCAGTCTTATAAAGATGATGGACACTGAGGTCACAGAAGTCTCTGATTTAAAAATTGTTTAATTATTTTGAATAGAGTAAGATAAATGTGCATAGAGTAAATATTTGAAAGACCTTATGATACTTAGGATGGAATTAATGTAATCTAAGTTTAGCTGTCTAGAAGTTCGATATTCAGAATAAACTTGGCATTTAAGCTTCCAATACAGAGTTTACAAAGATATATATGTTAGGAAGCTGGTCCATCCATTTTAGCTTACAGAAAGATGAATCACATACTTTACTGTTTACAGGGAAATCTTAGATAATGATCTTGGGCCTGACAATTTACTTTTTCACAGCTGTGAGAAGAAACCCAACAAGTAATCTGGGCAATGTAATGTGAGAAAAAATTTGATGCAAATAAATGCTAAGTAATGCATATGAGCAATATAAGATTCTATATATAGAAATGAGTGTATATATACATACTGATTTATGCATGCTAATTTATTCAGTAAATAGATTTTTAATCCACAGATAGTTCTTTAAGATTGGTACTTAAGTGACCAGAAGAAGTTAAAAATGTAGTGAAAAGTTGGTGTTATCTGAAGAAAAACTCACATTAAAAGCTAGGAAAAATATCAGCACTATGTAAATCAAAATCATACTTATCTCCAGCACATAAGCCAAATAAACTAGGGGGAAAAAAAATCAAGAGAGATTGGCTGAGGTACTCAGACACATAGATGACTAACAGCCAACCTCAGTGGAGTTGCAATGTTTGAAGAGCCAGCTCTGAATGTTTTCCCAACACCCTGTAAATTTACTATTTGCTAATCTGACAGCTCTTACACATGTAAGTCCATTTACAGACATTCTTTAGTGAGAGCATAAAGTCACATTGCTGAGGACACTGTTAATTCATGGCACACCATGATCATATTTTCTATGGATTGAAATGCAATGATATCTCTTTGGGCTCTGGATTTTTACCATTATTACTAGACACATTCCTCTTCACAGGCTGTCTGGTTGGCAGAAGAAATTACCTCATTAGTCTTTTTTTCTTGTCAGGATAATCTTAGCAAAAAAAAACTTAGTAGATTGCTGGGTTTATCTCACTAAAACTGTTGATTTATTCTGTGCTTTTAATCTGTGTTTGTTACCTATTTGGATGAGTTTTTAGACCAATTCTTAAATCTGTATTCCTTCAAGATGAATTTTTTTTTTTTTTTTTTTAATGGTATAACATTTAGAAGGCTTATACTGTCTCATGTGTATTCAGGGTTTTCTTTTTCTCCCTTACGAGTATTTTGGATCAAAATATATGCCTAATATGAAGCATACTGAAATCAATCACTAAATCTTCTAGCAGACATAACATAATTGATGAAAAATTCTTTGTAGAAAACAGAGGAAGTGCAGAGGAAAACTAAAAGTTTCCAACACATGAAGAGCCTTCTTTGATGGTAGTTTGATTTCAAAGAACCAGAGATCTGCTTTTAGGCTTATATTTTACACTTTTTACACTTTACATTTTTTTCTTGAAGTTGCACATCATCTTTTGCAGTAACTTAGGCATGGTTAGAGAGTGAACATATGGTGCATTCCTTAAAAAAAAAAGTCTATGCTAAGTGACAGTAGAAATTATTTGTTAGCCATTATGGAAACCTTCTGATTAAAGAAGTTCATGCTTTGGCTGCTATTTGTAGAAGTAAGCACCCTCAAGGGATTTGATTGAAAATGTCAGTTGAGATATGACAGATAGCTTGTAAAAACACGAGCAGTGTTTCATGTTCTACCACTGTTCATTATGTTTAAAGTAAAACTCTACATAGATACTGCACGACAGTGCACGTATTATTTAAAGGTCATTCCTAAAATGTTAGAGATGAAATAATGTTTCTTTCGGGTAAATATGCTTTGAGATTTGTCATCTGATTGATATGGAAAAAGGATAGAACAGGTAATGAAAATAAGCCTGTTTTTCTCAAATGTATTTTTTCAGCCATTACAGAAATAGTTTCTGTGGCCCAAATATAATATTTGTTATTGCCTACTTGCATGTGAAAAGTATAAAGATGTTACTGAGGTTCTAGGAAGAAGACAACAGTTATGTTTATATTTTAGAAGCTTAAGAAATTCCTAAGCATAAACTCTTCTAAAAAAAAACACTTTGGAAGTCTTATAAGGGAGGCTAGTATGATTTTTTGTATCCATATGGTATCAAAAGAGGAGAAAATTCTATTAACACTACCAGTAAAAAGAGTAATATTAATAAAGTCCACAGCTTATTCCTTCAAATAATTTTCCTTTGGAAAACTTTGTCATATAAAATATAAACTAAACTTGCAACACTGTCAGAAGTATTTTGAAAAGACCATGCAGTTTTACACATTTGTGGATGAAACAAATTATGAAACCAAGTTAAAGAAAAAGAAGCATGGAAGAAACTTGACAGTAAGGCCTACTATACTTATGGAATAGAACTCAAGGCACTGCCTAATTCTTATGCCGGTCAGTTTACTCCTTGTACATTGTCAAGACAAAATATGTCCCTTATAGTACATATGTTTTTATTCAAATGTGACCTCATATTTTCATAGAACAATGTTACTAGGCCTCTTTCCCATTTTTGTCTAACTGTTCATAAACTTTGTCATCTCCATCATCAAGCACCAATCGCTCTTCTGCTAGGCAAAGATAGCACTGAGAGACTAAATTGCTTCAGATGGGCATTATGAGAGATAAATGGCAGATAGCAGTAGAAGGTCTTAGGATACTTTGTTTTTTTCTGGTGGGTAAATGGCTGTTACCATGCTGTTTGCCAGATTGAGAGAGAGAAAAGAAGCAATATAGGTTTCTTTCCCAGGATATATGCTCAAAGGTGACAAAAACCTCATAATGAGAGTTCTGATAATGTATTTTGCCATTCATTTACCTTTCCATTTTGAGTTCTTGAAAATATTGTTGAACTGGGCTCCATTTGAAATGAAACCACGTAAAATACTGGAATCAGACGCAAGCCTAGCCTGAAGTAGGCAGTCAAAAGCTCCGTGACATTGGGAAGGACGGAAGGACGGAAGGACGGACGGAAGGAAGGAAGGAAGGAAGGAAGGCAGGCAGGAAGGCAGGCAGGCAGGCAGGCAGGCAGGCAGGCAGGCAGGCAGGCAGGCAGGCAGGCAGGCAGGCAGGCAGGCAGGCAGGCAGGCAGGCAGGCAGGCAGGCAGGCAGGCAGGCAGGCAGGCAGGCAGGCAGGCAGGCAGGCAGGCAGGCAGGCAGGCAGGAAGGCAGGCAGGAAGGCAGGAAGGAAGGAAGGAAGGAAGGAAAAAGCTCCTTGCTTTATACAAGTTATTATTTAAACCAGCAGACTTATTTATAGATTAAGACTAAGACTCAAACACATTTAACATCATTTTAACTACTCAAGTGAAGTAGTCTAGAATTCAGAAAAATTGGATTGTTGGATTCTGGCTGTTCCTGCCTCCAGTCATTACAGAGGAAATGTAATACAATTGCGATTTTAATTATACCTGAAAATTATGTTATTTGCATAGTAGACTACTAGTTTTTACACTAATGACTGTATTTCTAATATCCCTGTGTTCTGAGTTGTTTACTGTCCAGGAATTTGAGCTGATGGGGACCAGCATGAATCTGGCATGAATCCTGAAAGACTTAAAAGGAGTGCATTGGCAAGATAGAGACTCATTGCATGTTTATTTAAAGCATATTGACATTGTTGAGCGCATCCAAATCAGCTTCACCATCCGAGTGCAATAGCTTTACCAAATTTTAGATTTTTCCTCATGTGTGCGAAAGAGATACGCTGTGCACACTTAAGGAGTCTGTTAAATTGAATGAATATCAGGCCAAATTGCTACGCGGGAAAGCATATCTGTCCTTTAAAAAAAGAAGTTAATTTACAGCTCAAGAAAATGGACAGTTAAAAATATCAAGCCACAACAAGTTTGATTTGATAATTTTTTGGTCATGTAGAATCCAGTAAAATGCATTCACAGATATTCAAATACCAAGACTTGGAATACTTCCAATATAAATTTTACTCAGATTCTGTTCAATTTGCAGTCTTGTTTACCAGTCTAAAGAGCTCTGTATTGTCAAATTTCTGTTCCTCGTGGCTCTTCAATATCTTCTTTCAAACTTGAATCTCAGAATGTACACAATATCCATGTAATGGTTTCTTCACTGCTGAAAATAAGATAATATAAACTCCTTATTCTTACATAGTCTGCCTTTCTTACCTTAAGGGAGTCTATCTAAGGGTAGCATTAGCTTGTTAGTCACAATGAGGCACTGAGGTAATTTCCAACTGATTACCGCCCATGGCTAAGTGATACTATTTGAAATCATACAGTTTTATATTAATACACATTAAACAACTGGAATCTGACCTGTTCTGAGCAAGGCTAGCAGAATTTTACCTCCAAATAAAATTTAAGAAGTCAAAAAATTTGACTTAATATGCTGACCCACAGAGTAAAACCTGACATCTTAAGGTCAGGCTCTGGTAATCAGAACATGAGGAAACAGAGGCAATTTAGTATTCATGTTTTGTATTTAGCTTAGAAAACACATTTATTTTTACTGCCAGATAAATCTTAGAGAATGTGTTTTAGCTGAAAAAAAATCAAAGTCCTTAAGGAAAGGTTGACAAGAAACAAACCACCCAAAACCAAATGAATACAGCTAACAAGATTAAAAGAATTTCTTTATGGATAGCAAAGCAAAACAGCTCCAAATTGTGGCAAACACAATTCTTTTTTTTATGTAAAAGGACACTACTTAATGCAAATGTACAATATTTACAACAGCTGTGTTGAATGGCTTACGAACAATTCTGTCCTCACCTCTTCTGTTTCAGTTCCTTTTCTACCTTTAGTTGAGCAAAGATCACAGAGGTCTGTTGTATGCCAAATCTGATGGGGAAAAACAAGCAAGCATATAAATCTGACACAAGAATTGAAATGAGTGTGAAATGAAAGAAAGCTGTAGTTTGTATGCAACATATTGTTCTTCCATCACTTAAATAGCTGTAATTTTATACCATAAATCTGAGAAATGCCTTAAGTAAGTAAAATAGCAGGCAAGAAGGTATTGTTTTTTCTGAGATGGATAATATACTTGTAAGCAAGCACTGTGTTTTGAGTCATCTCTATGTCATTATTCCCAAGTATAAATGATAACACGTATCTTCAGAAATTCTTCTCCACTCTACCCCCAAAAATATTTAATAAACCCAAAAAGTATTATTAAATGCCTTCATGCTGAAAAACATTTGAAGTCTTATGGAAAATAACGTCTTTGAATAATACAACATACTCTTTTTTGACTACCATGTCTCTCACTTCGTATGTTATCTAGCTTTCTCAGCATAAGCACTTTTATATAATTCACCCGTTAAATGATTTCAGCTTTTCAATTCCCAGATTTTTTGAAATTAGTGACTAATCATAGAGAGTTCCTGGCAGCTATAAATAAAAACATTCTGGAGGCCTGCTTTATTAATCCAAATTTTTACATATTTATCTCTTTATTAATACTTTAAAAGAAATAGGAGAGATGTGAACACTCTTCACACAATTTTTAGCTAGTTTGAGCCCAGTCTTAGATTAGAAGAAAACCTTTACACCTGCTGCAAATCAAATATTCTAGCTATGTGCTTTGAAAAGATTATATCTATTCTGTTGATCCGGAAGAGTGGAGTGAGAACTGTTACATAAATTTTCTACCTTTTAAACAGCTGGTCTTTCAAAATATACATACTTTTTTACATTTGCTTAGATTTCCCTTCTTTCAAAATCCTTTTGTTTCTTTCTAATTACACACATAGGAATGACACCAGGGCCTCAAGTGCAGCATTACAGGGTTCCTAGACTTTATGTATTGGGATAAAGAAATATATAGAAGACATATATCAGTTCTATATACTATGAAGACTCTTCACATACAATGTGAGTCAAAGCATCTAGTGTTCAACTGAAATTGCTGGTCGTATGTCTTCTTCTGCACCTATATTCACGGCACAAGATCTATTTACTACGCTTCGTGGAAGGGAGGAGGTAAATTTCAACCTATTGCAATACCTATTCAAGTGATATTTGATGTGATACTAGAGTAATTGTGTGTGCAAGAATATAAAGAGAAGCACAATTCAGTTACCATTATCACTAAAGTAACAGTCTTCAATTCACGTAAAACTTGGTCCAATATATAATAGACTATTATGAGTGCGATTTTTATACTAACTTGGCTCAAATCACAAAGCAAAGCCTCTGCACAATGGTTTCACTCTTGGATTGCAATATCATACTCAATGCTTTTGCCTGAGGCAGTAAAATATTCCAAAATACTATTATGCTCTTACTTTCCTTGTTGGTCAGCCATTTGTGACAAAAATATTGACATATTTCATATGTTTAGAAGCCAAATCCATTGGCTTTTTGCCCTAAAACAAGAGGTGAAAAAGCTTACAAGTCTAACTCTGGAATGTGCTGATATTTACATTTGCAGTAGGTAGTTGCGTTTTGAACTCATGACTGAATGCTGTTCTCACTCACGAGAATGCAAGAAAAAGTAAACAGAACTTGTCATGACAAGTTTTGTCGCTGCCGACATTATTTTACAATGCAGTTTAGTTATGAGAGAACCTGCCAACCTCGGGCCTTTTCCAAAAAGAGCCCCTCCTTGGAGATTCTGGAGGATGGTGGAATTTCTGTGACAAGCTGTATGGGAGAAGTACACTCACCATGGGATTAAAACACATGGAAGGCCCGTTTGTGTGCCTGTTGCGGTTGGTGATATGAACATCTACAAAAACCCACCTTTGTTAGATGAACACAGACAAAGCATATCTAGGTGTATTTCTTAGTGTCATTTCTTAGTTCTTGGACTTGATATATTGCGGTTGGCCTTGTTATCTCTTCCACATAAATACATACTATCCAGACATAGCATTCTTTAGCTACTGCAGGAGGTTCTTTCGTAAATATACAAAGCTTAAGGTGTTCTGCCTGATCCTTATTTTACACACCAGGACTAGAAAGTTTGAAAAAATTATCTTTGGTCTTCCTACCTTTGCATGAAGAAAGTTTCGAGGTCTCTTATCAATCTGCATTATGTCATTTTCCTTCCTTCAGTTTGCACATCAATTCAGTCTTTTTTTGCCATCATTTCATCCTTTCTTAAAAGACTTGTAATGTCATAAAAATTTAAAACTTCTTTTTTTTAATTACTTCTTTTTTTCATTTGAAATAGGTTTCCAATCGTTTACTTTGTTAAAATGGCTTCAAAAATCCTTCTCTCATTTTAATTTTTTTCAAAATAGGTGAGAACATGACACTCAGGATTTTGTAACATCCATGAAGATTTTTGTATATTGCAGCGGTTAGCATTACATTGTCCAGCTGTTCCAGCTACCTATATCATTCATGTTGTCTTTGGACAACATTGCAGTCCAGGTTGCCCCCAAAATACATGAGAAAATTCAAACTCTTAAAAATGGGTCTCAAAAACCTTAGAACTCTTAGATTTTCTCACTGTTTTCTTCTTCTACCCCCCACAGTCCATAAGAAGAATAGTATGTGAATAGAAATAACTTAAACAGGCTTATGGGTACTTGTATTGCTTTTCAAAATATTCCGACAGAGAGCTCTGCTTACGTACAAGGTTTGGCAGCACTGAAGCCTTCGATTGACACCAACCTAAGCTTGAGAAGAGAGTTGATAATGAAAACAGTGAAGTGATATGCACAGACTTCAGTGAATATCTTGTCCTTTACATACAGAGTTGAAAAATGCATAATGGGTTCAAGAAGTTGCTATAAATTTGTGAATAATTGTGAATGGGTATTCTGTAGTACACTTCTTATCCTAGGATAAGTTCTTGGAAAGTCCTTGATGGGTAGACATGTACCAGTTCATCTTTTGTTAGACACATATGATGAAAAATTTTTAAATTCTATTCAATCTACAGTTTCTATGAGACAGCCAATCATACTGCATGCAAAAGCAATTGACAGGGTAATTATACAAGGTTTGAGTATTTGAATCACATTTTCTTATGTCAAGTTTAAGCTATTTTCTCTCTAGATAATTATGCTGGCAGTGGACAGGTTTAGGAAAAAAATAACGAAGAAAATATCAAAGAAACATTTCTTAGAGAAACAAATAAAGAGTCATACTTTGTCTTGTACGTTAAGTATGCCATTTGAGACCAATGTATACTAAACTTTTCATCTGATAAAGTGATTAACAGAAAATATTAAAAGAGGCTTCATTCAAATGGAAATAGAACAAGAGAAAAGATACAATGGAAGTGTGGGGAATAACCTCACAGTTAGATGCACACGGAAAATTGTATGATATTTTCCTTATGAAATACATAGCTGCCTGTCTCCTGAAATATGTACAACAAACAGTACCAAGATGACCATGACCTCATTCCAGTGAGGTGAGGAAGTATCATTTCTATTTTATTGCTAGAAAAACTGAGACAAGTGTAATTGGAATACATTTTGCCCAAGGTTATGGCAGAAGTGCATGTGAAAGGTAGATACAGAAAGCAGATCTCTTCACAGTCCTATTTATTATCCAGAAATCTCACCTTATACTTTTTTAAAAGTATTCCTGTAATCTTCTACTGATAGATATACTAAGAACTATTATCTGAGCAAAGAAAATACACATATGCATTTGCTCTATATTGAATTGTTATTTTCTTCTGGTCTTGGAAATACCACCTCAGTGATATTAGGAATGTGCCCTTAGTTGTCCTGTTATCTTTTCAAATATTTTCCAATAATTTTTATAGATTCAGTCAATATCATCATTATTGGCACATAAAGGGGTCTTTTTGTCAGTATCATCAAGAGCTAATAAAGGAAAACATATATCTACAAGGGGCAAGGCCTATGGCTCTGCACATTACCTGCGAAAGTTTCACTAGTCATCCTTTTTTTCCAAAAAAAATATCGTCAAATAGGACTTTAGTATGTTTTGGGTCTGAAACCTAATTAGATTGACACAGACAATGAATGTTTTACGAGGCCATTTTCACGGCCACAGAAAACTGTGTGAGATGAAAATAAAGCATGGTGTTATAGCTGTAAGATATGGATCAAACACTGCAGTCAGCACAGGTCTTTTCTGCTCAAATGTTCTAGATTCTGAAGCCTTCTTGACAGTCTGGATGTTAGTTTTTCTGTTAGTGTAATCAGAACTATCTTTTTTTTGGGGTTTCAAGTTTATCCTGTATTTTTCCAAGAAGAAAATTTAAAGTTGATAATTGCATTAACTTTATAGGTTGCCTGACTGACTAGTTTAAATACATGTGTACTGCACTTCCAACATTTTATAGAGTGGAAGGTAATAAAAACAAGAATGAATTGGAGAATTTGTGAGTAAGAGATGTGGACATTTGTTATGAATTGGTCTTTATACATGTGCAGTTTGCAAAAAAATAACTTAGTTACAATTTTTTTTATGTGACATTTAGGCAACTTTTTTCGCAAGTCCTTAGACTGATAGCAGAACTGGGTTCTCTGGGGATATATGAAGTCTTGTGATAGGTTTTAATGCTCTCAAATTTGGATGCATTTATTTCAGGTCTTTCTCTGAGTGGCTTGTTTCTACAATAAGGTCTTTTCATATGCCAGCAAATAACTTACATTCTCTGCATTCATTTATACACCTTCCTAGACATTTTATGAATTTCCTCTTTTTTTCCTGAAAGGATAAACACTTTGCAAATGCTGCACACCTTTCATTAGCTACTAGACAATGTCAGAATGGTAACAGCTTCAACTGAGACGGAAGAACAGTTTCCATTATAAGTCCCTATATTAAATAAACATTTTCTAACAAAATATTCTCTTAAACTGACCCTGTTTTTTTTTTTTTTTTTTACTTATGGCAGATTTTATTTTCCTGGAAGATAAGGAAGAGAAAAAGAGCTCAAAAAAACTGATTCAGCCATTTTTTGACATGGTTAAAGATGCCAATCAGTTAGGCCATTCTTCTCAGATGTAATATGAGAGTTTTATGGCTGATGTCTACATTAGGAAAATATGAAGCATAAGCATCAAGTCTAGTCCACACCAGACACATTTCTAGTCCAAGTTAAAATCTGCTGAAATGTGTCTGGACTGTGAAGCACTGTGATGACAACTGAAAAATGGAAAGTGCTGGTAATAAGGAGGTTTCCTTCAATGATGCATCCCTCATCCAAACCAAACTGCAAACATAGGCACACTGTTCCTTTCTCCATAAAAATTAAAAGCACCTTCTAATCTGGTATATTTGGAAAATCTATACAGCTTCATAAAAGAAGCAGTATAGCATAATTATTTATTTGATTGTTAGTTGGCTAAAATATTATTTTTTGGGAAATGAAAAACCGGTTGTGTTTCAACTAGTCAGCTCTCTTTTGTGTTATTTTTTTTCTGTTTGACAGTGATGGGGTGTAGGTTTTCTAGGTGTGGTACTAATTTGGTGTTGCAGTGCGCTCCCCACAAACTGGGCACGCCCATCTCCTCCCCTCCCCCCGCGTGTTTCTCCCCTCCCACAATCCCTCCCATTGGCTCTGTACCCCCAGCCTGCCAAATTCAAACCCCGCGTTCCTGCACCTTTGGGTGTTCTGTATCTTCCCCCGCCCACTCACAGGGGTGTAACTGTGAGTGTGAAACGCATTGTCTCGCTTCTCCTGGCACGACCCCGGTGCCATAATAAACCCCACACCATCTGGAGAAGCCCCTCCGCCTCGTCTCTCCTTCCTCAGCGCGCCTGTACCATCGGTGGGTTGGGCGAACCCCTGCTGGAACTTCGCCAGCCCTCCCGCGCCTCTGAGCGATCCAGCCAGCTGCCCCCCGGTCCGGGTGGATGCTTGGCACGGTAGTTGGCAGTGCAGTGGCAATTTGGCTTTTTGCCTTCATTGGTTTCCTTTTTATTTTGTTTTCTTATATCGGATTTTGACTATGTTATTATCTCTGTTCTTGCCACTTCACCATGTCCTTTTTTCTACTTCTGTAGAGAAGTATCAGTGAGGTGTTGGGAATATTAACAGAGCTGCTGTAACAGATTGGGAGTGAGAAACAAAGATAAGGTACAGGACTGATGCTTATTCTCAGGTGAAGATATTGAACCTGATTTCTTCTCAAACAAAATTAGTATTCACAGGAGAATTAGCTAATCTCTTCCTGTCCCTGGTCTCCTATGAGCAGAATACATTTCAAAAGCAGAAGTCCCCATGAAGAAGTTTAATGCCTCCTGAAGAAGTTTAAATAACATCCTGGAAAAGTCTTACAAATTACACTGCTGTTTGTAAAATGAACTTTAAGAAATGAAAGGAACATTAGTAGTGACTCCTATATGGTATGAAATAATATCCTGTCTTTTTCTGGGAGAGTAGGGCTGGAAAGAGAAATGAGAGTATTAAGTCAAGCTGAATATAGCAGTCCTGCAGAGGTAAATAAAAAAGTCAGCAAAGAATGCCTGGGTTTCTTCTAGTCCAGACAATGAAAGCAAGAACAGCTTCTATTTTTTATACTGGTAATCTCCATTTACCAGCATTTTTTGATGAGTACACACTGACAGTCTATGGTTTGCACAGGCAGACAGCGGGATAGATGGCTGAAAGCACGAAAACCAGATCCATTGGGCCAATGGACACGTGGGAATAATTTGCCACTGAACACCCTTGTGCTAAGTTTCACTTGATACTAGAACTGCTCAGGTGCCACTTAAAAACCACTGCCTTTATATATGTTTGCAGGACGGATAAACAGGGCTTGCATTGTTTTGGTGCTGGGAAAGACTGCCATGTGAAATCAACCTGCAGTTCACACCTTTGACCTTAACAGTATATTGTATAATTCTTCAATTACCGTGTGCCACATATAGCTCTAAAGAACCTTCTTAATACAATAAGTGCTATACTCTCCAGTACTTGTATCAGTTACTCCTGCATAATTTGTGATTGATTCACATCCTCCAGCTGAGTCTCTAATATAATGTTTTTCTGGTGGGTTTGGATATTCAGTTAGATCACAATACTCTTTTCATAACATAATAATAATATGATAATAGTGTGGAGGCTGCTGTACCACATATTCTTCATAGCACACCATAAATAACTTAAAAGCTTCAATGCAAGCTAGAGGTTCTCTACATTACCATTCAAGGACAGCCATGACCCATTTCAAACTGTAGATAAGCCTAAATTAAGGAAATGTTTTAGCATTTTGGAGAACATGAGGGGAGAAATCCTGGAACTGCAATGCTTTTTTGGATCTGTGTTTCAACTTGTGCGGTTTGTGATGTTCGTCCAAGTGTGCCGCTGTCTTTTCCATTTACATTGAGTGCTCTGATATGCCTTATATTAGGTTGTTATGGCCCACCCCGGAAGGCGAGGGCAACTGAGGTTCTTGTTAATAGATCCCTTGGGGGGGATTAGAGTGAAATGGCACTGAATGACTGATGCTTATATACATATATGGCAGGTTTATTTTAGAAAAACTTCGCTGCAGTTGAAAGGAGGTTTGTAGCTGTTTTGTCTATTATCTGTAGAAATGCAAAAATTTATATTGTGGAAAGATATTGCTTAAGAAAATATGTAAGGAAAAGAAGGAAAGATAAAGAAAGGACAAGAGGTAGATACAGGAGAGGAATGATCCTGTGGATTCAGTAACGAGACTTGGCTGCTCCCATTTAGACATCCTGACTGTCAGGGGTGGGGAAGCCCACAGAACACAAAGTTCAAGGGGTTAATAAATGCTCAGGTTCGGGTGGGAAACGCCTAGGTACCTCCCCTTGGGGGGAGGTCTTATGCTGTCAGTTGTAACACTGTGGATCATGTGCAGCTACATGGTGGGAGGCCCCAGAAATGTGTCTGAGGGCACTTTGGGTGACTTCGATGGTTTATGACACCTTCTAAGACATGACAGCTGCTTCTCATATAGTTGAGCCAGTTATGCCCCATCAGAAGGGATGAAGACCTTCAGGTCTGTGTGTGAATGTCCTGATACCTTCCCCAGAGGGGAGTTTCACACCTGAGCCAGTTGTGTAAGAGAGGACATTTTTTACGATAAAAAGCATTGTCCCACCTCTGCAGGATGTGTTTCTTATCAGACTTTCCCCTCATCTGGCTCAAACCACACCTTATTGCTAAACAGAGGTTGCTTTGTCATGGTTATTCTCAGGGGGTGGGAACACACCCTCTCTGTCCTATGTAGATCAGAGGTTTTGTCACCATATGCAAAAAGCTCTGTCCTCCCACCAGACTGGAGGGTGCAAACCTGTTTGGCGCAGATCTAGGGAGGCAGGTGAGGATGGGACGAAGAGAGGATGAGCAAGAGGGCAAAAGAGGAAGTGTTCAGTTTTTTTATATGGGGTCGATAGGGGTGGAGAGAAAGCATCAGGGACCAATACTCTGAGGGCACGGGGTTAATACACAGGTGGGACTAAGGTATGGGAAGCAGAGAAAAGCATCCTGGGAGAGGCGTTTTGGTCTCTAGCCCAGGGAGTGGGGGCAGGGCACATCTTTCTAGGGGGTTGCTGTGGCTACAGGCTCACGGGCTTCCACACAAACCTGGCCTCAGCAAAGCATGCTGCTGCTTTTGCAAATGCCCAATTGATTGTCATTAACCATTAACATTTCAGTCTCTTACACAGGTGAATAAATAGATGAGTCCTGATTTCACCATGCAGCAAAACTGATGAGATCTGTAAGTAGACTGAGCCTCACCTGCTCTTAGTTTGTAAGGAGAAATACTGGGCACTGAAAATTGTGTGGTGGAATAGCGAAGGTAAACATTGTGCCTACATTGGCAGTGCAGCAGGAGCAAGTGTTGAGCAAATCAGTTAATGCTGGAGAGTTGATAGGTATACTGTACACATTTAGGTGGATTTAATTTCATTTTACTCTAGTCCATTTCGAGGGACTGATGCCTATTAGCAGACACAGAGCATTTAGGTGCACTCATGAAGCACATCTTCTGGCTTAATTTCATCAGAAAGAAACCCAGGTTGTGATCTCTGAGCTTATGCTAATTTATATGTGCAATAACAAGCGGTAAGTAGGATTATCAGAAGGGCTGAGTGAAAACTGCAGTTCTGATTAAAATTAAAATGCTAATATAGGCAACAATATAACAACGAGTGAGAGTATGTACTACTTTCTGAATTAACTGCATTAGATAGAGCACAGATTTAGCCTGAAGGTCTCGGCAACTGGTGTTGATTACTCTTACTGATGTTAGGCAGGCTGTGCATAACCATATCTCACTATCCCTCCCTAGAAGCCAGTGAGTACTCTATAATCAGATGGGATTAGGAAAGTCACAACACACGTTTTGGGCATATTTTCACTTTTTCACTCCCGATTCTGAAATCATAGTTAATACAATATTTTTGCCTTTTATTTTACACTGTCATTTCTTTTAGTCCAGTGACTGTTCCCTAAAAAAAGTTTGTTTTAAGATGCAAACTTCTTTCATTGTTCTGGATTTTACTGTTTTCAATAAATTAATTTGCTACTTTCTCCTCTGAGAACCTGAATGCAGGAAAATGATTCATTACGAAATTTAAGTGTCCATAATATTGTCTTCTGCTGAGACGACTGTATACACATTTGCCAAAGAGTAGCACACCTAACAATCAGCTAGCCTCTCTTGTGAAAGGAGGGCTTTGTGAATTCTTTTGTTCCTAACTGCAGGTGCTTCTAACTCTGAAAAGATCTTGTGATCTGATAACTGTTTTTCACTTTCTGTGATCATGGACAGCTTGCATAATACAACAAAGGTGGAAGAGTGTTGCCTTCCCCAGGGTTGCCTAAAGTTACAGTCCTGATCTCTTGACCTTTAATTTCAGCAAGTTTGATTGCCCAAGGAACCCTGGTGTGCATACTTGGAGCTAATATAGCATTTTGCTGTTCAGTTTGTTGTAAATGCTTTAACACTGACATAGTTTTAGAAGAGGAATAGTTTCTGGGGATCTCCTGCACATCATGGAGTTAAGGAATAAAGAGCAACTGACAGCACAAAATAACCCCTAGACTCACAGTATGCCATGGGCAATAAAATATTCTCTTATGGATATTACAAATGTTGATGTGTCACAGAACAATGGTGCAAATGTCAGAGGCTGCTCATGTTGTATTCCCCAGTAGGGCACTGTGCAAAGGTAAGACCCAAGCAAAGATCAGGAGACCTCAGAGAAGAGAGCTCAGAATAGAGATAAGGAATAAATTATAAAATAATAAATTAATTTTTCTATATTTTAGCTTAGCAGATGAATAAGAACAGTAATAGTAACAAACAACAAAATAAAATTTGTCTCACAAAGACTTACTTGTTTTCTTTCTTTTTTCCCACATAAAGTAAATTAAATAACATTCCAGTTGAAGGTTCAACAATGTATGATGTCCAGTCCGAAATATTTCCTTCTGACTTGTGAAGAAATAACAACAAGAGGTTGAAGGGAATCCAGTTTAGATCACGTCATAATAAGATTGTTAGTGTTTTCTCTTGTATGTAGAGTTCAGTACCACAGGGGAAACAACGACATGAATTCATATGTGCAGGGAAGGAATTTTGAATGATTGTAATGGTTTTGGACTTCTAAGTAAGAAGAAATATTTTACTCCTGCTTCTGAACCTCTGAACTGGGGTCTTCACTTTGCTGAGAATCCAGAATGTAAAATGTTCTGAAAATGCCAAACCACATTTTAAAATATTTTTTTAAAAACATGTTACTACTGTTTTTAATCCATTATTACTGCTGTTATTAGCTAGGGAAAGATTAAACAAATGAGACTATTTTCAGTCAGGAATCATTAGGCTACATTTCACTGTCTGCCCACTGGAAGAGCTGGTGATCCATCAAAAGACAGGACAAACTGCTGGTGGCTTACAGCAACAGTAGGACAAATCAGTCTTGGTGAACAGCAGCGCTGAACTCTGAGAAAAGGTTTTTTATATATTAGATGACTGGCATCAATTAAATAAAAATCTAAGTTTAATCTGTAGCAATGATTGTGAAACGTCCTTGTACTGTGGTGTGGCAAAATTCAGTAGAGCTACAAAGGAAAATAAAATGGGACATAAAAAATAGTATAAATAAGTAACAAAGGCTACCATTATTTAAATTTTTTAAAGCAATTTGAACCAAAGAATGGTAACTGAAAAAACTGTAAGATTCACTTCAGACTGGTCTTAATTAAAGGACTTGTGCAGACACACCCACAATGACATTGAGATTAGTGTTGTTCAGCTGCCCTAATAGGCATCCCTGTATTATGTGCTCCTCCATGTACAAACCTTGAGAATCACTCAAGTCTGCAAGACAAGTCTACATGACAATACATGTTTATCTAAATCATCCCAGCCTGCTTCTGAAGGGCTAATCAGCCTGGAGGTAGACTGTGCTTCTGCAAACCAACTTTTCTTACACTGTGTGGTAGTTTGGCCTCTTTATTTGTAGGTGGTTTAAAGCTCTCAGCTATTCAAATGGTAACCAATGTTAAGGGCAATTTTTGTAGCAACAATTTACTAAGATCACACAATGGAAATCTTGGTGAAACTACACCTGTCTGCCTGTCTGCATCCTTCCTCCGCTCCTGGTGGATTTAGAGTCGTAAAGTGTCTCATGCATTCTAATAAAGTAAGAATTTGTGCAATTGCACAAAATTGCAATTTGTGTTTTATGTCTTTCACAGGTTTTGTGTAGGTTACCTTTTTTTCTGCTCTTTTTTATTTTCTCTTTTTTACCCCTTTGTTTTTATTTTTTTTTCAATATATATTTTGGAATCAATAAATTAGGTGTTAAGCCAAGCTTCTATGTAAAAGTTAAGGTTTTACTCCTCATGGTTATGAGGCAAAGCTTGAGAACAGGACCTGAGCACAATTGCAACAACTCAAAGCCAGGTGCAAAGGAAAAAGTACAGCTTCTACTATTATGGGTGAAAAAAATCTAATTGAGTTATCAGTCTTATTTATGCCTCAATGAGGCAACGTGTCAAATAGCTATCTACAAATACACACATAGCACAGTGATTCATTTTTGCAGGTGTTCACTGAGTCCCTTGTGTTTCTTAAACAGATCCACATTTGTAAAGTAAAGCTCAACAAGTTTCTCAATGTTAATTTAATCAGATTATTCACAGTTTTGTCTTCCACATCACACGAAATGAAAAATGGTTTGTGTTTGTTCTGAAGAAATACTGTTTCTAAGAAGCAAAAAAAAACCATAATGAAAAACTCCAGTAGCTGAGTTTGTGCTTTCATCAATTTATTTTCTACTTATTTTGTACTTCCAGTGGTGAGCAGAAACAGAATGATTTGTCCTGCAATAGTAAATCAGTGTGCATCTATTACTGCTCTCATTGTATTATTCTTTTAATGTAGAACTAACACTTCAAATTTTATCCACGATCAAGCTACCATTTTATCCACTGGGATACGAGCTGCACAAAGTGGAAGAAAAATCAAGCTTTCTTGTGCAATTGGGAGTTCCCAACTGAATCCATATATCACATGTATAAACTGGGACTCTTGCTCAGACCTCAAAATCTTGCAGTGCTATTAGTTTTCTCAGTTTGAGTTAGCTACATCTGGCTGCCGAACAATGTTAGCTATCCCTATTTTGTTTTCAGCACAAATCTAATTACTCAGTGTTTTTAATTCTGAATTTCTAGCATACCCTCGAAATTCCATTAAAGTCCTGATGTTAGAAGAAATTTTTAGTTCACTCACAGCGGAAAATAGCCAAAATGCCAGCAGTATCTACATCCCCAAATCATATTTATTGTAACCCAGGATGAAAGGATTTTCATCTTCTGCTGCATTATTCTCTTCTTATTTTCCAATTAATTAAAAAAAAAAAAATTGCAGCAGTGCTGCTATTATTTTCCAGTGGCTCTGCATAATTCTGCCTAGTTCTGTCAGAAAAGAGAAACTGACCTGGGAGGGCCTGGCTGTCTCTGAAACAACCAGTTAAGTCACCCTTGTGTTGTTTAATAAAGACAATTTCAATTTCAGAATAGCTTTTGAGAACAAATGGTGGAACACAGTGCTTGCTTTAGCAATAGTCGTTCAAGTACTGAAGAAGAGTGATCTGTGGTAAAAAAAGTTTTTATCAAGAAACTTATATGCCAGTTGTGGCACCCGAACATATCCAAATGTCCTTGTCATCGTAAAAGCATAAATATTTGGCAATTCTTATCCCAGGGCACTTTAATCCTTTGTCAGGCACAAAATTTGTCATTTGATCATTGGTAACTTTCTCTAACTTTAGCTCTTCTGAAGAATGACCATAATAATTTAAGAAAAGTAAATATATATTATGGAACTGAAGACAAGTGAGAGGCTTCTACGTTTAATATCTTTGGTGAAGTTCAAAAGTATTATGCATAATGGGTTTCAAGAAAAATCGATAAGTACTTCTCTTTATTGCCTCAAGAGAATGCTACAAAATGATTAAAAAAAGAAAAACAAGAAAAGAAGGAAATTATATTATCCAAAACTAAAGAGGTTTGATTTTGCTTAAAAACAAGGAATAGGTTAAGATCATAAACTGCAATATAATTTCAAAATCTTATTTTCAAAATTGTTCCTAATAAAAGAAAAAAGCAAACAATATTTGTGTGCTTGAACTCTTTCTCTAGAAATTATTTCATTTCATCAGTTGCTTTCCAGAGCTCTACTTAACCCTGATTTCAGTCACAAGAACCTGTCTTATTTGCGAGATGATATTAAATTTCCCTCAGAAACCAGCACTTTTCAATGTGAATAAGTGTGTCATGATTCTGATGACTGCTTAGTAAGAAATCCTCTGAAAATGTAAGTGCTTCTGATTGATCCAATTGATCCGTGACCCTTAACTTTCATAAGAGTTTGACATCCCTTTTCAGCTTCTCCATACAACTGTAAAACACTAAATAGAAAATTTATTTGATTTATCATTACGTGTTATTTACCTTTACCATTAATCACTGATATGAGTGATGCCTTCCCATCCAGGTGAATGACCTGAGGATTATTATACCTGTCTGGCAAAAAAATGGTGCCTTGGATTCAATCATCCAGTAGTGAGATGTTCTCAGATCCTCTCAATAAAATTTTCACCTCAACCACTCTCATTTCCCCACATTTCCTTTTCTGCGCAGGAGGATGGGAACATAAGTTAGTTCATGCACATCCCAGTGGAAAGTGTAGGATTCATTATTTTGCTTACACTTGTATAATTTTAGTGATCTCTAATTAAATTGTAGAGCAGTGGGAGTTGTTTCTGACTCCAGATGTTACAAGTGGAAAAAAGCTTGTTAGTTCTTTTTCATTTGTCCTCCTGTCAGAATTACTTAAGTCCACTATAAAAATAAATATATCAAGCAATGGGAATTTTCCATATGCCTGGGGAAAATTAATACAATACTATAAGGATCTTATTGTTCAGAAGATTTTAATTTCAATATGTAAATCTTCACAATTCCTAATTATGGATGTTTACATTTTACTCAACCATCCACCCTTTAGCTGATATTTGAGCAGACCAAATAATGGAGACTGCAAGCATATCCTTTTGCTCTCCTGATAATTTTTTAGTAAATTGTATACCCAAATATTTTGTCTCACTTCAATTTTTCTTTTCTTGTTTCATTACCAGCTTACCAGAGTCAAGATATTTTAAATATATATATATTCTATAGATCTGTTAAATGTATTTACTCTATACTGAGATACTCTATAGCTGGTGCCTTTCAGATATATCTTTATCGTATCAATTGATGACAATAAAATGTTTCTTTTAGAAATATCCTCCTTGAAACAGTGAAAGTACTGAAAACAAAACTTTTGTCTTTCAGTATTGGCATCCCAATATGGCTTCTCTTTCTTCTAGTTTCTCTTCCACTATCATTTTAGAGCATATCTTTTGTGTTTTATCCAAAGATCCTTACAGACTTGCATTTTCAATCCCTGAGCTAAGCTGTGCATTGTGTGACTGTAGCCCCCTGTTAATTTTACAGCAGGGAAAGATGTTCATGATGTGCCTTGCTGTAAATGAGTAGTATCAGGGTCTTTGAGAGAGGACAAAATACCCAGGTACTTAATATGTTTCCCCCCTCAAGACCATCTGTAGGTGGTCAGCCATTCCAGATTACCTTTGTTGTCTGTTTTTTCTTGCTGGTATTATACTCTAGGGCACACTGTTTCAAGACATGTTCAGTTTTTGAGAATGTCTAATAACAACCCAATAGGGTTATTAAATATAGATCTTCATGTCATAAGGGATCACTTTGGTCATTTAGTCTGGTCTGACACATCTGCAGATTGTCTTCTAGAAAGCTCATTAAATGCTCTTGACAAAAGCATAACCTAATGTTGGAAAAAAGTATGCAGAAAATTGCAATAACTTCTGATAATGTGAACTGTTGGTTTTTTTGTTGTTTGGTTTTTTTTTGTTTGTTTGGGTTTTTTTTGGGGGGGGGTTGTTTTTTTTTTTTTTTTTTGTCTTTCATATTGTTCTCCTTGCCTGGTTATTTGGCATTCTGTTCCCACTTTTGCTTCATAAAATCTTTAGCCAAGGCCATGGTTCTATTTAAATAAAAATCCCTTTCCATTTACTTTGACATTTTTGAAATTAGAATCCAGACTCTGAAATGAAGGTCCTGTCTCATGTCCTTTTTCTTGATTCTTAGCTTGTCCTTGATTTAGCTGCAGGCTAGAACATGCTTGGAATTGCTTCACAGAGAAATTAGGGTTAGTGGAGTTCTGGCAAAACCCGACCACAGTTAGATTTCCATTTCACAGCTCTGCCTTTCAGGTACAACTTCATACATCACTGGTGTGATTTGTACATAGTGTACATAAGTGATATATAGACTCAATAAACAGCTTTGATACTCCAACATAAACCTTACTTGTACTTGGCTAACAGGGCTAAAGTAGAGGATTTCTTTACCTTCACACTTCTTTCTGGACCTACGCTTCTAAAGAAAGACATGGATAAGTTTTAGTTCCAGGGTCTTTGTACAGCACTTGTTTGTTCATACACTTTCAAACAATGATTTTCAAATTATTTTCTATTATTTAAAATCCCTGAGTTCAACCTAGGACACGGTAAAATAACTATGAGGTATCAGAAATATCAAGGAGCATGAAAAAAAAGAAATTTCTATGGTCTTTTGATAGCTTACTACATACAAAATAGAAAGTAGATGTGGATTAATTTTACCCATTCTATCGATTTGTGCAGTCTGTTAGAACAGCATATAAATTTATTTAGAAATCTAAAGCAATCAGAACCATTTCCTGTTTACACTTTGCAATTTTTGTAAAGTATTCCCTTTTAATTTCCGATTTACTATTTTTTTTCTATTAACTCTGAATTTCTCCTTTTTCAACAAAGAATATTCTGATAGATGTTTTAGTTGCCTTAACAGAAAAATATTGTTTAGTTACTAACTTAGGACTTGAGTAATACTAAATCCTATATGCTACCCTCCTTGGAAGCGTAGTCTCCATTTCCATCCTGATGATTGATTGTCAGTGATTGAGTATTTCCACCATATTAATCCCCAAATTTTTGTCACTCACAGAAGTCATAACTATTAATCTATAAATATGTTTTCTAAATCTTCTTGTTGTGGTTCTTAGTTCTCTTTTCACTTCTTTTTTGAAATATAACTTCGTGTGAAATAGAGCTTATAGTTGATTCTGTAATGATTCAGGGTCATCAATGAGTAAAAGAAAACTACAGAAACCCCATGTAGAAGTTCTGACCTTGTTATACTCTTTTACTTCAGTAACTTATGTGGAGATGATTTCTTTCTTAGTTTAGAGACTATTTAGGCTGTTCAATTCTGAAGAAGGGATCATAAAAAGAGACATTTTTGGATTAAAAGTTTCATAGGAAAGAAAAATGCTTTAAATAAAGAGGTATCATCAGAAGAAAACAAAAAAAGCAGCAACCAAAAAAAACCAAATCAAAACAGAAACCCCAAACATAAAGCAAAAGGTGAACTGTGGAAATGTAACACAACAAACTCCTCCATTAGTCCTAAACTGTCAAAGCATCATGAAAAACAGTTCAATGATTCAGTAACAGAGAAATCTAAGCATCTAGTATTGTCCTCTCCATTACTTAGGTCATTATATCAGAATCAAGGGGATGATAAAGAGAAAGGAATGTTAACCATTTGTCTGACATAAAAGAGACATGTTTTTGAATATTTGAATTATAATTATATATTTTATCCTAGTGTTTGAGAATGTGGTATCAAACCAAAATGTATGGTGGGATTTCTGCACCTGGCTTCCTGGTGCTATGACAAAAAGTGACAGGGCAAATCATAAAGCTGAAATGTGAGACCCATAAAGCAGAGGACCCAACAGATTTGATAATACTCTGGCTTCGACTTGAAAATCACTCTTGTTTTGGTGAAAAAATGAAGCATGTTCCTCAGTACTTTTGATCTCCAAAGACTGCTTAAGAGAATCACAAGTCTTGCTTTGTCACGTCGTATATGCCCAATATGATCAAAATCTACCCAGAAAGTCTTTCTTAATGAAGTCTGGCATCTTTATGTTTTGTCATATATGGTTTGAGTGTTACCTCTTCCACACATTCTTTACACGGTCAGTCTTAACTCTTTCAAGATAGCCTGTCTCTCTCCAGGAAGACTTTTTATCTCTTGCTGCCACTTTTATCTAAGATCATTCAATGTTTATCTTTCATTTAGCACCTTCATTTTTTCCTCTGCAGAAACAATAATATCATATTATATCATATCAGTGACTTGTGCTTTTTAAGGAGTAATAGAATTTGAAGTAAAAGAATTTAAAAGAAAAGCAGATCTGAAAATTAAATGGTCTATGTTGAGGCCTGCCTTTCCTTAAGGTTCTCAGTCCTTTAGAACAAGGTAATATGATCAAAATCTACCCAGAAAGTCTTTCTTTATGAAGTCTGGCATCTCTATGTTTTGTTGTTTCCCTTCTTCTTACACCAATAATTACTTCCCATTAATCTGAGAAAATACATTCAAAAATAAAATCTTGCAACACCATAAACTTCTCCCTATCTGACAGCATAGGAAATTCAGTGAACATTGAAGATATTTTGAAGGTAAGAATGTGGTTAATTCATGATGTACAGAACAGATTGGTAAAACGAAAGAGTTTATACTAAGTTTTTGTATTTGCATCAGCTGCATTTCAAGGTTGGGGTTTGCTGGACGTTTTTTAACCAAGTACCCATCAGTGGCGTTAGAGACACACACCTTCTTAAAAGTAAAACAGCTACTGCTCTTTGAGATCTGTAAAGAATGTAAACCAGAAACATTCGGTGTGTATGATGGAGACATCCCCTTCAAACCCACTTTCCTAAGACAATGAGATGATCCAGGGAGGTACTAGCAAATCTGACAGCAGAACCCTGTCATGAATGCAAAGGGAAATGACCTGCATGCTGGATTCTGCTGCAGAGAAGTAAAGAAGTTCAGAAAGGTAGAGAAGCTCTGAAAGCACTGAAAAATGAGATCCAATAGAATGAAGATGCCAAAATTTATACTTTATTGCTATTATTTTCCAATACAAGGAAACTAAGGAGATTTTTTTTATAGTGTGCTCCCCATCCCAGTTCACCACCACTACTCTCAGAATTTACCTCAAATAGCTAAAAGTCTCTCACCTTGCAAATCCCTCTGAAATGCTAAACAGGAAGACATCCACTCTTGAAAAGAAAAAAAATAAAGTTATGAGCCAGAGGCATGGGGGTGTGGTGTGTGTGCATGTCTCTGTGTATATAGAGTGAATTTAATGCCCTTTAAAATGAAAAATAGGTGAATGCTCTTAATAAATGATAATATGAGATGCGTGTTTTATGTATATATGGCAGTATAATCAGATAAATATCATGACAGACTGTGAGAAAGTGAAAAAAATCAAGTCAAAAAATTTAGGAACAAAAAGGGTTATAGGAGAACATGAGGAAGTATACTCTACACATACTCTCACTATCTCTTGATAAGTAAAATGCAAAATGTGCAATTGAACAAAAGCTTAAATCAGTAGATTGGATGCTGGAAGTAGATCAGCTTTCAAGAGGTGAGAAGCCCTCTTTTAAAAAAAAGGCTTCTGTTGTAGATGAACAGATCAAAGGTAATTATCAATATTGCTCTGTAAATTATCTATATCTGTTAGTCCCTTTTGAGTCCACTTTTGCTGTACTGAGATGAACATCTCTGTGTTCTTGTTAAAATAAAACAGTAACAATTATTGAGGCATTAAGAAGGGAAACATTTAATGTTGGCAGAAAAGCTAGATTTTGGAAACTCTGGTGTGATGTTTTCGCACTGTAGGAAATGTATATACATATAAGCCAATAGACATTTATATAAGTCAATTCAAAATAAAGAAAAACAAAACAAACGGTCCATATGACCAAAAAGAGTAAATGGGATTGACTGAGACATTGAGACATAGAAGGAAATTAAAGTGAGAAGGAAATATCAAAGCTATACAATAACAAATCTATACTACTCCTCTTCATAGCTGACAGAAGTACTTGAGCCAGTATTTGAGCATAGCAGACATAAAAGACCCATATTGGCAAACGGACTAATACCTGAATTATATAAAATTTCTAAAGAAGGAAATAGAAGGCATTTTTCTGGGCAAATAATTTAATTTTGTCAAGTACTCAAAAGTATTTTTTTCTGTCTAATCTTTTGAAAAAGATGACTCAATAGGCTAATCATTCTTCACTGTTTCTTCACTATGATTTTTGAGGTTACTGATTGAAAATGGGCATTATATAAGTGCTTAGGAATGTGTGACTGAGGAAGATTAGACCTCATTGTCTAATAACTCATTGGTGACTACTAATCTTTTTCCTCACTCACTTTTTAAGATCATTCATAATGCACAGCTTTGTGAAACACAACATTTAATTGATCCCAGAGACAGATATATATTAATACAAACATACACTCTTATTTATGCACTGACATTGCAGTCAAAACCACTTTATACAGAAATGAAAACTGCGTTGTCTATATAACACTGTTTGCTAGCAAAGTTTCAGCTGCACTGTCGTAATAAAAATTACTGTTAAAATTTATATTATATGAAAGCTCAGTATGTGAAAAACATTCATGATCAAGGCTTGTATAGAATGATGAGAAGCTCAGTTCATCCAAATGCAGTCCAGGCACCATCCTAGCTGTTTCAAGGACATAGACATGAAGTGCAACTAGATAAATAGACTTAGCTGGAAGGGTACTTTAATATCATTGGCATGCTAGTGAGCACGAAAACATTCTATTGCTCCTCAGAATTTTTATGTTCTCTATTTTCATTGCAGGTAGGAAAGCTATCAGTGCTATTCCAGTAAAAATACCAGTATTTCATGCAAATTGAAACTATGTAAAGTTAAATTTTTGGAATAAAATTATAGAAAGAATCAACTCAGCCCAAACCAAAGACCCCAAAAGCCTGCAGACTCCCCTAAAGAACAGTGATATAAAGTCTATATACGTTCAAACACCTTCTCTAAATTGGCTAGAGAAGTCCAGCTGCCCTGCATTCCGTCCGAGTTATTTAAACCAACGGGACATACTGTTTGAGTAGGTGACTAACAGCCAAGTCTATTTCCACTCTATCTGCCAGAAACTTTCATTGGAGAACCAATCAATAATCTGTTTCTTAATTTTTCTCAGAAAAATATTGAAAATTGGGCGGAGCAGTATAAGATTATTATGAGCAAACTCAGTGGCAAAAATATAGCACCTATAAAATTTTGCTAATAAACATCGCATGTCTAAAAGGGTGTCCACTTACAAAAGCAATGAGAAAATAAGGAAGGAATTTCATTTTATTAAATATTGAATGAATTTACCTATTAGTGAAATTATGTCTCTGGCTATTTTATGAGTAAACTCTTACACGTGTAGTTTAACATGTAAACATACACACAAAACCCTGTAGTATTTTTTACGAAATGATTTTAACTCTTTTAGGAGTTGAGCACAAATAATGATTTTTTATAAAGCAATACCCCGCTGCCTAAAATCAGAAATCTATATAATAGACATCACTCATTTGTGTCATCATATTGTTACTTTTTTTATAATTAATTAATGTTTATAGTGTGAAGGAGTTGTTCATATACCAGGCTGGGCTAAGCACATTAGATTACTATGTTCTGCTTGTGAAGATAGCTTTAGGCTAACAACACACAAAGAGAATAAGATAGTAATGCAGAAATACGAAGTTATATGGTACTAATACTATACAAATTAGTTCTGACCAAAATTAATTTACATTTTTATCCAGTGTGGTATACGTTGTTGCACATGGTTATACATATTTTTCATCTTTTAAGACTGTCCAGGTTTCAAGGGGCAATCCAGTTAAGATGAGAAGAAATCAGTCATGGGAAGAAGCAAAGAGCTAAGGAGATAAGGATGAAGAAACTTATACAATATTCAACAGGAAGGAACTACAAGAGATCAATTTTTTCATCTCATTGCAAAAAGTAATTGCTAACAAATGTTTCAGCACCCTCTTCCTTAAAAAATCATCCAGGAACAGAAATTCTGCAGCATTACTTGGCAATCATTTTCAAGGATTAAATATCTTCACAGCAAGAAGTAATATTTCTAGTATCAGGCCAAATTGTTCCTTATCGACGAATGGTGCTGTCTAGCACACTTTTCAGTACCATTTCCAGTACAATT
This sequence comes from Oreocharis arfaki, assembly GCA_013398015.1. Lineage (NCBI taxonomy): Eukaryota > Metazoa > Chordata > Aves > Passeriformes > Paramythiidae > Oreocharis > Oreocharis arfaki. The sequence goes on from VZRR01002869.1 coordinate 786,401, forward strand.
TTTCATACATGAAACAAGCCATTGATTCTTTTTGACTCCCTTCTTCCAGATTGCAAACCCATAAATTTTACATTTCCCTACCGCTCAATTTTTTTTAACCTCTTGGACCAGCACACATGTATTTTGGAGTGAGTCTCAACCTGAATGTTTGATGATGCTTTTGAGAACTCTAAGCTGAGTGAAATTTCCCTTCCTATATCTTACATAGGATACCTAATTTATACTTTCCATAGATAGTCGAGTAAACATTTCTTCACAATTCCACTCCAAACTCGAAGTAAAAAATGGATAGCCTTTTTTTACTCCTTTTATCAAATACTTTTAAATTATGCCCATTTCTAAAGCCAAATGACTTTAACCGAGATCAATTAAATAATTATAATCTCTATTACTTACTAAAATTATGCAGTTTTCATAAACTTGGAGAAAAAAAGACATTTTAGTTACAGATTAGTTTGAAAATTTTTGCTTATTTTTATTTATAATATACCTTTACTTTATGCAAATAAAAAATTATATAAAAATACAGTGCATCTATAAGAAACAATATCTCTCTTTATATATATATATCTTTCCACATAAAATATATATTTCAGTGAAATATGCTTCTTAGTCTTTCAATTTCCTAATAGGAAAACGCAAGCATTTTTAGAACAACTGATGCATATATTATCGTCTCTTGCACTAAACTGAAACGTTTTGTCTTGTATTACTTGAAGGAATCTGCTAATGATGTATATGACAAATGTTGCAAAAGTTAGCAGCATTTAGTGAAATTATTTCTTATGTTTCTTAAGATTTCTGACGAAGGTCTCACAGAAAAGCCAGCAGCTGAAAACATAAAGCAATACCATAATTAAAAGTAAAATAGATGTAGCACAGAAAATCGGTCAAAGCCGAATGTCATTCCATTATAAGGTTTTCACCTGGTAAAGTGTGATTGCCTTAAATGTCCTAATGTAAGCCAGAGACACTGCAACCTCTTAGGCCATAGACTTCGTCTGCCCCAGCTGTCCCTTGGTCAGGTAAAAATGACGATATTTTCCTCCTCATCAGCTCTAGATATTTTTGCTACATTAATTGTTTCTGTGGCACCTGAGAACTCACAAAGAGCTACCTCTCAAGATAAGTTGGAATTTCTATTGATACAACATGATATGATGCTTATATTACTTTTTTTTCAGGATAAACTACCAGGACTCTCACTTTCTTTTACAGAGAAGTAGCATATTTGGCCTTCTGTTCTCTTCTGGTTGAGAATCCTGGAGATATTTGCAGCATAAAAAGAATATATTTTCCATATCTCCTGGCCAAAACTGTCATAAGAGGGAGCAACACAGAATAGGAATTTATCTTCTTTACAGGTATCTTGAGGGAGAAACAATTAAAACTAGGTCTTGGTGTGACTTACCATAGCTGGCAGGTAAAATATTGCAGTGAACTTTTCCATGAACTAAAATCTAGCAATTATTTTTTCTGTGAACTTAGTGTGTGGCTTCACTTAGGAATTTCATTTTTCAAATATAAATGGCAGTCGCTATTGGTGTACTACAACTTGAGCAGTGCAAAAGGATGTCTCCTTTAACACTAGCTATAACGCCATATCATATTAGGGCCATTTCCATTAGACTGTGCCAATGCACAGCTTCAAAAGAGACAACATCAGATGGCTGGACAGATAAAATATCAAAGCCAACTACACTGACCAGTTACCTGCTGCCAGTGTGCTGTTGGAGCTCTCTAGTCTGCAGCTGAAGCCCTGCTAGAGCCAGAGAGAAGGCAGCTGGAAGACTCTTGGCGCTTCACTCTCCACTAATTTCAATACACCCCCCGGATACTGCAGGAAGCAAGCTACTGCAGTAGTGTTTAGAGAGTATTTATATGATAGAAGGGATTTTTTTTTTTAATCTATATCCACACCACAGATTAGACTTTTGCTCATTTTTAAATCATTATTTATTAAGTTAGCGTTTCTTAAAAGGAGACAAATGTCAGTCACAGAAATTACAGGTCTCTAACTCTTTAGCAGGCATATCACAATAACAATGTGAGCTACCTACCTTTAATCCACGATTTATTTTATCATGATCTATAAAATATTTCTAAAAATGTAGGGAATTTACAGTTTCTTGATGATTGATTTCAATGCTCTATGTGCAAAGTCTTGTCAACTCTGCAGTTATACTCTCTAAACATGTTTTGGTCTCACTTTTGTTGAAATACAGGACAGAAAAGTACATTTTAGGTCTTTGAGTCCATGATCTTGCTGTCACATCCACCATATCCTACAACTGTCTCCTTAAATTTGAAGGGCTGGTTTGTTTATTTGTCTGTACTGGACTTACGGAATATGCACCCCAAATCTATATTTTACTGAAGCTCAAGGATATTCTCGTTCTCAGCTCATTGTTGCCTGGTACACATTCATTCTTTCCTATGCCACCCTGTCTTATCTGGTTTTTATCTTTTATGTACTTTGCATGAGGCACTCACACACCTTTACATCCTTTGCTACACTAACAAGATCAAGATTTGCAGTTCTTTCTTGTAAAACTATTTTCTGATTACCTTATACTTTATTCTGTTCAAGACTTGAATAATCTTTCATGTAACTTCTGGGAAATTGCTAAAAATGGGAAATCTTGTCAGGTACTTTTGTTAATGTTATGGTGATATCAATCCAAATACCTACTGAAAGGAAAAACCAGAACCTTGTCTTATTTTAAGAACATGAAGAAGTCCATGACTCCTAAAAGAATCTGCCAGGCTCGAAGACATTGGAAAATGCTGTACATGTTAGAAGAACAATGAATTTGGATCAAGTTTCCTGAATAGTTCAGTTGGGTTATTTGTTGACTGTGTTTGAAGAAGTTTATGTTTGCACTTCTTAGTGCAATATGGAATATCTCTTCTCTAACAACAACTAAATTTAATGGATTTCATAAGTACTGTGGAGAAAAATAACCAAATAGCATAAAAGGTAACCAAAAATAATAATGATAAAGAAAAAAGCTGAAGTTTTCTGAATTTGGCTTTAAAAAAATAAGACTACCCCGAGCACTTTTACCTTTCCTTTTCCCAAAGAGTCACTTGACAGAAAGAAAATGTTTTACAGCAAGGATTGTCTACTAAACAACCTAATCAAAATATTATTAAACAATTACACTGCAGCAGGCTGTTTAATGAAGTGTTTTCAGTGCAGTTTGAACATTAATAGCAACAGTGTTAAGCTGCTTTGTGCTCTGTGTATCAAACAGCCTGGAGTAATGTGAGCTGACTAACAGTCAAATAAAATCTTGAAGCGCCTTTGACAGACAATATACTTGTGCCAGTCTAAATCTTGTCATGCATTATTATTGAGCATGGAAATGACAAAAAGGAATGTCAAGAGTTTCTATGTAGCATATATCATAGTTAGCTCTATGATAACGAGGGGCCTTCTGCATTCTTCCTCATAGCTGTCCCATGCTCTAACAGGGATTTGAGTCTGAGAAGGAGTTTGAAGCTGCATATTTTGTGGCTGTGAGGAAAGAACGTTTAGGTTTCTATTCAGATTCAGAAATGCCTGGGCTATAACTAACGGTGCTGCAGCAGCACATAATTTACAGGTAGTCACTGGACCCCACAGGGTCAATTTCCTTTAAAAGAAGAGAAGAACACTCAAGAAAATCAGGAAAAGTTCTGTTTGAATCTACTGACTAAAACTTTTCTAAAGCTCAGTATCTCCGAGATTTGTGCTTGTTTTAGCAAGAGGCCAGCAACAGGGTATGCAGCTTTTGAATGGAGAAATAAGCAGAGTATTTAATGTTTTCATCCCCAAAGCAATAGTCTAAATTTCAGTAAGAAGATCCAGTGTTACTGAATAAAAAGAAGAAGGAAATTTGTAGAGTAAGAAAACAGAGCCAAATCTGGACTTCAATCTGGACTTCCTTGAGATAGGTTTCATTACCACTAACATAAGTGGGGGAAAAGGGTGGGCAATGTGAAAAGCTGCAACATTCCAATAATCTTTTATAGCTATCCCAGCTACACAACTGAGAATAATAACTGATGAGGTATGGTGAATCATCTTTAACGATGATTTAAAGTTACTGTCAGCTCCACCTCTCTGCCACCCTGAAGCATCTGAGCTGAGATTATACTTTCTTTTCAAGTAATTCTGTTGCATGTGGTGGGGAAAGAGACAAAGCTTTTCACTGGTTAACAGAGTAAGCACCTAGGGACTACCACTACTACTGTAAAGTATCTGGGACATTGCCTTCGAATTGAGCCTGTGTCTGTATGGATGTAGTCTGCACCCTGGGTGTTTAACCACGGCATTGCTCAGAAGCCTTGACAAAGAAGGGAGCAACTCTTGCCATCTGCTTCTCCTCACGTTTAAGGAGAGGCTGAGCTCCAATAATAATGTCTTTTAGTCCCAACCTGTTCTGCCCCTGCATCAGTGTTTCTGTTCATATGCTTTGCCAGAAATGTGTGTGGGCTTTCATAATTTTATCCCCCTGCCACAGCAAGACCATAACTGTTGATGTTAAGATGAGGGCAACAAGTGCTGTTACTGTGGTAAAATATAATGTCGTCTTGCAGCAGTAAATCTTGCATACTACAGAACCCACTCTACTGTGGAGAGAGGAGCAAGTTGCATCACAGTTGTGGCAGGGTGAGAGTGTAGGAAAAGTTGCTGGGCTCTAAATCACTTACACAGCTTACTTTATGAACACCCTACAGCAGCTTGCTCAGTTTCTTATGACACCTAATCATTTTTAGCCTTCTACAAGAAAATTCAGTGTGAATTTTGCTGAAATATGGGGAGGTTGGTCCTGAAGCATATTTTCTTAGCATCTACAGAAGCCAACAAAGTTGGAACAACATTTTGTCTCTCTTTTCCAGCTTAGCAACACAACGCACAGATTACAGCAATTCTTTCTTCTGAACAACTTCTTCCTCCACTTCCAAAAATATCTTTTTCCACACACCATCAAAGTGTTTCCTAATAGCAGCGAGAGAGCCCTAGAGGGGTGGTTGCCATGAGATAATTGGATAACATACTCCTGAGATCCTGAGGTGTCGGAGGCACGGCTTAGCTGTGCTTTGCCTCACAACACCCCAGGGATGTGATATAGGCAATTGAAGTTTCTGTTCCCACTTATGCCTCATTGCCTCAAGCATGCCAGACCACTCTCAGGCAAACCTTGATGGTACTTCTGTGTCTAATATAGTCTATGCTCATGGGTTCTGCAACACAACAATTTCAACAGCAGTAGCTATACCATGATACAACAATAATAGAGCTAGCCAAAAAAAAAAAAAAAAAAAAGGAAAAAAAGAAAAAAAAGCATCTCCAAACCCATAGACTTTCATTAGTAGATGGGGATTTTTGAAAAACAAAACGTTTTATGGGAACATAGTGTCCCTGAAGGAAATTACCAAACTATTTATTTCCTCTTCTAATCATGCCTGTTGGAGGTCTTCTACTAGCCTATAAATACTTAGATTTCCATGGGGCAACCTGGAAATTACTACAATGGTCGCTGAACTTGAGAACACTAGGTTAAAATTCTTGCTTCCTTTCTCTCCAAGTGTCTCTTCCTCTGGGACTTGGAGACTGTGAAAGATGTCACCGTACCTGAAACCACTGCTAAGTCAGAATAAAACTTTAGGCCTGAACGTAGTTTTGGACTCATGAACTAAGGAGAAAATCAACATTTTTGTGGATATTTGCCAGCTCTGTAAACACCTCTTGTCAAGAAAAATCCAGACCCTCAGCACAAATCATAGGATTTTCTTGTGACAATGTTTTCTCATCAAAAATCATGCTGCTGTAAAAGATTAGAAGTGTAATGAAGGCAGCACCTAAGTCACATTTGATAATGGCAATGAAGAATACAATAGGTGAATATAAAATTTTGAGTGAGGGGCCAAAAAAACCCCTATAAAATCTGTATCCACAGAGCCTTAACATTTGATAAACAAATATTGAAGAAGAGGAAATAGGAAATCCAGGTTTTCCTTTTTTTCTTTTTCTGTAAGACACTTAGTCAAGTCAAAAAATAAGAAGGAAAACAATCCCTGGTTTCTATCACTCCAGGTTTTCCAACCTGTAGGATATGAGCAGCCTAATATTTACTTCCAGTAAGGTGGTTGAACTGGCTTTTTCAGTAAAAGAAAAAGATTGTAGAAGAATCAGCAAAGATATTGTAAAAATATTCGGAGTCAATATTTCCCCAGAAACTTCATGTAATAATTTGTAATGGGAAAGTTCCTGGCTGATTATACGTTTCACAGAATTTTCCTTCCTTGTTTTTCCTTTTAATTTGCAGCTGATCTGCCCGCTGAGGTTTTTTTTGTTTTGTTTTATTTTCCTCAATGAAATCATGGTTATAGACTAAATGCTACCTTTCAGAGTGCTACTGGCAATGTCTTTAAATTACTAGAAATACAAGAACAGGGCTCTTTAAAAAGCCTGAAATCTGAAACCACTTAGACTAATTGATTTTTCATACTCAAGTACTGGTATTACTGAAGTTGGATGGTCCCCAGAATGGCACAGTTTCTCCTATTACCTGCACTTTTGCAGCGTTTCACGACATAAAAAGAGTTTTTGTTCTTTTGTTAACTGTGTTGTTTTCTTATCATACACACTTAGGAGAAGAGGTGATTTCATGAATTGATGTGGTTAGAAAGCAGAAGTTGTTTCTTAAACATTGCCTGCCTTGCTGTCAGCAGTTAATTAAAATATAAAAGCAGATTTATCACAAAACATCACCAGTACTCTTCAAAAAACAACCTCAAGTAAGAGGGTGAGTAGGTAATATCTTGCATAATGTCAGGATCATACAACTTTTTTCCTCTAAGTCTTAGGTTTTTGCTGATTTGTATTGTATCTGTTTTTCTTCTTCAGACAGAAATAAAACTCAGCTTAGCTTTGTATCCAATTAAAAGAATTAACTCCGTCCAGTAATGAGAGAAGTGTGAATTATAACACGTACACCTATTCATATATTTTTGAAGTGCTTATTTGTGGAAACATTTACACATTGGACATGTTTGGGTATGTAAAATGTACTTACATTTATCTACCTAATACCTACCTACCTACCCTTCCTACCCACCTATGGCACACGTTCTGCCACTTAAAAGTAATATCTCTTTAGCTACCCATGGAGTTGCACTCCTGTATCACTTGAAGAACCTATATGGGCAAACTGTGCATTTATTCACCTGACATTTCTATTTGTTTGGGTGGTTGCCACATAAAAAGAAATTGTATTACGAAGTTTGGATGGTGCTTATTAGCTGCTGTCACACTTTGTTATTTGTCAATGTGTTGTAAATGAATAATCCAAAATTGGATTTTTTTTTTTCAAACAAGGTGTGTTTTGAAGACCACATCACATATAAACAAGAAATCAGGTTAACACTAATTCTACAGATACAAGTATCATACAATGTAATTAACAGGTTTAATCTAAGATGCTATCTTGATGTTCTGAAAGCAATGTCTTCACTTGAACTGTTAGTGTTACATTTTCTTCTGGTAAATAAATACTCAAGTTGAGGTGCTAGGCCTGTTTTGTCAAACACAGCTAGACATGAGGCTGCCATGACCTGATTGAATGACTAGAATGATGTAACTGGAAGTACCAGAACTAGGATGTCAACACATCGCATCATTTCTCCTCTGTAATTAATAAGGGATTTAAAATACTATCAGGTGCCCAAGAAAATTCAAACCTAAATACCTGGAGGACTAGGTCCTTCTCCATATCTAACCTCAGAGCGAACAGTTATAACCAGAGCGTTCTGAAGATGTCACACAAACTCTCACAACTCTACACTTTCTTGAATTTGCCTCTTTTGCTAAGTTCTGACTCAAAAATACATCTGTGTACTACAGGACGTTTAAGCAGATACTGGAATTATATTGTCTTAGTCGCTTTTTAAAAATTTAGACTGGGCTCATTACGTTACTGTGCTTTAATACTTGGAAGAATCTAAAGTCTCCCTCATAAGCCAACATCAAGTTTGGCTGCAGTTGAGTTACACAAACAGTGCTTTAAATTTACAAAAGGGTCAAGCAGATGTGGTACTGAGGTTCCTTTCGTTCTTCCTGAGAAATCAACATACCACCAGCCTTGTGTGTCTTTCACCTTTTTTTTTTTTCTCACATATTAATTTTGTAAGCTTCACAATGAATTTATAGACTTCTAAGAGCTAGCACAAGCTCTTTAATGAATTTATGGATTTTCTTTCTCAGTTAGCTCTGGAATCTCTGAGACTATTAATCTTATACGATTTCAATGTCCATGTTGACAATGTAGAAGATATGTTTGCTTTCATGTTCATCCTCTGCTTTACAGGTAAAATCATGCATTTATTTGGTTTGTCTGATATGCCTTTGAAAATGCACGACTTGACTGCAAGATTTATTTGTCTTCTCTCCATACTTATCATTAGAATAAATGACAGTTCTTCACTCTCATCGGTTGTATGGTAGCACTTGAAAGAATTCTGTCTAGTTTAATATTACCAGTTATGAAGCCATTCTCGCTTTTTCTATATAGTTTCTGTCATTGCCTGGTTTTCACATCTGTTAGTGCTCAGTAAATGGAACAAATAGTCCTGACAATGTCATTCATGTCAAAGCATACAATATTTCTTGCCTTTAAAGTAAGGTTTTAGATGTTTTTATTAGCTTTCAATTTTCTATTTTTTTAGGGTTTCTGTAGTTTTATCAGCTATTTCTATTACATTAGCCTTCTTTTTCTTCATATCTTATGTCATTAATATTGTTTGGATTGCTCTTAATCTCTGTTCTCCAGTATGTTTTAATTCATGAGATTATTTTCTTCATATCTTACTATTCACATTCAATTATTTTATTCACACATTTATTTATTTTAAATTTCTTGGGTTTAATTTCCTGAACAGGCACTTTTTTAAATGTCTTTTCTGATGTCCAGAAATGACCAGTTTCTAGTAATACTGTGCCAGTTTTATTATGGACTTTTTTGGCCCTACTAACCCTGAGGAATATTACTTGCATTTACCATAGGCTTGGGGGAAGGAGGAATTACTTCAGCCATCATCAAAATGAACAGGACACAAAGGGGAAACCTCAAAATCTGGTGTAAAATGAAGTTGCAATACCAGACTTTTTGTTCTTAAAAACATAAATTATTTGGCTAATGTTCCTTCCTCAAGTTCGTCTTCAGAAACTAGGTCTCCTTAAAAAATTCCTCAGAAAAGACTGCATCCCAGACACATCTCTAGATCTAAGCACACAATTTCAGAGCTAGTCACAGAAGCCACAAAAATAGGAAAACCTCTTAGCCATCTTCCCCTGAATGCACATTTCGTACAACTGATAATGAATACTCTCGTTTGGCTTTCCTATGGTGCTACACATCAGTAAGCAAAGGAGGAAGGAGACCCACTGAGGATAGTTTTCAAGCTCTGGCTTCTTGAAATTCTTTGGTGAGATCCTTGTCAGTGTGATGAGATAATCTTTTTCCCACTTGCTCAACTCCTATGTATTTGAAAGAAATATTTTATCTTTTTTCTTTACATGCTAGCAAGTTTTCTATTGTTGCTCTCTTCTCTTGAGAAGGATTTAGGTTTCTTTTGATGTTGTCCTTGCATGGCACATACATTTTGTATTTTCTAAAGCTGGGCTTTCTCTGTTCCTTAGGGATTGAGAAGCTACCGTACTAAAAAATCCTGTTGAAAAATCACTCATAGTCATTGCAAATAACGTTATCATTGTTGTTTATTTATGTAATGGTATAAATAAAACTGTTAAAGAAAAGAGGTATTTCTGGAGCTGGCTGTTGCCATCATGCAAATTTCTAGTGTACAACATCTTTTGTGTTCCTATTGGTGTCTTGGAGATTTTTATCACGCAGTACTGTGAGACTTGTGAAAGTCCTGAAATTAAAGAGCAGAAATAATAACCTGTGAGGAAGCTAAAAGTAGGAAGTCACAACATGACTTCTTCAAAGTCAATGGCAAAACTGAGAAATGAACAAAGAATGTCTGATCCCTAATCTGAGAATCAGGTTTCTTGTACTAATGTGCTTGATTTCACAAGTAGACCTTGACAGCCATTGTTAAGAGCAGTAATTCGCACACAGAGCAGTTATCCTCTTTTTCTGGCTGACTTAATTAAAATTTTAAGAAGCAGATTGTTTTGCCTGTTTTGCCTGTAAATAAACCCATGCTAAACAGACCTTCAATCGATTTTGGGGCAGGCCTGCCTTTTTTTTTTTTCCTGACTCCTAGAAAAACAGGTGAAGATTTAAGGGGTGTTGACACAAGTAGCATTCTCAGTTTTCAAGCTCTGTTTAGGCACAGTCCAGATCACAGAATCTTTTCTAACATTTATGTATTTGGTGACATCCAGTATTAAACACTAAGAAACTTTAATATTACAGAGGTAGCCAGACTTTGCTATTTGGTCCAAGGTTATGAAATAGATCTAATTTAGTATATTAGTGTAATTTTTGTTCTTGTGCACTGATCATTTTATATATGTTTCAAGGTAAAGTGCCATATTATTTCGCCCAGGCAAGAGCTACCATGCATTCAAAATATAATAAACCATTTGGAAACACACAGACAACTTAAGGTTTGGATTTATCAGAAATAGAATTAAACAAAACAACAAAAAAACAGACAATGTGGGAGATTTTTTTCCTAAGTGTCAAATAATGTATCAAGGGGAAACAGACACTACTGCTTGGAAGGATCCAGACAAACATTAGAGAATTTCTTGGGGGTTGTGGGGGAGAAGATTCAGCACTGTAAAAAGTTGTCCACACAGGTTGGATAAACTCTGGTTTTAGAGTTTTTCAAGAGTCAGGTAAACACAACTACCCTCATCTACTGTTCATATCCCTCTCTTTTTTTCTACCAGATAACCATCTGTCCAGTTCATGGTAAATCAAGAAAACCCTACCCCAAAATATGAAGGACAACACTGGAGATAATTTGGGAAAGATTGCATTTGTTGAGTGCCTCCACTTCTATTTATGGGTATGCTGTTTAAATGTTGTCTTTCATGGTTGAAACATGCAGGGATATAATTTGGATTCCTTATAGCCACAACAGTCACTATGAGAATTATTCTGCTAATAATGAAATCCTGGAAGGGTAATCAGCTTCACCAGACTGCTTCTGTTTCAGCCATCCACTTGTGATTACCTCTTCCATTTTTTCCATTCTATTAAATTTTTCTCTTAACTAGGTTCCTTTAATAGGGCCTTAAAAGCTCACATTAAAGAATGAACTTGTAAATGTCAGGAAACATATAAACTTTAGGAGGTTTTTTTTCGCTATTTTAAAATGTTGCCAAGAAACTATATAGGTATAGACATACCCGTGAACAGTCTCCTGAAGGTAGCAATAAGTGTTTTTCATTCAGTTCAGGAAATACCTTCTGTCTGTGATTTTCTTATTGCTGTGGATGAAAGAAGTAATCCAGACTCTTTTGCACTAAATTTAACAAAACAGTGGTCATCCTTGCACAACTAACATACTTGTGTAATCATCTGGATAACAGCATGATGCACAGTTGTCTCCTGTGAATGCATGTTGTAGGCATCTACATTTGCTTGGAAAAGTCTTATTGGTAACTCAATGGGAAAAAAAAGATCCTTAGATGAGACCAGCCTCATCCTCTTCATGTGTAGATAAGGCAGTTGAGGACATGGTTTAAAGGTGAACATGGTGTTGCTAGGTAGACGCTTGGACTTCAGGATTCTAAAGGTCGTTCCCAACCTAAACAATTCTGTGATTCTATGATAAATCTCATTGCCACAAAGTTTCAACAGCCCAGAATTTACTAATATCCAATTTATGCTTTTCAGCCAACTATACAGAATAGTGCTGCCACTTTTTTCCGTAAGACAAGAACTTCAGGAAATACAGCCCTAGCAAGAAGCAGGCCTTTGAGTAATGTAAAGCCTGTACTTACACAGGACAAGTACAAGTGAGGGCTGTCACGTATTAGTGATTCCACAGTTACTGATGTAACTGCAGGTGAAGCAGTACTAACATCAGTGAGAAATTTCATAACCTAAAAGCCATAAAAGCCATACAGCACATTCCTAGAAGCAGCTGAGTCACAGATCCTAAACAAAGACCATGTGGAAACTTACACGAAATTTAGATAATACTGTGTAAAACTGCAGTTCTCAAATTATGCTGATTAGCTGCTAACTATCTTTGGAATTACCAGGACCTTCTAAGCGTCACAAATGTTAGTTTTTTCACCTAATAAAATGCAGTTTGTGCAGTCATGCAGCCTACTTTTATCTATCTGTTTTCCTTATTAATTTTCTTTCAGGTGACTAAAGGACTGTCGTGACTATCCTGCATTGGCTACAAAAATGCGGCCTAACAAACCTAGAGCTACAGAGTCTCAGAACCCATGGGTGCATTCAGCTCATCAACAAGGATGATACAATGTCCAGTAAAGACACATAACAGCAGCCAAAACTAGCATTGTCTTTTTATGCTCTACAGAGATAGTTTGTGTAGATGGAAGCTAGGAATTCTAGGAATATTAACAAAAGGTATTGGAGGAGGTGGAAGAATTGCATTGAGAAGAGGCTGCAGGAAATACGAGTTCTCACTGAATTTTAATTCAGTTAAGAAGTCAATCAGCCACCAATCTCTGTGGAAATTAGGCTTTCTGATGCATTGAAGTCAAAGATTCCCATGTGTTTAATCTTCTGCAGGTGATAGGTCACTAGCTCTATGATTAGATTACATTTAAACCCTGTCCACTTTCCATATGGTGGGAAGTCTTGCAGTTACTTTCCCGCAGAAGGACTCAGTCTTGAGGATGTCAGCTATGCTCATTTAATAAAGCATCCTTCTGTTAGAATTTGGATACAGTTTCTTTTAAACATGTTAAAAAGAGACAACTTGCATGTCTATATTACAAAGCTCCTTATTTAGAGCCCCTCAAATGTATTAAAGACTCAAAGCTTATTCTTTCCTCTGCAAATACGTATTTTTCAGTGGAGTGTTTCTTGGTCTGAAAAAGGAAGAGAGTGCAACATTTGACTCGCTTTTTTGAAGTATCTCAGGTTTGGTTTAAAAGACTAGTGGCTTTGTAAAGGAAGGAGTGGAAGGAGTGTATGTTATATCTTCTTCTATCAAAAGTTTATCTTATTTAGCCACTCTTGGTTTAATGCACACACAGAAATAATTTTTATTAAAAACTTGAAATAGTGGTGATTTTCTATGACATAGGATGAGGAAAGTATTATTCATCTACAGAGGTTTCGAGGCTTAAAATATGTACTATTAAAAATATTGGTTATGATCTATGCTTACTTATTTTTAAATGCAAATATTAGTGTGTCAATCATATAAAACACTGAACATTGAAAAGGCTGTCTCTGGAAACTATTGTGTGACTAGTCTGAGACTCCTTTCACTCTTCCTGACATCCTTTGCATGGTCATGCTATGTTAGCCATGGCACAACCAGTCCATAGAGGCCCAAAGGCCCATAGAGGCCCTCATATTTCTTTTCATGTGCAAACACCTTGAAAAAGCCAATGTGTAAAAGTACAGTTTGTCTGAGAATAGCTGGCTGCTTTGATGGCTTTGACTTGCAGGTCTTGAAAAAGCCTTAATTTAAAATGTTTCCTGTAGTTTGACTTGTCAAACAGAAACGAGATTATTCTCTCATATAAATGGCACAATGTTATGTTATAAATTATTAGCTATTAATTTAACATCATTTGACTATAGCATATAATAATAAAATATTATGATAATGCCCTATAAATTTTTATAGACACAAATATCCTGTTTATAATGAAAATTTTAGAAGTTGCAATTAAAAAAGAGAGATTTAAAAATTGTCACAAGCTCATAAATTTTGTAGACTGTAAGAGCCATTTATCTATGCAAAACCTCTTCATTTTATCTCTATTCAATTCTGTAGGACATCCACTAACTCTAGATGTACTTTACATTATACAATGAATTGTTAAAGAATACCTTTTAAATGCCTAATCTGTATTAATTTACTATGCAACTGACTCACTAAAGTTAATTAATTAACTGCACTGAATCTGAAGCACTGAGAATGTGATCTCATAAGGTCAAAACCAGGTTGTAATTTTAAAAGATTTTCTAATAGTCTATGAGATGTGTTCCTATCAAATAAAAGAGTTTCCTGAGTTCTGAAGTATTTACTCCTTTTCTTCTGCCCAGTATATTGGTGGTAGTTATTGTCATAGCTAAAATTTGATTTGATTTTGGTTAACAAAAATTAGTGTTCATCTGTCGCCACACTCTCCTGCTGAGTTATTTTCTTTCACCGGTTCAACTATTTATCATACTTCTGATGGTATAGCTTCCATCACTTTTAAAATTGTTTTGCTTAGTGCAATTGCAAGATCATTAATAATTAAAAGAGAAAGATTAATAGCATAGGATACAATTTAGCTGAGTTGGAGATTCCATCAGCTGTGAGTCAACATTTACAGTTATCAAAAAATATTCATGGCTGATAGAAATAAACCAGCAATTGAATTTGTTCCTAGAGGATAGGTATCTTAGTGGGAAAAGAAGAAAAAATGTAGGGCTTCCTGAGAACATGCAGTTTAGGCTGAAAAATAAACAAAAATCCTGGATTTTCCTAGGTTCAAAAACAAAAGGGTAGTGTGTATCCATACCTCAAGATTATGGCCAGACATGTAGACCTTCAGTCTTCTCAGTTGTGGTCCAGTAATGTAAAACTGATACTTTTTTCATTCATAAGCTTAATATTTTTCAGCAGCAGCTACCTTGTTGGTTGAAAATGTTCCTGTTAACAAAATCTGTTGCATGCATTGAACAGGCCTAGTCCAGCAATTAAAATAGATGGGATATGTCTTGTCTTAATCCTTACACAAAGACTTCTTTTCTACTCAATAAATAATACATTCTTCAATGTTCAGCAGGTGACAAATCAGCTTCAATTTCCACAAAGGATATTTATGAACCCCACGAATGATACTTAGAGAGCCTTCAATTTGTATCTACTTAGACTACCACAAAACATATCACAAAATGTTGTCTCTGAGGGATCGAGGATTAAAAGCATGTAAATGCTATTTTTTTACCCAGGTGGATAGATAAGCATTTCCTTAAATTTAATTTGTTAAATTGACTGTGAGTTGAGCAAATTGCTGCTCATTCACCCCATGGACATCCAGTCTTCTGGGACAGAGAACGTGTCTTTCATTATTTTTCACATCATAGGTAACATAGCCATTTCTGGTGTAGGTCTCAAATACCACTAGCAATCACGATCATTTACATACAAGGAAAAGAGGATACATTACACCAATTTACCATAACAGAAACGAAAAATTGTAACTCTGAAAAGCTTCCAACTAAATAAGAATCATATTCTCCTGCACCGGAAGAATATTACTGCCTTCCCAATTTGAAGTGAAGTTAGATTTCAAATTTTAAGGCCAGGAGACATACTTCTGTCAAAACTGATAGTACGGGATGCATAATTAAGCCAAGCAATGCTGATACCAGGTTTAGTAAACTCTCACTGAAATAGAGCCACTTTAAATCAATGTCTCCAGTTCATAGAGTATGTGTCAATTGCTTTCAAAATTGTTGCAACATTGAAGGGCAAAAATATGTTTTTTTAACATTTCCATGCATTTCCGTTTTTATATTTCTAACTTCTTTTTCACGTATTGAATTCTGTTAACGCATTTTCTAGATCAGACTATTCTCTATCTCATTACTGTCCATGCAGCCTCACCTTGAATATTGTGTGCAGTTTTGGGCACCACAATGTAAGAAAGATATTAAACTCTTAGAGAGCATGCGAAGTAGGGCAGCAAAGATGGTGAACAGTCTGGAGGAGAAGCCTTATGAGGAGCTGCTGAGGACACTTGGTCTGCTCAGCCTGGAGATGAGGAAACTGAGGGGAGACCCCATTGCAGCCAACAATTTCCTCCCAAGGGCAAGAGGAGGGGCAAACACTGATCTCTTCTCTGGGGTGACCAGCGATGGGACCTCAGGGAATGGCCTGAAGTTGTGTCAGGGAAGGTTTAGGATGGATACTAGGAAAATTTTCTTCACCCAAAGGGTGGCTGGGCACTGAAACAGGCTCCTCAAGGATGTGGTCACAGCATCAAACCTGGCAGAGTTCAAGTACTGGGACAACACTCTCAGACTGACAGTGTGACTCTTGGAGATGTTCCTGTGCAGGGCCAGAATTTGGACTTGGTGATTTTTGTGGGTGCCTTCCAAATCAGCAGATTACGTGATTCTGTGATAGGTATCATGTAAAGATCACTCTTCTGTTCCAGTCATCTCATACTCTTTTCTGATGTAAGTAGATGGAGCTCCTCTAAGTTTCTCACAACAAAATGTTTCTTCCAAGGACAACAATCACTCTCGGAGCATTCACATAATATCTCCAGAGAATTTCCTGTGATGGTGTTACTTATGCTAAATGATGACACTGCCTTCTGAGTAGAGGTAATCAAAAACATTCTGAATTTACTGAGAAAAAAAAATAATGTGGTTGTCTGAGAACAATTTACCTATTTGAGCACGCCAAAAATTTTAAGCAAAATGATAATCATCCTTATTAGGCATTGGTTTGACAGTACAGAATGGTACACCCTATTTTTAGCTGTGTGTTAGGAAAAAAAATTATCAGCTAGCCACAGTATCATTTTGCCTGAGGAAAAATGAAACCACAGCTCCCACTTATCAGAAGTTATGAGGTACACAGTCTGAGCATGTAAGAGATGTTCTATGTTTTCTCTGTTCACACTGTTCTACAGTTTATGAATATTTAAACATTCGCTGCTGTAGTGTGGAAATACAGATAAACTCCTTTTCAGTTCTGTGTCCTTGAAGGTTTCAATCACTGGTACTCTGTTTCAGAAATAATTTAATTCCAATAACAGAGATTCAAGGAGGCTTGTTTTAGAAAAAACTTGTGGTTAAAAAACTTATATGAGATGTGGGACTCCTATTTTCTTATCTGCTTGCTGGCTGATTTAGAGTTAGCTTTTTTGTGTAATGCAGTCTAGGAACAGCATTTATTATTTTCATGGCCACCTTACATTGAGGGATTTACCTTGAGCTTTTCATCTTCCAGAATCCCTAACACCATTTTAAACTTAATGTCTTTTCAAACTATACTATCATTCACTCTGTAAAACTGATCTTACAGCATTCATTTTTTCTAGAGAATTCATTTCTTTAAGGAGTATGTAGCCTGATTATAACTAGCAACTATTTGTGCTACTTTGCCAGTCTTAAAGATGCCTAGGTTTTTTTTGTTTGTTTGGTTGGTTGGTTGGGTTTTTTTTCTTTTTTGATTGGGAAACAAAAAGGTGTACTTTCTTGCTGGTATTGGATAAAATTCTTTACAGTTTCTAGATTAAAAAGTAAAATTGCAAACATCCCATTAAATCAGTGTTGTAATAATTACTCTCAGAAATTTACTTTGAGCTTTCTTTGACAACTCAAAGTGTTTTATGTATTAAATACACTATTTTAATAACTAATGTTAGGAGTTGCCAAATCTGGAATAGAGGTGAGCCTGCCACAGTCCCACATCTACAGGTGTAGCCAATATTTAGGTCCAGTATGCATTCCGCATAGGCACATAAGGTTCTCTCTAAAACTGTCTTGTCCTGATGAGTGTCGTGCCCAGCCCCTGGGGCTGACACTAACCTGGGATGCCCTGGGAAGAGCCAGGTCAAAGCCACGCTTCTCCAAGTTGTTGGGGTTGCACTATGAGCAGCTGTGCCTCCACGCATCCATGTGTATATGGATTTTATCTTAAAATCACACACTGTCTTGCAAGAGCGGGACTGGTTTGTCCACACTGTGGGTGGGATCCACCACGAATTTGAGTTTGCACAGAGATCAATAACACCTGCAGCACTTACAGCTCAAAGCAAGTGACACATAACTTCTTTGGCTCAGGTATAACCACATAGTAGGGATGTGGTATGAGAGTATGTTGAAGTGGGCAGCTGGGGAGAAGGGCCCAAAAGCAAAACAGGCAGCCAAGTCAAAGGGAATACTTTCCCCAACTCAGATGTACTATTTCAACTCATTAAAAGGCTTGTTTGGCAATCTTAGGCTTAAGTTAGTATTCTGAAGAAAACTGAATATAATCCTGGGCAGCATGTCCTTTGAAAGCATAAGTACAACTGATACCTAAGTTTTCTTAACATTTTCCAGCAAACTCACTTAATTTTTTTTGCTACTAAAAGGAGCCAGGTCTTATTGAATGAACTTATTACCTGTTCAAGAAAGAAGACGTAAGCAGTTTTCACTGTTTATCATGTAAAAATTACAAAAACATATTGGTTATCAATGAGGAATAAATCAAGCCTAATTAAAAATATAAACATAAAATGCTCTTATGCACATTTTTAAATGCATTTTACAAAAGTCTATGTTTTCCATGTAAAAAGACTGTCAGAATGTAAACAAAGCCAAGAAGTAATATTTCCTATTGGATCAGCCAAAATGTAAAATTCTTGTCGGATTTGTCAGCACGACATGCGGTTAGACTTGACTTATTACCAAGCTTTATCAGCTGCAGACACTGCCATATTGAATGAGTTATTTAATCAATTTAGTATCTGTATCACGAAAAATATAGACTACATAGACTACTCAGAAAATAAAGTCCATGTACTCCCTAGATCTATAATCCATAGACTGAGTATACAGGGCAGAGTAGTGTGGAGCCACAGCTGTAATACATATGAGATGTTAGATTGCTGGGTTGCACTCAGATATACATTTTAATTGGAATGTTTTAGCTGATTTTAACTTACATAATTTGCTGTTTTCTAATTTTTAGTTCAATTTCACATGCAAATATGTTGAAATAACAACATTTAATGCAGCGTTTCCCATCAGAAGTGTGTTTTTGAAACAAATTTCCACTTTCCATACTTTGGTTCACTTTATGGAGTGTATGAAATGGATTCCTCTTGTAGGGAACTAAATTAAAGGTCCTGGTCTAGTCTACAGGTTCAGACTGGGCTCTCACTAGGTCAGCTAATACCCTTTCCTTTTCAGATATTAGTCTATAGTTCCTGTAAATTTAGATGCAGACTCCATCACCAGTACAGCTAAGAGCTCATGCTATTAACTAGAACTACCCACAAAATGAAGTTATTCAGCCTCATTATGGAAAATCTGAACACAGCAAAATAAAAATAGTCTACAGATTTATGTAGGAAGAAAAAAGGTGTCAAGACAACAAATGTGCCATCTTTTTTCAGGTTTCAAGGGAACAGAAATTTCTGAATATGTCTTGTGATTGAGGACACACTGCAACTGTACAGCAATTCAGCAGTGAACCAGCCCTTCCTCCACACAGACACCAAAAAAACCCAGTTCGCTATGCATTAGCATAGGACCAAAGGATATGTGAACATGTGAGCAGATTTTGCACCTGGCTACAAGTCAAGTACACAGTCAAAACACACCTAGCTTTTTGGCTGCACTGGTTTTTACCATGCACTTTGGCTTTGGTACCAAGTTCCATCAATGGTGTGATACAGGCTAATATCCAAGGCATTAATTTAACATTCTTTCATACTATAAGACCTCTTTTGAGGAAAAAAAGTAATACAATAATACAGAAAAAAAAAATTCTTCATTCTTTGGAATTATGTTCTACAAAAAGATGTCATGAAGTACAATGAACCGTTATAACTTACCTTCACTGAAGCATTTTTCTAATTGCAACTATTTCACCATGTTTTTGTTAAAGGATGACATTTTGAAATACTATCTTGCATCCAACCGTGCACATATATATGCCCTAATTCCCTGACAATATATTTTTATGGCATGTGGTTATTATTCAGTTAATTTTATTCTCCCTCTTTAAGGTAATAAAGATTACAGTGCACAACAATCACTTTTTAAATTCAGCTTAATAAAAGGAATATGTTTTAATTTTAAATTTCAATTTATATACAGTGGCAGTTGGGAAAAAATGAAAAATTCTTCTTAGGCCTCTACGGTGGCCACTTTGATTCAGTATTCTGAACTGTGTAAAATATTCCCTATGCTGTGAGTTTACTTCAGACTATGTCTAGCCTAGTCCCATTAACTACATTTCTTTAAGTTTTCGTGATGGTTACAAAGACAGCTGTCATTATTATCATTTAACTCTGTGAACTCGCGATATTTTTAATGGAAACCTACTTTCTGATCTGCATTGCCATGAAGATGTGTCATATTTCCATACAAATCAAAGATGAATTTTGCTAGGATATGTATGTGTGAAGCATTATTATATAGTTAATAATTATTTTTAATGAAAAGAAAACTTTAGGAAATTGACACGTATCTGATTTGAATTATATGAAGATAATTTGAATTTTTTGAAATTTATTTCCATTGTTGCTTCATTAATATTTCATTATTTTTAAACAAAGTACAAGGTTAATAAAGCTAATGTAGTATGTCTGTTTTGATGTGAAATATTTAGACAGTTTGGTAACTCAGGCAAAATGAAGTTTTAATTTTATATTTATTGTTAGCGTTCTCTTTTTTACTTGGTTGACTGCTATACAGTATTCCAACCATATTCTCTTTCTCTTTCCACTAATTTAAGATATCTTAATTAAAAATATGAGACAGTATAGCCTCCACCTGGATTATGAGCTGATTACATTTTTCAAGGTTTGAAAAATGAGAAATTTTGTCACACAGCTGAGAAATTTTGTCACACAGTCACAAATAACCCAAACGTAATAATTCATATATATTTAGAAAGAAATAATTGTATATTTAAAAAAAAAATATTCCATGGTACAAATTCAAATTAGAGGAGAACCATTTACCAAAAAATGGGAGGCCATGATGGTGCTGGTCTTGTTAATATTCTCTGTGTTTCTGGATGCTTACACTCAATGGGACGTACTGAAAGAAAGAAATTACTACGTTGTCTTTGTATTTAGTGTCTGTCTTAACTTTGATTAATCTATGTCACAGATAAGCATTTTCACACACGCACACACTAAATGCCAATCTTGTCAAATATTAAGCTTTTATTTATTTGGTTTTTTTTTCCTCATAGAGTTTGAAGTATCAAATATGTCTTCTCATATTCTCGAGTTTTACCTAAACGTTGTCTTTCACTGACTTGATTTCGTTCATTCATACCTGGTGGTGTCTCTAGTGATAAGCTGAGGACACATGGGCTGCCAACTCATAACCTCAGAATTTCTGGACTTACCCAGTTCCACCACATGCTTCTCTTTTCAGGAGAAACTGTTTTTGCAGTAACGGATAGACTTGATGCTGTGTTTGTAATTAGGGGTTTTTTTCCACAATGAAGCTGGAATATATCACTTGAGAAAGGAAAAGCTCCTCTACCTTCTTCAATGGTCAAATAGACTTAGTTTACCAGGATTTGGGTTTTTTTGTTTTTCTAAAGTCTGGCTACTCAGCTTTTAAGTTTTTAATTCACACTTTTTTATTATGTAAGAATAATAATAATGGTCTCTTCTTCAAGACTCAGTGCTGCCCAGGTTACCTATCCAACCATATATAACCATTATAAGCATAATGTAGTTTATATCTTAAGATTTATGTGTCTTCAATTAATTTTTTTGAATGATGGTAGCTCTGACAACACATTACAAAGGAAGAAATTTAGAACTCTACACAGATAATCCACCAGGTGGTATAATTCTAGGATTTTAACACATTTTTTGCTGTTGGTTTTTTCTGTTATGTTTACATTACCTTTCCACTGGGGAGAGCAAAATGGGCTGTGCTTGGAGAGAACGGAACAGCCTGATGCCAGGCTGAGAAAAAGGCTACATTTTGTGATTAATGTATAATCACACTATTGGATTGTCATTTAGCTGGATAGTTAAAATGGCTGGATATTAAGCACTTAAATTGGTATTACTTTTAGGTAGCAGCAACTGGAAAGAATGCTTTTGGACCTAAAGGGTGTGCACCAGATTATGCATACAGCAAATGGAAATGAAACAGATGTACCTCTGTTTTCATAAAGTTTTACTTGAAGATTTGCCAAACTGTAATGTAAGTTTGAATAAAGTCAGAGTGCATATTTTTGAGGTAGACAAAAAAGGGACTACAATACTTTGTTTGGTGGAGGGTTGAAAAACATTGTACTAGTTAAAAGTATGATCTGTTGTCATCCAGTTGTTTTGATTTTTCCAGCATAAAAAAAAGATAATTTTTACAATCATGAAGCTAGACAGATTTCAAAACAATGCAAACTATCTCTTCATTCTCAATGCAGACTTGAGTATGTGTTGCCAACACAGAGACGGTGACAGGGAACTGTGTAGAAAAAGATTAATGACACTGGAATTTACCAGCTTGGTGCTTACACTGCACTTTCAGTGTGCATGGATAAAGTATTTGTTTACGTTTTCAGATTGCTTACCACTGCTTGATTTACTGGGCAGCAGAGTGAAGACAAGTTTTTAAATAACTGTGGCATGGCTACCACTCTTCTCAGCAAGCAACCGAACTTGTTTTAGATTACTTGTTCAGGGAAAATAATGTAATACTTCTTTCTACCAGGATTTTCCTCATGAAATATGACCTTAGAGGATACTGCAATTGCAACTCACTTCTGATTTTGGATGTCTTTGAGATCCTTTGTCCATGAGGGCAAAAATCCATATGTAATGAGAGAATCTGTGAAATGATCCCTAAAACATCATGTAGGTTGTAATTCCTTTCAGCTATACAAGGTATGTAAAAATCAAAATGGTTAATGTTGTTTTTCAGTGAGTTTAACATCTTAGCAACTCCAGTTCCTCTTAGTCTCTTATTTTCACTTAGAATGGATTTTGTTAGGGAACTGTCATTCCATCTGGATAAACTGAGCAACTTGACAAAATACTGCAAGCTTGTTACTAGAGAAAAGGTTTAAAAATTGACATTATTTGAGATATTTTAACAGTCAGGGGGCTGTCTGAGAAATGCTTCATAATGTAAATTCATCTTCCTGATTAGTCAGAAATTGTGGTTACTCAATATCAACTCCTCTTTCTGAGTGTGCTTAAACACACTGCCAAGTTTGAATTGCTCTACCTGTAGAAAAAAACCTACTTTCAGAAAAACTTCCTCCGTATGGACAAAGGTGGGTGACTGCTTGGGGGACAAGGAGAGCTCATGGCCTCTGATTCCACTAATGAATCACCCAGGAAAGAGAGACTTGGCACTTAAGGTGAGGTTATCCAAGGTTTGACTTTGATATCGTGCATAACACCGAAAATGAGAATCTTATTTTTTAAACAGTTTTGCTTAGGCTTTTCACAGCAGGTGAGCAAAGATAATATGAAAAAGCAGCAAGTGCACCAGGCATTAAAAAAGAAAAGGTAAAAAGAGGTGCCATCAACCTCTAGAGGACAGGTTAGTAGAGGGTCGTTTCAGAATGACCCTGCAGATACTAAGGTCAGCTAAGCAGAATGATAATTGTGGTTTGCATACTGTGAAGAAATGTATAAATAATGTAGCCTGGCTTTCCTTAAACTTCTGCAGTTTATTTACAAAAGTGTAGTCTAGTTCTAGGAGACATGAGTGGTAGAATGAAATGAAGGTGTACTGTATATAAATGAAAGTATACCAGTCAAATTAGTGCAAAAATCTCTAATGTTTCAAAGGTCATAAGGGTACTCTGAAATGACACCACATTTCACTATGAGAAAGTGCTGGATTGTCACATAATTTCCATTTTGGCCTTTAGTCTTGGCGAGAGAATATGTCACTACTGGCAAAGACAATATTTTTATGTTTTATTATAATTTTCATGTGAAAAATAAAACCCCTTACACAAATATTTTGATAAGAGCACAGTGTTTTCACTACATCTGTCTATATCAGGCTGTCATTTTATCATCTAACAACAAATAATCTGAGTAATCAGGGCCTGCATAACCATGTCACTGCAATAGCATGACTGATCCTTCAACTGTTCCTCCTTCTGGGAAGAAACAATTTTAACTTCCTCCCTAAACAGCTTCTTCCAGCTCTTGGCCCAAACTGAGAAGTCTAGGACCAAGGTTGGCCAGCTGCTCCACTTTCTTTAGGATGAACACATATCCCCTCAGGGTCAAATTAGGGCAAAAAAGCTCAGGTCAATTTCAATTGTACTAAATCTATACAGTTTCCTTGGAAAGTATCTCTGCTGGAGTATCTCTAGTCAGTGGTGTGTGGTGTTTACTTGTTCCTAATTGTGTGCAGATACATATTTTAATATGAATTTCCATAAAGAGAATTTTAATATGAATGTCTCATAAAGAAAAAACTCTTTAACTTCTGACTCCAGGCAGTTGATGTCCCATGACTTGCTTAACATCTGTCTTGAAGGAGGCTGTCTACTCACCACGTTTTAGACTGGCTCAATCAGGAACTTCTGTTTTGTTTTCCCTCCCCTGTGTTTACCTCTCTCCATTTATAAAGAGCAACCAGTGCACTGCATGCCCTCCACTTTTCTAAGTTCTTTGAACTTGATTCTCAAAATCACTCATTGACCTAGCAGTTTTCCCTCCTCTTTTCTATTTTGTATTCTTTTTTTTTTTTTTTTTTTTTTTACATGTGACTTTATGCAAGTACTGCATTTGCATTTGTCAAGAATGTCTGAGCTATCAGAGAACTAATTGGTAATTTCCACTGCTATGAAAGAACACTTCCTTGTAAAGACACATAGGTCTGTTGCCTTGAAGAGAGGAGGATAAAGGCATCATTCTGGATGAATCCTCTACACCTCACTACTAAAAAAATATGAGAAACATGACGACATCATAGTCTAGTTTAAACCGAGTGAGTCTTTTTTGTGCTCACTAAAAAAATTGAGAGTTTGGTGATTTCCTGAAGGAAAGGATTTCCGGTTTTACACCCTGGTTAGCCTAAGGGGTAGGAGTACTAACATTTAGTTACAACTTCGTACCAGCCTGTTTTACGTTCTTAGATTGTGAATATTCATGATTTTCGTGTAACATTCTGAGGGATACGCTGTTTGTACTGTTTGTAGTCAACAGGTACACGTAACACATCATTTAAATGAGCATATAGTAGTAAATTTTAGAAAGTGAGATCCAGCTCACTCAGTTTAAATGCCTTGAATGTACTTCAACTTTAGGTTTGTAGCGTAAAGATCATTTTTAAAGTTTTCTCCATCTTCCGGAAGAGAATTCAAGTTTCACCTTGTTGAAAGCCACCACAGAAAGATTGGTGACTTGTTGAGCTCCAGCACCTTAGTGGTGGAACGCATGTCATCTAACCTCCAAAAAATAATGCCTTATTTCTTGGAATGGGGTCAGCTGCCCTTGAGAGAGGCCCATTCATCTATTTTCCAATAATGCTGGATCAGTATTTTTAGCCAAATGTATGATTTATAAATTCAGTAGCCCATATGATACTCCTACATTGGCATGAGTCCCCTTACATACACCTTTGATATAAAGCCATTCAGTCCACACTTCAAGGGTTCAGATTGGAAAAAAAAACCAGGTCTGTACAGTATTCTGCACTAAATTAGCTAAGGAGATATTCAAATAAACTAGTAAAAAACATAGATTTTCATTCAGATAAGGTCTTAAGACACATTCTAGTATGTTCATCTCTACCCTTGGTTGTGACAAAACTAGTGTCAAGCAAACGAGTGACGCTGTTGAAGGTAAGCTACATGTGGGAAGCAGCTACACTTTCAGAGGATGCTATTGTCAGTCTGAAGCAGGCAGCGTGTGGGATGGTGCTGAGGGCCTCTCAGTAGCCTGTGGTCACCTCTTGACCTAAATCAGCCGCAGCTGGAGCAACACATCCAACTCTACCCATAGCCCTTTATCATATTTAGGAAGTTTTGAATATTTAGCACAAAAGCTATGTCTTCTACATAAATTAGAAAGTACAGCAGTTACACTTCCTCATGTCACTGATTTCATTAAATATTAATTATGGTTAAAGTGTAGCTGTGGACTAAGTTAGATAAGGTGTCATAAGTTCAGTGCTGCTGTACATGTACAAGAATGATATGTTCCTTCTTTTCTTATACCATTTGGTTCTCTGAAATGACATAGTGCCTTTCCCTGTGTTACAAGAAACCAAGTGCAGGATAAATCAACCACACTGAGAGATAAAGAAACATTCAAAACCAAAAACAACAGAGCATTTCTTGTTTAATTAAAAATTACAAAACAAACAAATCTATTACCACTTCTTAAATTTTGTTTTTCAGAACAGATATCCTACTTTTTTCTTTTTTCTTTTTTTTTTTTTTTCCTTAATGAACTCTTGTAACCTCAAGGAGGATGGGAATCCAGTTTAACTGGATAAATAAAAAGGGAAAATCTTACACTTACCCCTATGAAATAAACATTAAAAAAAGGTTCTGAGTGTAAGAGAAAACACAGCACTACAACGGAACAAGGAAAGGGGGTGAAAGTACACCAAAACCGATGTGCACCAATAAACCTTAGTCATGTGCTTTTAAAAGCCCACTAAATTCAGTAAAAACCTCCCCACTGCACCACAATCCATTTGTACAATAATTGTTCCAAGAAGCTTGTGCTTGGGTCCAAGAAAATTGACAAATATTTATGGGAGAAAATATTTTTTGAAAAGGAAATTTAATCATAGAGCTATGGAGTTTTTACTTTGGGTCACTATCTGGTCTCCAGAGGAAAACTACAGCGTAAATCCTAGAAGTAAATCAACAACAAAATTTCATATACTTAATTCTGTATCCCAAAGGACCAATTCTGAAGAAAAATTGAGAGATACTTGGGCCACCATATTTCTTATAAATGGGTCTCCAATGAAGAGAGAAATAAATTCATTGCTTCTTGGCATTTAAGACAATGAGTGGATATAATATTTTTAAAAACATTACAATTGTAATTTCAAATATACTCTCAGCAGTTCTTACCTCCAAATAAACTTACCTTGCCACATATGTAGTCATCCACCTGACTTCACTTGTTGTGTAGTCTTATATATCTACTAGTTAAAGGCTAAAGATAAACTTCTATTGTTTCAAACCTCCAGAATGTTCATTATTGAGAAGTAAATCTCTAAAAATAAAAATATTTCTTTCCTTACCTTTATTCACATTTTTTTACAGTGAATCTATCTACCAAAAGACCCATTTTTCCAAAAATTCCATAATTTTGAACAAAGCATTCTGCTTACAGAAAATATTTATTTTAAATATGTGTGTTTCAAACTCCTTTTTCACACGATCAGGATCATTTTCTGGTTAAAGCTGAAATATGACTCAGGAAATCTCTGCTCTAGTTATCACGCTGTTACTGATTTACTGTGAGATTCTGGACAAATTCTTTTCCCCTCTGTGCCTTCAATTCCCATATATAGAAGATGACATTATTCATTGGGCCTTTTAGATTCCTTTGGAATCTTCCAAAGATTATAATGATAATAATGATAAGGATATCATGAATAATTATTACTATCTATATATGTATAGGATGATAAACACTGACCGCATCTAAATGGCAAAGCTGTCTCTGGCATTTGTACAGTATTCAGATATAAGAAAATGAGAACTCTTTCAAATGTTAATCTAATGGCATTTGAAATTTGAGACAAAACAGAATGAAAATACTTTTTTTTCTTTACATGAGTGCGGCTTTTTAAAACACAATCACACAAACCAAAAATTAGTCTGGTTAGTTTTATCTCTTGATTAATAGGCCCATGTTTTTTAAAGAATGTCTGAACTTAATTTAGAGGTATTAACTAACTACAGAATACTAGGAAAGTGCATAGATGCTCTCTGAATGTACATATCACCAAAGATTGTTTGGTTATGGTTTTAAATTTGAAAAAATAATTCTGATTTTGTTATCTAATACAGTGTACTTAAAAGGTGAGTTTATAGTTTTAGAATTGTGTACCAGATTTAATGGCAATATAATAGATGGCATATTAATTGTTAGTTTAGGTTTACAACCTTGCCTTTTAAAGAGTGTCCAAAATTGGAATCCCTTCATACAGGGTAGTACTGACAGTTAAAGAACTCAGCCCCAAGAATAAAGCCCCCTGTATGGTAGTCCTAGTGTTAATTTAAAAGAGAACCTGGCATGCTATTACCATGGGGTTTTTTCCGTACATGCTTAAAAAGTTTTGCCATTGCAGTACTAATTACCAATGACCAGAAAATGAAGGATTTTGTCTTATCAGCATTTGTGCTACAAGTGAAAAATGAAACACAAACATAAATGCAATTCAGCCATGGGAAATAAATATGTGAGGTCTTTATCATTTATGTTTTATTATCATGGGAAATTATTCAAGTTGCTGGAAAATAATTGTAATAGATGGTCCGTGACCTTGTCTCATTCGGTGATCCAGCAGAGCTAAGATTCCTACCAGCTCTATAACACAACTCATTTGACTTGGGCTGGGCACACAATCCTTGTCTTCAACAGACTCTTTACCATTAATGATCACCTAGAAGGAAAACCTCTTATCCTGGGTTGATCCTAAAGTGTCAGCTTAATTGTTTGCAAAGTAACAATTGTTCTCAGTCATTATGGAGATTCATGTTAATCTGGTTTCCCACTCCCAAAATGTTAGAGTAAAAAAAAAATGTGTAAAATAAGCAGTGTCTCATAAGATTAACAGCTCCAGGAAAGCATGCTTTATATAAAACTGATGTTCCATGAGACAAGATAAACATTGGGTGATATGTTTCTGTCACACGTAATGCTAAAATTGTTTCAAAATCTTGCACACAAGATAAAATTACCTTTGCTATTAAAGGGGAACCGTAAAACCATGTTTAATCTAAAAGAAACACTGCAAAGCAAATATGAATATTTTTAAGGAAAGTATGGAAAATATCTTGGTAAGGTCGACAGTCATGTAAGGTAAGTGGAAAAATTATGCAAATTGCTAGAGAGAAAATAATTGTTGCCCAATGCAGTTCAAAATGTAATATCCTCAACCCTTCATAATGTAGCCCAGCATAAAACTGTGTATCTCTGTGTGTGTCTGTGTGTGTGTGTGTGTGTGTGTGTGTGCGGTTTCCATTTCATGTAACAAAAGGCTTGACAAAATTTACATTGCAGTTTGAGTTTTTCTCCTAGAACGAATTCATCAGTATTAGTTATTAATAAATAGTATTGTGTTGTTCTGGTTTTTCACTGCTAACGCGAACAAGACATGCAGTGAAAAACCAAGGCAACAGTATTGAACATTACATAATATTAAAATATCAAATGAATAGTAAATAGTTGTCATTAACTAAATCAATAATTAAAGACATACTAATTGAATGATTGGTTAAAGGTAATTCCAAGGCTTAAATCATGGTTTGTTAAATTTCATACACTTTTGTACAAAGCCGGTTCAGTGATGTGGATGAGGTTCATTCCCTTCATTTCTCACTCAAACTCCTCATTTTATTAGAACAAGCTGAAAGTCAAGGTAAAAGACTGAAATTTAGTGAAGATACTATCAGACACTTTCTTGTAAACATTCACTATCAGAAACTTCATTTTTACACTTTTGATAGGATTTAACATTAGATATATCGACTTTTAATACTCTATATAATGGAGTTTAGAGAACCTGGAAGAAGATTCGATAGGCTAACTAGTATGTTTGCAGGTAAGTTACCTTGATAATGATGTTTACTGGCTTGTGAAACACCCCAGAGTACCTGAGTTGTCTGTGTAGATCTGGCAGATATTACACAGGATCCAAAAGTGACCCCCATGCTTTTCTAAGAGGAAGGCAGATGACAGGAAGATAACCTAAACTTTTAAAATAGTAGAAATATGTGGTATATTCTCAAAATATTGTTGACTCTGAAGATTTGATTTCAGCTGAGACTTTAGACTCATAATATAAAGTCAACAAATTTTAGAAAACCCAAGTGATGTCCCATGCCACACTCTGTCTGAATGTCCCTCTTTGTGGGCTATGATACAGAAAGTGAATAATATCAGCAGGTTTGGATGTAGTGCAAGTTTGGAAACTTATTTGAAATCCCATTATCTGAAGATCTGAATGATAAGGTTGAACCTTCAGAGAATTGATTTTAGGTGCTTGAAAATAGAAATTTAAAGAGCAGGTTCAAGGTTGACATGCGCTTTGGGAAGATACACATAAATCCTGAGGGGGAAAAATGTTTGTGTTATTTCATGATAGGTTTGGATGAGGAAAGGAAAGGAGTAGTGATCAATACCAATCCAGTTGAAGAACTAGATATTTTTAGACTGTTACACTTCCGACAACTATATGTTTTACAAAACAGAATAGAAAACAATTCTATCAGAGCAGCCAACTAAGTGTTAAATGAAGAAAAGGCTTGAATTGTTTCCTGCTTGTAAAAAAATGTCTTAAACCTCTGACCCAAGGAAATTGAAAACTAATTCAACACTGAGCATATCTGAAAAGCCGAAGATGTATGGGCAGCCTTTCTTTTAAAAATTAAAGAGGGAAATGTTCAAGCCAGTAAATGTCCTATCAGGCTTGGATTGTAGAGTAAAACATAAAATATTTAATAGATATGAAAATTTTAAATGGAAATTATCCGAAATCAAAGTACAATTAGAGACCTAACTGATGGCTACTGAACTACAACAATAAAATATAAATATGTATTTTATTACAATTGGTGAGGCAGAAAAATAATGGAAGAATAATTTTGTGAATCCTGATATTTGGAAATTCATTCAACATGTCCTGTATACAAGTTATTATTTGCTTCTTTCCAAAGATTTTCAATCCTTCATTGAATAATAGGTCTTACTTCTCCCAAAATCCAAGTTGGTGAGAAACATGGTGAGGTCATAGACTTTAAAGTCCAGTACCATCGACCAGGTACAAAAAATCCCCAAACAAGACAAACAAAATACAAAACCACCCACACATACGACAACAACATAAAAACCCCAACTCAGAAGAAGCAGCTTCTTTGACCTGCTGAAATAGCCCAATTGTGTTCCATGGTAGTTTATTTTTTGATGGCAACGTACGTAGTGGAGGTTTGCATTTATCAGTCCAATGCACAAATAATTGCTTTTTTCCAGGAACTCAGAGGATCTCTTGCACACGTGAAGAAATACAAGAGTGTTGTTTCAACAGTTCCTCAGCTGAAATTTGTTTCTCTATGGCAGCACCTTTGAGCTGCAATGTTTTTGTTCTACCAAAGGAGTTTACTTCAAGTTCCAGGTGGAGTTTTTATTGTTCTTCTGTCAATATAGTAACAGGGAAAATAGAATTAAACTCATGTTTCAAAATTGTAATTGCCTCCTAGACCACTAGCAGTAATATTGAGAACTTGGAAGAGCTACAAAGGATGTTCTGGGACAGTACATTTGTTTGGCAGTGGCTAGAATGTATTTCACGTTTCTTAGCAACAGAAAAAGATCCTGGCACCAAGCATTTTGATATATATTTTTCTTGAATAGTGCAATATTCCCTAAGTATTGTTTTTTAGAGAGATGTTTTTAAACTTATTATTTTTTAATCTCACAACCACTATCAAAAGTTAAAATGGTGAAAGAAGAATAAAGAAGCTTTTTCCCTGGATTTTTTTTTATTTAAAATACTATTTTTTAAAAAATAATTGTTTAGTCATAATAAACTGCAGTTTTGCTAGAGAAAAAAATGTATTGACAGCTGAATAAACACCTGCAAAACCACTTTGGACATACTGAAAATTACCTCAAAAAAGAGAGATGAGCTTCAGCTTGCTTTCATTAGTAGTGGCAAAATTCACCTCTGACTTGACCATATATGTGTCCAAAGAAAAATTTAAGAGAAGACCTGTGTTACTGTGTTCAAGGTTCATCGGCTAGCCTTCACTTTTGTTTATTAAAAAATAGGAAAAAAAAGAGAAAACAAAACATGAAAAGGAAAAAAAAAAAAAAAAGGATGAGAGAGCTGTTTAGAGGGGAAAGAAAACCCAGTGTGCTGGATTTAAGTGTCCAGTTTGATTTGATGGACTCTAGAGGGGGTAGGAGCAGAAAGTGAGGTGCCAGATTTTATCCCCTTAGGAATCCTGGTTAATGAGGAAATTTCCAAGGTAGGTAAGATATGTTCTCATCCTAAAGTATCTTGTTCCCTACACCAAAATCTCTATAAAAGCTTTTGAAAACTTTCAATCACTGTTTTGGAGAGGATCAAAATAATGAAGTATTTTGCACA
Source organism: Oreocharis arfaki (assembly GCA_013398015.1). Taxonomy (NCBI): domain Eukaryota; kingdom Metazoa; phylum Chordata; class Aves; order Passeriformes; family Paramythiidae; genus Oreocharis; species Oreocharis arfaki. The sequence continues at coordinate 818,599 of VZRR01002869.1, forward strand.
AGCTCAAACTCACAGTAGTGACTGCAGCTTAAAACTCTGAACTGTGGACCAAGATGCTGGGACAATGTTCCTCTGCCCTTTGATTTAATGGCAGAGAGAGGGATATTTTTATAATTGCTGATTATACCTCACAACTTGAAAGGGAACTTTTCCACTGTTATCAAAACAACAAAGGGAAACTGGGAAATAATGGAAAAAAGGTGAGACAGTGCATATCAGAGATGGAAAAGGCACAACGTGTGAATGGCAGGAGACAGGGAGATAGCTAGATATTTGCTGTATTTATTTCTGCTGCAGTAGGTGCTCAATCTGGGGAGTCATGAAAAAAAAAATCATTCTACCCAACAGAAACTCGTCTGTTTGGTAATGTAATATGACCTTTCCACAACTTCTTATTCATTAGATGTCTATTTTTCAAATTAATATATATGAAGAAAGAAAAATATGTCACATTGTCTCCTTGTGTTGAGTTTTATAGACATATACAAAGAATTACAGCAAGAGAAATAAAGCCTGGCACATACCGGGTGTTAATTTTATGGGGTTGCTAGAAGCGTTGATAGTGCCTATATCCAGCTCTCAAGAAAAGTGCAGTATTTTCTCAGTTTCCAGGGGTTATCTATGGACAAGAACCTAATATTCACCATCAAACTTTAGACAACCTCACATTTCTTTTAAAGCAATTAAATAGCTAATAAATTAATTCTGTTACACTATATTACCAAGAAAATATTCAATAGTTGATTACTTGCTTTTGGTTCTTCTAATGTCATTTTTCATATATAATCAATGCTGTCTAATACATTAAACAAAGACAACAGATTTGAACTAAGAATTGTTTATTGATACTGAATTAATTCCTTTTTTAAAATTTATTTACTTGGCATTGTCGAAGAGGTATTAAGATCAGTAGATCTTCTTGAGGAGGCTGAAAATACAGCTTGAAAGGAAAAAAAGAATACTGATTCCTTTGTATAAAAAAAGAATATTCAAGCAGAAGATTCCAGATATTTTTCAAGTGTGGGGTAATTGCTTGATTTCTTTTCTTTTTTTTGACTGTGGTTGAGAGCCTCTTCTGTCTTAGGTATTTTCAATCATTCCCGAAATTAACGTCAAGGTTTGAATCATTAAATAAAAGTTATTATTTCATAACCCTCTCAGTAAACAGTCTTGAGGTTGTGACAAGAGTAAAATTATGTCTAGATACACAATGTGCTGTAGTAGTATAGACAGATTCTTTTTCTTTACAGCTATCTAAACAGAATTTGGAAGGGAGAAGTACATATAAATATATCAGTCTAGAAGTGACACGGACAGCTTTACAAAACACATTTTAAATCAGTGAAATATACATTCAACCACTGTGAAAATATACACTTCTTATTCCTCAGTTAGACACAAGAATTGAGATCCTAACACAGGCTTTAGAAGTCTTAAGAAGAGTTATAGCAACATATTTAAGAGTCTGATCCTTCTTCCAGTGTAATCAGACTGATTTTTTTTCCAATTATTTGAAAAAGACAGGAACTGAGACTCGAGTTTTCTTGTAACGTAATTTTTCTCATACATCTCATATAGTCCTACTCTTAGTGCCTACATATTTATGTCTTTTCATCATAAACATTGTAATTTGCTATTTAACTCCTTCCTGTAAAATCCTTCCTTTAAGGAATTGAATTTACTTCTAATGGCTCAGGATCAGTCATAGAGAAGGAAGACTTTGTTACACACGATGTAGGAGGTGGAAAAACAATAATGGAAAATACATTGAGAAGGCAGAGCAAGGAGTAGGGAGAGAGACTTGCCATACTTTATGTTGCAGACTTGTTAATGATGACTTAGATAGACTTGATTAGTGCTTTGGGACCTCCACATTTCTTGTCTGGATTGGAAAAGGGAAAAATGGTCATTTGGAGCTTCTGTGGTAAAGGCTCATACCTCTATCTCTTTCTAAACCCCAACAAATTATGAAGGAATCCCACAGATTTCTTTAGGCTTTGATAACTTCTTCCTTGAAGAATACTTGTGCAGCATAATGTGAGACGACACATGCATAGATGTGCTTATTTTTATGAGTGCTTTTATTTGTCTAAATTGTATATTATTTTTTAAAATTAAAAAAAAGGCCAAATATAAAGTATTATTACTGTTCTTGGGTTTGGTGTGATCCAAATCTTCCTAAAGAACCAGTATATGTAAATTAGTTGCACTGGTATTCAGGAAAACCATAAAAGAATCCACCTCAAATTTTCCTGAAATGTTCGGACTTTGTTTATGTCTTACAAGTGGAGACAGTGGGTATGCAGGCTCATAATTTACAAGTACAAAGATTTATCTACCCTATTCTTCCCACTTTTTCCTCAGCAAGATCCTAGAAAATTAACAGATCAACTTTCTGTAAAAACCTAAGCTCCATTTGAAGGTTCCTTACAGAAAAGATGCAGGATCATATCACCTTTTTAAGTACTGCACTTGGGATCTGCATTGCCATGCGGATCGAAACAGTCTCTCAAAATCAAGCAGGCTGTATTGTCAAAGGAGCATTCCCAGAAATGCTTTAAAGTCTCTCTGTGGAATATGAGTATAGACCATCATGTCGTGATTGGTCTTCTAATACTCAAGCTCTGTCTGGGAAATGCATCTTTAAGCCTCTTAGGGAAAGGTTTATTAAATGGTGACCTGAGTTCTCTGAGATGAAGTCTGGAGCTGACATTTATTCTCCTCTGAGAAGGAAAAGAAATAAAAAAGAATAAAGGAAAGGACAGAAAAAGAAACTTCTAAGATGGTTGCTTCTTGAAACCTAAGCAGGAAGGAAATTGTACCTATGGAAAAAAAATATTTCCCTCATGTTTCTGCTATCTGTTTGTAAGGATAAGAAATAATTTGGCATCACACGATTCTCTTTCAACTGACTGGTTTAAGATGATTTCAGTATCTGCTATGTACTCTATGGCAAATACAGTGGGTAACATTTTGCAGAGACCTGGAGAAATATTTCCTGGTTAGATAACACCAAAAGGAATGCATTTTAGCAAAGTTTTCCTCTGAAGTAATTGTTAAATTGATAAATTGTTCATGTCAGATTTATAATGCTGTTAAAGACGGATTTCAGAGTCTTTGGTGCTGTGGAACTCTTTACTGTCTTTTCAGAGTCTCGGTGATTTCCAGCCAAATTTCTTCAGAGCAGAAACTCTTGTGATGTGCAGACATATTAAAGAGGAACAGAATATTGAGCTGATTAATGTTTATATATTTACTCAAACTGCATAGCAACATACTATAGATGTTAAAGCAGCAATCTATGTAAAAAAACCCCTTATACTTAATAGTATAATTGTTACCTATCTGTCAAACCTAGTGAAGTTACGAAACTTCTCAAGAAGCCTCAACATTGTATTTCTCACTGTTTTTTCTCACTGACAGAACTTCATGTCAATAACAAACAGGCACTTATGTTTGAAGCATAATTTTTTTGAAATGGAGAAATGTTTCATAATCACTGTCCTACTCATACAGTCCATAGTACATCTGCAAGTATGAAATCAAGGTAGAATGGGTGTGTTTGGTTTGAATAGAGGAGTGGGTTTAGCAGCTTGAAGCTATTTTGTTTAGATTTTATCCCAGCTCATAGACAATGTCATTTGAAGTTCTGTTGAAAAAGCAATAACTAAGTCTCTGAGTTTGGGGAGGTCAGAACTGAAAAATAGCTCAGCACAACCTAGCTACAGTTTTGAGAGCACAAGTCACCAAGTGCTTGGGGAACTTCTAAATATAAACCATTCCTGAGGGGATTGGGTGAAGTCTTGGCTCTCATGAAATCAGTGGTTCCACATACACTGGAGCCAAGATTTAATTCCGTAGCCTTTTAGTGCTCACAGTGATGTTATATGACCATATGGACTCTGAAACAAATCTGTTCCTAATGAAACTGTTTGGCAAAAATGAAGAGATAAGAAAATAAAGTGATATATCATATTGGTTCAAAAGGTTGTTGTTCTGCCTTTTCCACATTAAGAAAGGGAAAGATGAAGAACAGTGTGTAGGATGGCAAACCTTCCCCCACACCAGCTAGAAACAGAATATTCAAGAGAAAAGAAACAGAAGGTGGAAGGGATTGATTAAGTGAGAAATAAGAATACATACAGTCTTTCAGTTCTGCAAAAACATGGGGTTTTGCAAAAACGGTGTCTCTTACCCAGGAGCAAAAATTTCTGTTTGAAAGAGAGGAAGTTTATGAGCTTAGTTTAGTACTTTATTCTTTATTGAATTAGCTGTTATCTTTCAGTTCTTTCTAGCCTTCAACTCAGAACTAATATTCCCACTTCCACAAGGAAACAAATTTTAAAAAAAGAAACAAAAAACCCAAAAATAAAACCCCAAAAAACCCCTTAAAACAAATAAAGCCAAATAAAACATCTTCCGCCAACCAGCCACAACAAACAAGCTCCCCAAAAAAACCCAAAACAAACCCCAACAATAAAAAGTAAACAAAAAACAACCAAATAAAAACCAAAAACAAACCTTCAAAAACCGAACAACACCAGCAACAACAACAGCAAAAAAGAAAAAGAAGAAAAATTGGAGAAGTAGGAGAAGTTTCTTCCCAGGGTCTCTAATTTGGCAGTCAACAAAACTGCCTGAGAAAACAGTCTTTCATGTGCAATCTCAGCATTTTCTTCAAGTCATTACACCACTTCACAGTAAAAACAAGTTACTTGGTTTCCTGGCAGCACTGGTAACTTCAAATCTGTGAATTGAAAGCAGTCTGATCTTGGCCTGTGTCTGCAGAGAGGCTGAAACAGTATCTTCAGCAGATAGGAACTGTGCTTGTCATCTGCCACAAGACTCAGTGGATGGTGCAATTATGCGGCTGATTAATTAAGCTTTTTCCCCCATGTTTCAAACAGAATTCAGAATTTTTTGATGTACAATCCACTATTTTGCTGTCACTAGACATCAAAATTTTGTATTAGTGTACTGCCTTTGCAAGCCATTTCTCTTTTCTTCCTCTGACTGCATCTAGTGAATTTACCTTTCAGAGCTGAGTGCCCTAGAACCTGTGCTGGACCTACTGTTCAGTGTGCAGGATAGCCATCTGACTGGGGAAACATGAGCTTGAATACGGTCATTTAAGAAGATGACTTCCTTGCAGCTGAATACAAGTGGTCTCCGAGTAAATACTACGGTAAGAAGAGAATTCTGTTTGGTCTCATCTAGGAAATTCCAAATTATAAATAAAAAAAAAAAATACCCTCAAATCTAATTCCCATTACTGATCAGGCTATCTGAAAATTTGCAGCTGTAAGCAGCAATCTTTACTGCATTACAGAGGAACAGCAAACAAGCTGAAACAGCACAAGATTAGTAGTCATCCCAAAACTAGTGCTTCTGGAAACTGAAGGAACTCGCAGCACTAAATGTGGATACTGCTGGCAGCACAACTTGATTTTGTTCCAACAGAGTGTAGTCAGGTCACCCAGGCACCACAGAGCAAATGTTGAGAGTACAATAAACTTTATCTGGATTCAAAATCATCACATTACTTAAAGCAGTTTTCCTGTTAGGCATGCCATTGATCTCTTGAGCCACTGGCAGGGAGACTGCAGTGAGACACAGGTTGACATCTGTATTCCCCTGAGGGCAGCAAGGAAAAGGTCTCCTGGGAGAATTTACAATACATTAAAAGACCTCAGTTCATAATCTGGGCATGAGTAGCTTCCATTAAAGGCTGAAAAAGCTATAAAAATCAGAAGTTTCAAAGGAACCTGGCAGGAAAGACACTGTTTAAAGTGACTGTGCTTCCGTTGTAAAAATAGCTATGGATTATTAAAGAAGTAATAGTTAAGAAAGCACATGCTTAAAAATGTAAGTTATTTACTGATTGTCCTAAAAAATAACAGTCTGAGAAGAAAGCTTGTCTATGGGTTGGAAAAGATACTTTCAAGAAAGTGGTTCCTGGAATTGAGTCAAAAAAGGAGAATAAAACAGCCACAGTTGAAAAAGAGCACAGAAAAAAACACAAAAGCAAAAAAATAACAGAATTCCATTTTTAGACTTGGATTTGTTTGTGCACACATGATAGTGACATTTTTTTCCTGCATCTTGAATCTCAGTATTACATTCATGTAACTGTTGATATGACTGAATCTATATCATTTTGAGCTGCTAGGAATAATGATGGATGTTTATAATGGTCTTCTCAACATGCATTTTTGTTTTAAAGACTTACATTTATATGAATAGTGGTAAATTGTCTAGTAGTTAAAAATCTAAAGAAGGCTAAAATCCTGACTACATTTCTATTTTTTTAATAACTAAACCATTAAGAAAATACAGTGGATTTTGTTAGTAAAAATAGGTATATTATAAGGCATATTATTCTGTGTTTTGATATAAATGATAATTTAATATTACTTCATTTTGTAACCTTAATTTCTGTACATATTTTTTCATAAGAATTATATTTCTCTATGAAAATATAGTTGTGTGGTTTTTTTCTTTTAATTTAGGAAATGGGAGAGTCAAATCTTTCTATACAATAAATATTATTCCATCTGGAATGGAGAGTGATTTTTTATTTCAGCTGTAATGAAAGAAAGAAAGAAAGAAAGAGAAAGAAAAAATAAGGAAAATATTTTTATTAAGAAAGAATGCCATTTTTAACATTTTTGCATTTAAATTGTGAGGTACAACACGCAGAATTTAACAGGCTGCCTACATGTAGCAAAGAATCCCAGAGTAGAATTTTTTTTGTTAGAAATTACTGTATCACTCATTTCGAGTGAAAACTTCGCCCTTTCTGTGAAAAAACTGCTTTGAAAATTGGAGTGCCTTAGTTGTGTTTCTACAGGTGATTGATCCATTTCTCATAAGAAAAGTAGGATGGTTGCAACCATACAAGCTAGCAATAAACAACTTACATCCCTTTGGAACAAACCTAACCAGTAGCTATAAGGTACAATTCAGTAACATCCCCTATATTTAGATGACAGAAATGAAGCAAAAAATTAGATTTACACTGACATTTTATGAAATATCTGCCTAAAACTGCTACAAGGGAAGTCTGAGAATAAAAGGCACTTCCAATCAAAAACAGACAAAAGCCAGAACGTGTGGGAACTTGCAGACAGACAGCTCTAACTTGATCTCACGACATATCAGCAGTTAGAACTTTCCTGAGACATGAGGAGGTACCTTGTAGGTCCTTTTTGCAAATACCTATTTGCAAAAATAGGTCATCTGGGGAATAAAAAAATGCATCATGAATCCCATATCCTTGCTATTATACATTACTAAAAATCTTTTATTTACAGAAATTATTAAAGTTTATCAACTTTATAACCTTTATGGCTACATATTTGTGAAAAAAAAATAGATTAGGAAGAGATCTTAAGAAAGCTGCACTTGACAAAGATTTCGCATACCAATAAGAATATTAATACTTTAAGTTCAGTAACTTTCTGTATTTAATAGCCCATTCTTCAAACAGCCTTGGGAGTGTTACTTTTAGACAAGGAGGAAAAGGATATCAAGATAAAGCACTAGTGAAGGTTAATTTTACCTTCTCTAGGGAGAAAAATGAAAATTTTTGAAATTATAGGTCATCTTTATTCTTCCAGTGCTCTCTATTTCTCCCTGACGAGTGTCCTGGAAAGTCTCTTGGTCCTTTGAAAAAATTAAGAGCATTTCTGCTTTCTATGAGAAGGAAGACTGTAAGGCATGCCAGCCAATCTAGCCAACTGAAAAGAAGGCTTCTGCAAGGTCTTTTTGTGGGCTTAATCCCACTTTTAGATAACATCAAAATGAAATTCCCATTGCATTAATCTTACACCCTTGCTAATACCAAGTGATGTTAGCTAAGCAATTCAACAATCTCGCATGAGCTCAAAGGATTAATAAGGTACCATGACTTATTTTGAAGTGTTGCCAAATCGCCATCTCCTCCACCTTTTTTTTTGTGTTGGAATGATTACATTAATAACAACACAACAGTTTGATTCTAATCTCCAAAATCCTGAACTTTACAAAGCAAACAGTTTGCTGATCCATCAGCGTTTATTAATCACACCAATTATGTTGAGGCCAAATACCATGATTACAGTGTCTGGTGCTTACACCATAGAGGCAGAGAATGAATTTTTGTAACCCTTCAAAGAACAAGAGTCTCTTTTGAAAGAGCACCTATGCCAGGAGGCACCTGGTTGGAAGTAGCAGGTTTTAAAATAGTCTAAAATACCTTATACTAGAAACCAAACCAAGTAAGAAATCATCAGAAATGTCTTGTACTAGAAACCAAATAAGGTTTAAGATTATTATAAACTTGTGTGACTTTTTTCCTCCTCTGTTTTAGCATATTCAATATATGATAATTACCCAAAATTTTAAAATTTATCACAGCACTCCCTTGAGAAAAATCAAATAAAAGAAAGTTATTACAGAAAGGGCTTTAGAACCCAAAAGAATTGGAAGAATAAGAGATTTGCTATCTGTCTACCAATCTGACTATCTATCTACCTACCTGTCTAATCCACAGTCCATTATCCTTTTGTCTACTTGACTTTTTTTTTCAAGACTAGTTGAAATCAAAGGAGAATTTAGGTCTTCATCTACTCAAGATATAAATAACAAACTAAGAAACCTCTATAACTGTTTTTCAGCTTGGAAAAGTGTTTCTGGGCACTGCATTTATATAACATTCTTCCTCATAAGGGCAGATTTTAATGGTACCAGGCTCAAGACAGCATAAAATAAGATTGTCTCTAGTATCAACCTTAGAAAAACTTCAGGTTTTTTACAATAAAGCATGTACAGTTTCAATCATGACTTATGCAATTAATATTTTCATCTTGAATAGATTAGAGAAAAAGAAAAAAGAAATGTGCATGATCATTAGGGACACGGTTTTGTATGTTTGGAGATGGTTCTCTAAGATTTCAGATGCTTAAAAAGTCTTTTGCAAGTCTTTGCTATGATTGGAACAGGTCACAACATAGAAGCTGGTCATTTAAATTCTTATTCAACAGATTCTGCTTAAGCAGAAACTTATCTTTACATGGAGACAGCAAAAGGTGATGGTATCTGAAGTAGAGAAAGTAAATTTCCAGGTTTCCCAGAATCGATTTATAGTAGAAATAGAGACAGAAATACAATTCTTATAGTTTGCTTTGATCAGGCTACTCCACTTCTTGGAGAATGCTAGTAATATGTGAAGTATGAGTACAAATAACTTGGTTAAGAAAAATGTTGCAAAGATTGCAACACAAGTGCAACACTCTTCATAACTTTTGCAGCTGCATAAGATGAAATTTTAATGAAAAATGACATACAAATAGGTAAAATGTTGATCAATACACATTGCAATATTAAAATAAACCAAATAGAAAAATCGGAAATGTGATGCTTATATAGTAGAATGGGAAACAAAAGACAGTACTATGCAGCTCAAAATTTAAATGAAAACCATGTCTCTTCTTTTCATTTTGCTGGCATTTTAAAGAGAGGGTATTACAAACAATTTACTGCTAGAGTTATAATCTATACAGGCTTGTGAGAAGATAATTCTGGCTTTACTAATTTTGCCATTATTTCAGTAATTAATTTTTGTGCATTTTTTTAAGATGTTGGCTTATATTTCAAATGTGTTATTCCAAATGAACTTGTAAATAACTCATTTACATCGCTGCCTTTGCTTACAAAGAGCTCTCCTGAGGCCTCTCTGTGAACTATGTCTTTTCTTTATTTATACTCTGTTTATTCCCTGGTTTTGTTAGGTGCTGACAATTCATTACCTTCTGATCTCTCATCAGACATCCTTGCTAATGGACCAGAACGTTTATGGGCAGTTCACCTCCTGCAGTTCTAAAACGTGTTTTCTACTATTCACTGAATGATTTAACTAAGTGACAAAGCAATAGCTTTGATTTACCTTTTAGATACTGAAGAACAGAAGTGCCTTACAAGAACTTTTGGGAGAAGCTTTCCTGCAGTTCCATAGATACTATCGTTTTTCTAATAATGAAAAACTCATTTAATTAAGAGAGATAACTGTGTTATAATTGCATTAACAGGAATTTAATTGTTACTTTCCTTATATTGTAGATTCTTGAACACTTATACACCTTCCTAATGAAAATTTATGCAGGCATCAATGAACATAAAGTATGGACGTTAGTTATTCAGCTTGTTAGTACAACTCTTGTAATAATGTCATGTTTGAAAATGAAAATATAATCCGTTTATAACACATGGGGAAGAGCACATCAGGCTCGCAGTTGGTATTGTTCAATAAGGGACTTAGAAACAATGGCCTGCTAGTGCAAATACAGAGATCATTCCAAGAATGAATGGAAGGTTATTTAAAAGCATAGGGTCAAATTTACATTGAGGTGATAATAAACAGAATTAATTGTCATAAAATGATATCTTGTCTGATAAGAACAGGAACTATTTTCTTTCTATTATCTATTTCTTCTGTCTAAACTAATGGAACTGTGATGTGGCTGTGTTTAATAAAAGGATCCATAACCATTTAGGGCTGAATTTCTGACAACATTACACCAGACTCTGGAGGCAGTTTTGGAAGTGCACAAAATAAGCATTTTATAATTTCTATATTATAGATACAGAATTCATACATAGATTTCCAAAAATACAGAAATAATACAGGACTAGCATTTAAAATAGCCGTGGGTTAGGTATGAAATGACAGATTAGAGTTGATAAGTTAAAAACTTCAGTTATTAAAATATTTATTTAAGTTCTTTTCAGCCAAAAAAGCTTTAAAAGAAAGATTTTAAAACTTGGGTTCAGAAGGCTCATGAAGAAAAGTTAATGTGCTAAATACTGAGAAAAATTGCCATTCCACCAGCACTTTCTGAAACAAACCCTTTCCTGTTTGCCCTCATTCTGGTTTGGCCCTAACCACTTCTGCCATATCAATGCAAATGAGGAACCTCTTTTAGCTTGTGTCCTTCAACATTTTCCTCAGATGAGGCTGAAAAATAGTGCATCCTTTATGCTGCCAGATGTTCATGTTCTGAGGATCCAAAATATTTGTGTCTAGCTCTGTAAGTAATTTCATTCTATTTATCACCTAGAATTAGTTTCTTTGCCTTATGGTGCCTGTAACACTTTGCTTATTCACCAGTAACAGCTTATTGCTACTGTTATTCCATGTTCTTTTCTGGCATTCTGAATAAAAGCCCTTCCTTTCTATTTCCTCTTCCCCGGGAATGCAGCCCCGCATTGAGGAAAAATGTAGACAATTTGACGGTTTTGAGTATGAAAGGCCATCTTCACTTTTTTGTCTTTTGTGCCAGGCTAAACTCATGTTGCTATGGGTGTTCTCTCCCTGCGGACATTTAATTGCTTCTGCAAAGTGAATATTAAAATTTGATTCATGATATTTCATCAGCTCATGAATAAAGTTAATCTTTTTTTTCCATTTTCTCTCAGCTCTCTTAGCAGACCTCTTTGTTGTTTCTTTCCCATTAATTGAAAAAAAGAAAAAAAAATCCCATAGTCCTCTTTACATTTTCATGGACATACTATGTGAAAAATGTATTCTCATTTTTAAAAATAATACTAATCAGCTGATGCATTTTTTAATGACACCTGTCTAATATGAAGCCTTCTATGGAAACAGTAGACCCCAGACTATTTCCTAAGTGAGTGTTTTAGTTTCCAGGTAACAAAAGACAGCTTTCGTTTTTTTTGTTTAGTTTAGTCTGGATGACCAGAGTAAGGAATATATTTAAGATAGCTATAAAAAAATATTCTGATATACAGTGGAGAGGTATTCACTCTTCTGGTGAGCAAAGTCTCATGGTAATGAAGATGTGTAAAACAGAGCAAATGAATCACTCACTGAAAATAAACGTTTATGAAATTATATCTAATATCCTCACCTGCATTCTTTCCTTCTTTCTCTTCTCACCACCGTGGCTCTAATCTTCTGCTCCTATTCTCTCTAACCTAATGTATATTGTCTGTTTGCTTGAAATACTGAGAACCCATAGATCCGACTTAGTAGGCAATCTGTAGCCTCATCCAGAGCCCATAACCTGAAAATTAGGACATTAGTTAGTAGACACTGTGCAAAAATGTTTGCAATGCATACAGATGAGGACAGAAGTGGCTCTGGGTCTCTCTTGGGAAATACTAGCCACTTGCATAATACCTGACTGCTGATGCCATCTGCAGCCGGTGATGATGATAATGAACAGTGCTGTACTTTCCAAGGCAGAGCAGTCAGCATATAAATGTCCTGACCAATACTTCTCAAGTCTTACAAGGGACCACCAATAAGTCCTGCCACTGACTTCAGAAGGAAGTTGGAAAATGTACTTAAACAATGTAGAGAACCATTTGATATGCTTGGAAAATTTTTGGTGAACTCTTGCCCTTCATGCAGATAGGCTGAGGTGGTAGAGTCACATATGAACAGGATCCCAAACTTCTTTTAACTTTCAAATGTTTGCAGGTACTCACAGAAGTACAGCCTTAGTACATGAAGAATTTTTTTTATGTTGAAAACCCTTGTTCTATGACATTCCTCTTTATTAGGGGACTTTTTCAGCTGCCTCCTCCAGCCCAAATGCAGAAATCTTTCCAAGAAATGAGGACTGAAAGGCATTTTTTCAATGCAGGATAAATTAGTGTTTAATTGATAACCAGATATGTGGTATTCATGGCAAGTTTCCAAAATGAAATCACAATTAAAAATGAGGCTTCATTTGTTAAAAACCTTTAGCTTGTGAGCGGTCTGCTCATACACCTAATTTTCACCTGTGAAATCAAAACTTATCATACATGAGTGATCTAATCACAGAATTTTCCATTAAAATTTTCAAAACTTTTAGGACTGTGGAAACAAGAAGTCTGTAAGTACTTTAAATCTGTAGATAAATAAAAAGAACAAAACTTGATCTGTTATGAAGTTGAACTACCATTGTACATCTGGAAATCTGATGAAAAGTCTATTTCTCTTTCACTCCCTCTAGTAGTTTTATAATTGAGTCTGAATAGAGGTGGCTGGATACACAGTTGCTCTGAGGTCAAGAGAGTGCAGGGATGATAGTTCATATAAATTATATGTATTACACTACTACATTGCAAGGATCAGTGCATTCTTAGGAAATTCTCATTGCTTAACTTTTGCACTTTCTCTGCAGATATTGCATCAACGTTGATATATAGGACTATGGTTAGAGCTGATCTCCCCCTAATATGATCAGTCTGATGACTTTTATTTCATTTTGACAGCTGTTACACTATACATGGCTAGTGAACCTGATCTTCATTATTTCCTCTCTCATTTTCCTTTGTGTTCCTCTTTTAACTCCAGAGGGCTGATTGTTCCATTCATTTCAAAGCACCACATAGTGAAAAGAGCAGGGAACATCACACACAGCACAGTAAACTGCATCAAATGTGTGATCCTAATATTCCAAAAATTCTACTTATATATTTTGTAGAAAACTATCTGAGCCCTGACTGAACTTTTATACTGTTTAAATCTTTGAACGACAGGTAAGATAAAGGTGTCACACACTATGTGCTGGTACTCACGCCTTTAATGTCCTAGACTGCCACTGAATTCAAGAGGATTTCTGAACAGAGAAGAGGAGGGATCGTTGATCCTCTTATTATCCTTGGTATATGAATATGTAAAAGTGGTATATACATATTTTTAAAGAAATATACATATTTTGACACTGGTAATAAGCACATATTTAGAACTTAAACTCCATTAGTGACCGGCCAACTCAAAGCCTTTCTATTACTCTATGATTACTGCTCTCTTTCCCCTTACCCGCTCCTTTTTTTCCTTTTGTCTTTCTTTCTGTCATGTTAGTCAAAAAGCAGAAAAGAGTGGCTATACAAAAGCAAAAAGATTCCTATTAAAAGCGTAGAACAGAGAATCAGTGTTAGACACCCTCCTACATTGAAAAAAAAAATCCTCATGATGCAAATTTTCCTAAAGAGTTTAAATACAATCCAAAGGCATTGCACAGGCACATTTAAATCTCTTGACAATAATACCAGTGATTCTTCAACTATATCAATAGGTAATCACTTTTTATGTTTATCCCCCATTTATGCCATAGCTTAACACAGTTCCAGAAGGATGTGATGTTTAATAGCAAGAGTATAAATTACATGACTGAGAAGAAAGTTTCAAGGACAATCAGTTTTCATTGTTCAAAGCAACATTCTTTGACCACTTAGCTGTATGACTGAATAATTCTCTTTATTTTGTAGCAGTGAATGGCTAGACGAGTAGGGTGGATTTTAGGCTATAAATTCCTCCAAAGGAGATGTATTTGGGACTTTTTGAACACTAGTTACTACACTGAACTGTGGTAAAAAATTTAAATATTTAGTACACTTTGTGGTGGAAAATTGTAATTAGATTAAGTCAGCATGATCATGACTGATGCCAGTGAAGTCAATAGATCAATTCTTTAATGTATTTCTTTATAAAATAACTTGGTTTATGACTATTACATAATGTTAGTACATTTATGAATTAGATTAACTGATGTTGAAGCAATCTAACTTTCATAGCATAGAAAAATATAATTCTTAATTTGTGCTTTTCTTAGAATCCCATATTAAAATATTTTACTAAATTGAGACATTATAATTAAATTTACTTTTACATCTCTCCTAATTAAAAAAATAAAATTATATTTTTGGTTCTAGCTATGTGCATTTAAAATATTAGTACGATGACAGAGTTTTTGACATTAGGTAAAGTTAAAAAAAATAATTAAGAGACGTTCTGTAAACTTTTCTGGGCATCCTTCCCTGTATCTTCTCTGCTTTTGGTAGCCACAGGTGAATTCATGTTTGAGAGGTCAAGTGTTTTTGTTAGAACTACAAGTGTCCATGCAATGGACACAAAAAACAAACAGATTGTGTTAGCTGTATTTAAATATTCTTTCACATTCTGGCAAAAATAACATCCAATCCATGCCAAGACACTCAGCATCTCTGTGTGTCCCTGTGTCTCCTACATTTGCCCATGTCCACTTCCTTACAACACTGCTGCCCCTAGCTGGCCTGTGTTTCATGCACTCTGTGACATTTCACCAGGCCACCAGCTCCTTGGATGCTCAGAACTTTGTGCCATCCTTATCCACATCCTGGCCAATTGAGCGGACAGGCTTGTCTAAATTGTATTCCAGTGTCAGGCACCTGTGTGATTGCCACCTCAATGAATGCACTGAGCTGCGAGACCAGGGGCACGTGGCGACAACACAGATGAGGAAAAAATTAATCAGAGGGGTGTTTGGCTCAGATGATCCTTTCTGCACAGGCTGAAGGTCAGTACACAGTGATGGGGAGAGCCCATAAAATCTTGAAAGTATTTAGGCTTTGCTCCTTTTGGTATCTGTACCAACATATACATATATACACATCCTTTCTGGACAGTTGCCTGTTCATTCACACAAACATCTTGACCCTGTCCTACCAGTTCTGAAAGAAGACAACCTCAGCTTGTTACTTCAATCACAGTTTTCCAAGATTGTTATGGGATAGTATGAATATTGAAGTTCTATTTTTGTCTTTAAAATTATTTTATACTGCTTTCACAAAGCCAGAAATGTTCCAATCAGACCAAGGATAAATGAGAAGCAGCAATTAGAGATGTATGTTGTTGGGTACTTTTTTTAGGACCACAATACTCCTAAGAAACGACTGCATGTGCCTGAACTCCTTCTGCATGAGCACGGAAGAGAGACTAGGTCTGATCTTCCCAGGCAGCAAGGGCCCTGGCAATGCCACAGTAATATTCTATGGCAGCACTTACACGTTTGTGTGTTTGGTGACTTGTACCACATCAGCGCAAAGTAAGAATCACAGAAAAGTCGGTCTGGAAAGATCTACTATAGGCAGATCAATTTTACCTCTGTCACTCTTTATGGATATTTCTGAAGAATCCAATGATTCTTCAATCCACAACCTCCTGAGACAATTCATTTCATCCTGTCAGTAGCTTTACCTTCTTAAACACTTATCAGTCTGAATCTTTCTTTCTGCAGTTTTATCCAGCTATTTTTCACCTTGAATTTGTGCCTAACAAATTTAATCGTACTTTTTCTTCATCCTGTCGTTTTGAATCCTAATCGCATCCTCCAGCCTGCCTGACATGTTTCTCTTCATGTTGTTTGAAAATTTAAGAGATCTACTTTTTATTGAATTATCCAAGGTATTAGGGCATATAAATAGATTATTGAAGTCTAAATATCCCTTGTAAATAATGGTTTGAATGAACTGCGCCTGAAGCTCTGCAGAAGAGGGTGTATTGGGAAGCTCAGTGTGTGAGATCACATACGGGACAGAAAAATGGAAGTCACGCCCTTCTGGCCTTCTCTTTGTATTTGCCAAACATGGAGTTCTTACCTCATTTATTGCTTGATCAATGAATACATGTGAAAAAAACCCATGCATGTTCTAGCTCAGGTGTGTTCCTTCCCGTGTAACAGCCACATACAAGCATTGCATGTTCTCATCAGATTAATTATCATAGTTGTGTGAGTATAGACCAAAACATGCTGGGGAAAAACTGTAAGGATCTAGGATCTGACAGAACAGTTCTCAGAGCCAAACTACATCTGAGGTTATTGACTGCTCAACAACCTTCAACTCGGAAGTTGTTCTTGAGTGTCTCAGACACAGGTTCTTGAAATTCTATCTCCTTCTGCTGTAAAGGTGAGGTCTACACAGTTCAAAATCAGTCATGGTTTGTCTGTGAACTGGCAGATATTTCCCTCACACAAATCTTATTCACTGTAAAATGGTCAAATTTGATGTGATGTGATGTGATGTCCATAAAAGTCAAAGTAGATCACTAGCCTACAGTCTTGTATTAAAAAGCCTAGAATTCCAGATAAACGTTTTGTTTATATGCATGCGGGCTTGGATATAAAACTTCTTTTATGGATGATGCCTTATGCTGTGCCTTTGTATTGATGCTTAGAAATTCTTGTAGAACAAAGGTTTTTCACCGAAGCATTTTGCCCTTCATTGCTCGTGGCATTCTTTAGCACTTCATACAACTATGTTTTCTTTTCTAATCCAGTTGTATTACATAAGAGGTATCCTAGTAGGATTTTTTACCTTTTATTGCCAATGGATTTTTCTCATAAGCCAGAAGCCCCACCACAGTGTGCTGCGCATTGGTGTCAAAGCAAAAGGAAGAAGTTACAATGTCTACTGAAATATCATTGCAAGTCTTTGGGCCAGCCAAGTCTGGGCCAGCCCTACAACTTCCATCCTGCCTGTTGAAGTGGAGTCAGCTCCAATTCCCTGAACTTTTCATATCAATGGAGCCAGTGCCTGCATCCCAATGTTTTGAATATATATATCCAGACTCCTAGGAAGTGAAGCTGAGAAATATTTAATATTTAAATGCAGTCTTGATCTGAAGTCAACATGACTCGTGCATATCAGAGACATAGCATATGTAAAATAATAATTATCTTGTTTGAACTGGCATATATGAAACCAAGAACTGTCATTGTTCCAGTTTATGATTAAAATAGTTTCTACTATCTCCATATGAGATAATAGATCAAGCAGGGTTTTTTTCAAAAAAATTTTTTGATAAGGGTTTTTATTTTAATGGCAAATTTTGGTAGTTTAGATAGTGTATTTCCTTCATACTGAGTTAAGATACAGACTGCCCTTTCAAAATATTTTTGTGAGGATATATAAAGCATAGCTCACTTTTAGTGGCAAGGATCATCTCTTTTTTTTCTTACTTTTTTCCTCCCGCAAATTTATTCTTCACCAGAAAGAAAGTCAGAAAATACCATTGTACTTAAATCAGGTGGCTGAAATTCTTTTGAGAAAATAAGAATAGAACAAAATTTCAACCAAAAAAAAACCCCCAACAAAACAAACCAAACAAACTAACAAAACCTTCCTAAATTATTTTAGGATGCCTTATTATGAATCCCTTACTCTTCCAGAAAATTTAATATTATTTTTAATTTGTAGGTCCATTGATGACAGATGACTTCATTAATTATATTTTTTCCACTCCTCTTTAGGCTTTTAAATTGTCTGTGCTGTGAATGGCATTGGAAAACAAAGTGATATATTACCATCCTTGGAATTTTGGAAGATTAGTACTGTGTACAGAAGAGAAAATCAATATTCTTTTTGATCATCCTGAGCTTGAGCTGGCGTTTTATGCAGCTCTTCAGCTGGCAAATGGAGAAGTCTTAAACTGTGGGAACACAATCACCCTAAAAGTGTTTATATCTGTACAGTATGTAATGCCTCTGAGAAATAGCTAAGGCAGCATTATGACTTATTTCTGAATATAGTACAATTTTCTTGCTTTAGAAAAGTATAGAGACACATGCTTTCATTGTGGGAAAAGTACAGATTAGATATGTAAGAAAAGATGAATTTTGGGCTCACCTTTAAAAAAAAAAAAACAAAACCAATCACTTTTGATCGAATATCTGACACAGAGTCAGAGTTATAGTATTTGGCATCCCAGATGAAAGGGACAGTCAGCATTCTCCTTAGCGCTGCTGCTGCCAAAAGATGCTTCCATTGAATTACAGTAGTGAGAATAAAAACTGAAGTCGGGATATTTTTAGAATTGGTTATTAAATGTTTTTACTCCAATGTTGGATCATCTTCCTTAGGCAATAATGACAGCATTCAGAAACAGAGACATACAAAACTGAGAATATGCTTTTTAAAATATTAACTGAAAGAAAAATAGAGCCATGTAAGCCAAAATTAGCATGTAAAGTATAAGGTTGCAAAGTTCTATCTCAGGTCATTTCATTAAGGCAAGCAAACTCAGTGTGAGCTTTATTGTTTACTTTAGAGATACATCAAGTCATAGTGCCTTTGTTCTGGCAAGGGAAAGAGAAGGAGAAATAAATTAAGAAAAGATTGACATATTACAGAAAAGAGTTTTGCTGCAAGAAATGTCTATAGATTTAGAACTTGAACCTAAGATCATTTGTTTTCCAATTTGTACTGCAGGACCTAACACATGAAGTGATGTAGAAACACATTTTGCTACCTTCTGGGTAATTTGTTTCTCAATTCCAGGACATTTTAACATCATGAAGCATTAGAATATACGTGTATAAGTTCTGCAACCTTTTAAAGTCCTTCTATCCCCTCTGGAGGAATACGGTAAATATCCTTGACATCTGAAATAACTGGACATTGTTAGAGTGATGCTAACAGAGAGGGTTAACAGCTTGTGCGTGTACAAAATACTCGAAGTCAGACAGAAAGCTATTATTATGACCTTGTGCTGACCACATTCTATGAAGTGTTACATGATCAGGGACAGGGAAGTTGCTTAATGGAAGTTATATAGTAGCTAGATGTATCCTTGTCACACTTCATCTAAACTGATACATTGCAATGGTCCGCACTGCTCAGACCTGGCAATTACTGTCCAATTCCAATCTATTCCACACTGCCACTATAATGAAAAATAATTAGGAGCCTGAAAATGAGTTTTCACATGAAATGGTTTCAGTACTTGGACACAATCGCCTTTGGCAGATGGCTTTGGGTTTGCTTTAATATAATAAAGACAGTTAATCATCTCTAAAGAGTGCACAGAATGAATAAACTTTTAACACTACTTTCTCCTCTGAAACTCTCGTATTGATCAAATATTTAATACTGCAGAGTTCATGTTTCTATGGGTGAGTGTTCCTGATATCCAGGAATCTGCACACGTTCTTATACATCCTGGAGAAGAACCAAATGAACCCGAGCGCCAGTTGCTTGATAGGGGAGTTTAGAAACTAATGTCAAAGAAAAAAGAAAAATTTGGTCTCCTAACTACTGTAGAAGTACAGATCTTTAGAATGTTTTCGTGAACTCTAAAAAATTATGGCTTAATTGAATTGCAGGAAAAAACGTGGCAGAATAGTAGTAAAATTATGGATAATTTTCAGAAAACATGCGCCTCTTTCAGACAGCATGGAAATTGATGAGAGTGGAAAGCATTTCATCTGATTTCAGTTATCTACAGTGCAGTTCTTAGTCACTTTAGGCTCCCATTGTAGCCAAGGTAGAGAAATAGGTGCATTTAAGGTGCAATTGCTATGACCTGCATGAGATGCCTGCTTTTGGTTGAGATGAATTACACACTAGAAGGCATATCAATTTCTCTTGCCTGACTATAGCCCAGAGCGATTAGCTCAAATGTGGATGTCAATAGTGTTTAAAGTTAGATTCAATATACCTGTCTTGTATAACTGTTTGATTTCATTAAACTATTTACTAGGTTTTGTAACTTTTTTGTATTTGTATCTACTCTACAAGTTAAGAAAAACTGAATGTCTCATATATATGATATGTCGTACTACACAACCTGGATACAGAAGCATGTCTAAAATTCATTGTATCCAGTGAACTCTGAATTTTACACCTAAGAAGTTCTCCTGACAAGAAAAAAGCCCAAACCAAAAAAAGGAAATAGGAAAAAAAAAGTATTCCCTTTCTTTTCCTGAAGAACTTAAATAAGCAAGACAAAACTATGATGAAAGTTAAATGACATGTGCAGTTTTGATTATTTTTTGTGGAGAAAGGATTAGCTAAATGGCAAGAGATGTGGAAAGAGATGTAAAGAGTACTACTACGGGGAAAAGAACATAAAATGGCCCAGTGTTACTGTTAGTGTGTAATAGGGCTGTGGAGACAGAGAACAATGAATGCAGGAAAGCCTATCAACAACATGGGAAGTATTTCAACAGTCTCAGATTCCCTATTTTGTCTATTCAATACCAATATAGTTCCTTTCTGAGTTCAGAGCAGCAGGAATAAGGAGCATGTAATTTTAGACAAATTTTTTGTCAGAGAATTGTTTTCCCTTGGAAACATCTGGTTGCAGTGTCCCCCATGATGTCATTCTTCTGTTTTGCTTCTCTGCAGAAGTCCTTGTTTTTGATTGCTTCTGTAGAAGTCTAGTTACAAAAAGAAGTAAAAGAACAAACAAAAGAAAGAGAGAGACTAAGGAACAAATCCTTTCAGAAGAATCTAAATAAGACTCTGGACTATATAATTTTCAGTTCATTATTGATTAAATTTAAAAAAATGAAATGTTCTGGTGTTGTTTTATTTTCCATGTATTTTTTTTAATACTATTTTTTATTAATATTGTTACTGTAACTGTTAATTATCTTATCTTATTGCTGTTTTCAGTACATTGTTTTTTATCAATCCAAAAGCTTCACATTGATCCCTCCAATTCCCAACTCTGTCCTTGGAGCTGGAAGGGGAAGGGTGGGGACCAAGTGCCTGGTTTAGGAGTCTCAATGGTGACACTGAATTGGGGAGTAATATTCCTACAGCACAACAATAATTGTTAAACTACAATTTATTTAGCACATTTAGCAAATTATTCAGCATGTGCTTGGAATCAATATTTACCTGCCTATTTTTTTCATTTTCAATTAGGTAAAAATTCAATATCTTGTAACCATTTATGTCACTATGAAAATAATGTTATATTCTGGTAGGATAATTAGTACAGGAAATTAAAAATATTTAATACATGGTTTCAAATGGAAAAGTTATACAATGAAAAATAATGGGAAACAAATATATCTTTTTTCTGCTGAATTAGTAAGAAAAGCTCTAAATCATCTCTTACAGAATTTGCTGTCTTCAGTGTTCTATGTCTTTCTTTGGTTTTTACATTATTATTTTTAGTCAGTCCTGACAACTTTTAACCTCTTTCTAACTACTTCACCTTCACCTTTTGACAGTATTTTAGCTTCTTACTAATTCTGTGGTTGCCATTCTTCTCTGATACTAACTCCAGCATAATTCCAGTTTAAAATTACCAAGTAAGGTGAGGATTACAAGTAGAAATAATAAACAAATCAAATAGCTTGATATCAAATTTCTGTTTAATTCTAGAAACCATGATTATTTATCAATCAAGCATATTTATTAGAATACTTATTTTGGAGGAATGTTGACTGCAAGTTATGAATAAGTTGAAGACTGACAAGTATAATTCACACAATTCAGTTTCAATCTTATTTCTAGTGCATTCAGCTCTGTTGACTGTCAACCCGACCACATGTCATAGAAAAATTTTTAATAACTTTTTTCTATACAGTCAGGAGGTATTCATATTTCTAACACACCAAGCCTTTTGATTTGATTTTTTTTTTCCTAATCATTGACCTTGCTGCTCTCTAAAAGATTATATAGACTATATGGATTGATTTTAAAAATAGCACAAAAGATATCATAGAAATTTTGCCTTTCAAGATTGATCAATGAATGTGAAAATGATTGTGAATTCTGCTCCGCATGTGTCTCAGAATGGTCATAGGCCTTTTTGCCACCAAGTATGCTTCAAACACTGCTGATACTCTCGATTTTCTTTACCTTTGCTCCAATAAATAAATAAATAATAAGTAAATAAATAGGCGTGTTTGAAAAAAGGGTGGGGAAAATTGAACACTATTGTTCTTAGAAGTATTTAAAAGTTTATTTACAGTTATACTTTTCACCTTTTTTACTATCTTTTTGGACTTATCTCCAGAATGCATTGCCTCATCAAACACCTTAACCACCACATGAAAATAACACAGTAATATAATACAATAATACAATAATTGTGGGTTTGTGTCCTTTTTTTATTTTCCAATTTTCATCCATATTATCTGAATTAAGGTGTTTTGTTGAGAAAATGGAAGAGGGAATGGGTTAAAGGTATCTCTCTAAGCAGTGGAGAAAAATTGCTCCAGTCTTCAAAAAAGGCCCTTTAGAAATTGAACCAATTAGTAAGCCAGAGGTATATAGGGGTGTGTTGGTGGAGAGGAAGGTGGAAGGGAATTGAGGCTCTGAGATTGAAACATTTTCTTGGTGCTGTTCAACTAAATAAAGCAGGAGCTGGACAAAAGAAAATTTAAGATAGGCAGACTTCAGAGGGATACTGTTGAGACAATTAAAATAATTTTGAGTGCTATGTCGAGTGATAACCTGTTTGAAGGTACACTATAATACAGCTGGAAGACTTAAGCCAGGCACATCTGAAACTACTCAGTTGCAATGTGTGTAAGTTCCTTAGATACAAGTAAAATTGGCCCTATATTTAGAAAACAGAAACAGAGGTAGTCAGGCAGTCACACTAATGTCATCAATCCCAAGGCGCCTGTGGAAGGTAACCACGATAGCGTTACATGGATCCTATGGAAATCAGTACTGGTGTAAGGCCTTTAAAGTCAGTGCCAGACCGATGGACCTCACACAACACTCTGACATCAATGACAGTTTTTCCACTACAGGATGCATCGAGTGCTTAAACATCATCTTCTCAACGACCAGTTTCCCCACGAAGCTGCGTCATTCTTGACGGGACACAATTCCTGCGTGTCATAACTACAGTATATTAAGTATATATTTGTTCACTAAGTATGTAGGATGGAAATTTTATATTGACTGCCACATAAAATGGCATGCAAATAACTAGTTAACAAACATTAACACTTTAAAAGAAAATGTGTAGTGCTTTAATATAAGCCAAAAATAAATAGGAACTAAAATTTTCCATTAGTTCACTTTCTTTCACCATTCGTATAAACCTTTTTAAATCTTACTGGGTTGCATTCATAGCCATTGAGACAATAATTTACAACTTTATGTGTCAGAGGACAACACTTGTCTGATTGTACTCTTAAACATCCATGCCAGCTTTGAACATTATATAATAAATGTATAGATGCCTAATTAAGTTTAAATATGGAACAACAACTTTAATGTTAGAAGCAATGCTAATGTTTAGCACAACAGTGTGCTAAAAGCTTAGTTTTCCATNTATTTGTTTGTCATAATAATGCCTCAGATATTCGGCTACATAGCTAAGATGAACACAACAATGTGCTAAAAGCTTAGTTTTCCATGTGAAATTTTAAAGGGATCACACAGAACACAGGATGGTGGTTGATCTTCCAGTAGACTGGAGCTCCAACCACTATTGTCCCTGCTAAATGCGATACAAGCTTCTTTGGTTTATTACTGCATTTCATCTTTAAACTAAATCAGAGAAAAGAGAAGGGAAGCATTTCATTTTTGATTGGACCAGAGTGTCCCTCACCTTCCTCAAAATCTGGCTGTATTATTTATGAGTTAAGTAATAAACAGAGTAAGACCTATTCATCTTTATGCATGCTACATACATTTCTGAACACTAGCAAGGACATTAAAAGTAGCCAAGTCATGCATTATGTCATCATCAACAACTTAAATTAAAATGGAAAATGCTTTGATTTTTCCCTCCATCATCATGTCTGGAATTAAAAATTATAGCTACAGTTGTAGAAGTCAGACATAACTTGCCCATGTTGTCACTTCACATATAGTTTTCCTATATTACACCATATGCCAGGAACTCTTACTGGCACATGCAGTAATGTGATATAATTGGTAAAATGTCAAATTCTATGCTTACAATCAATTTCACAATCAGATTTTGAGCAGGCATAATTTTTAGAACTACAAATCATTTCTGCTTGGTACTTACATCTGACTGATATCTAATTTCAGTTTACAGAAGAAAATATTGAGCATTTGTAATATTGACTTGGGGAAAAGTAATGAATTGTTCTGACTAACTAGATAATTGCATGTTGGAAATGTACTTTTTCTCTGTGTGCTGTTTTTCAACTAACCAATGATTAATTATTTCAATTGTTTCTTTCACTTCGCTGTACGTTTTTCTTTTTTGAATATTATAGTTTATGAAAGCGTAGTATACATTTCAATACCTAATTATGCATCTTCTCTTTACTTAATCTGAAGTATTTTTTCACTGGAGTGGGTAAAAATTTTAGATGCTTAGCCTAGACAGTTTTATTGTAGTGTGTATTTCTTTCTTGCTATAATATTACCTGCCATCTATTTTACAATGCAATGTTTTTATTGGTAAGAATTTGTGGCATGAAATAAACATTTAGCATGAGATTCATGTTATCTAATCTTAGAAGTCTACATTGCTTATGTTTGGAGAAGCCATTCAGACTGTTTTATAGTCAAAGCTATGGAATCAAGTATTTTTAGGGTGCTTTCCCTAAAACACATATTTAGATCAGATAGTGAGAGGTTTGCATCAGAAGCTTCTATCTCTCTCTGCTGATTAGGAAGTGTATAAGCAGCAAGTTTACATTTAGATTTCTATGTGACAGATGGAGATAAATCTGATCAGATAAGTCTCACCCAGTGTCTAAAATCCTAGATTATATTTATGAACAAGGGAAAGATCGTAACAGGGAAATGTACAGTCATATATATGTGCATGTGAGTGAGACTCAGAGCGTTTGTTGTGTATGCAAATCTTAGCTTCTTGTCAACCATTATGCACTCAATGCAGTTTTTAATTACATGATCACATGCTCTTTTTGCATAGGAACTCCCTTCGTTAAGGCACAGATGGATATGGGGATACTGCTCAATTAATGAAAAGTGTTCAATATTTTGGGTTTTTTCCGTCATGCTAAATATACAGGCCGAAATTTTACTCACTGCATATTTGCCACAAAACCTGTTCCAAAGGCAGAATTGCTCATTTCTTCTCCTGTGGCAGTCCTCACTGCAATATCCATCTTAACACAGGCTTGAGTGATTTCAGACCTGCCTGGTCCCACACAGCAATGGTCAGACCCATCGGGATGGCTCCCGCCTTTCAGCCCCTGAGGTAGCGTTAGCGTCACTGACATGGCCAAGGTGATGTTACAGATTTTCTCCCACTTTCCCCCCCATCTGTGTTTTGCCAGCCAGCTCTGCAAGGTCACAGGTAAGAGTAACCATGGCAGGCATGTGGGCCACACAATCCCTGCTGGAGCTGCTCCATGTTTGATTCACACAAGTCTTGTAGATGATATGCTAACTGCGTCACTGCAGCTGATGTGGCATGAGCAGTCCCCAGTGCATGCTTCTCAGTACCAGATGCATCTCCTGAGATTTAACAAACCATGAAAGTCCCTCATACATCACAGACAAAGGTTCTTAAAGCATGGATGCATTTTCAATATACTCTTTAGCAAGGAGGACACTTTTACTCTTCATGAACTGAGACAAAGAGAAGAAGGGAAGGAACTGCATCAAGTAATATGCTAAATGAGATAAGGTGTTTAAGATTTGTCTTTTGGAATAGATGGACTATTTCAAAATAATGTGACTTCTAGGTGGTGGTAAATTCATCCACATGATGAGGACTAGAAAAAAAAATCCACCTGTAAGAAGTTCAGCCCAAAATAATTGCTGAGACTTACATAAAGAAAATCAAAAATCAAGAAGCAGATATTCTGACTTAGTTTTGGAGCCTCATAGTGTTTTGAGAGGATGGGAGAGGAGGATGGTTTTGTGTAAAAGTTCCATTTAAACAAAAGGCAAACTCGAAAAGCAGAAAGCTTGTCATGCAATAATATCCGACAGCTTGGCTGGAAGATTTGGATGGATGTCACAGACCTCTGACACTCCACATAATGGAGTATGTGATGGCAGCAGGTAGCCCCCTATGTGGATGCCAGAACTGCATTAAAAATTTGCCAAATACATTTGATAGATCTTCGCTGAAAAAATGATAAAACAGAAAAAAAATACTCTGAATTTCTATTTACGGTGCCATTTTATGCTCCACCTTCTGAGGTTTACTGATGTGTGTGCTATACTTTCAATCTCTCTGCTAGAACTTTTATTTCCTCACTATACCACCAGCCTCAACTGTCTTGTTCAGCCATTACCTTTTTTAAATCAAAATTTAATCCCTTTCCTAACCTTTTCTCCTAGGCTACAGTTCTTTACTCACAAACACTTAATCCCTTTGGTCTCTCTACCTTTCACCCAGCTCATCTGGTTTTTTCGCTCTGTCTACTCTGCTCAGTTCCAGCTTTCCTGCTGGTATCTCTGTTTCTCGCATCACCTGATGGTTCACCCTGTTTTTTTTTCATTGCTTCCCATAGTAGTTTTTTTGCCTAGTAAGCCTATCTGGCATTTAGCCAATGCCAAGAGAAATTCAGTTTAAGACTTCTTGAGGAGCTATGAGAACTTTTTAGGGGCATTCGGATGCATCTAAATATCTATTTGCAGATAATTGATCTGGGCCCATGATGAACCTTAGGATGAACTGTGTTGCTCTTTCTTTGGCATTGGCTTTATTGACTAGATCTCTACTGCTTATGGTAGTTTTATAGACAGAGGGTCATCCTTGGAGGCCCTGGAGGTGTCAAGGTATTGAGCTCAAGGGATTTTGCATATCCAGAAAGCTACCGTTCTATTATACATGTGATGGCCTGTCTGGTAGCCACTGGTTACTCAAAGGTGTCTGACATAGTTCTGGATACCATTTAGATTGCTTAGTGATACTGATGAACTTAGAAGTTGATTTGTACCCTTCCTGCGTTCCTGACCATGGGCTCAGTCCTTGCTCAGTACAAGCAACTAAACTTCTAAAAAAGTTCTAAGCTACTGAAAAGGAGATATCACACGGATTGTACTATGGCTGGGTAAGTAAATAATAACATTGGTAATGCTGGGTCTGGTTGAGATGGAGTATGTGAGCTCTAACTCTGCTAGGACTTAATCTCATTCATTTCGTGAGATGGTTTATTAATCTCAACACAGTTGGAAGAAAAAAAAACAAGGAATTTTCCGCACTTCAGTTGCCAGTCCTGATGTTCTCATGGTTCTGAACTAACTTTTGGCTTCTGACAAGGTCAAAACTGCTTCTTTATCTGTCTGCTGGCTTTATCTACTGATATTTTTTCTTTCAAGCCTGCATAGCCTGATTACCTTCTTCCATGTAGCAAATAACAAAATCAGGAAATGGCCTCAGGCTGCACCAGGGGAGATTCACATTGGATATTAGGAAAAATTTCCTCGCCAAAAGGGTTATCAAACATTGGAACAGGCTGCCCAGGAAAGTGGTTGAGTCACCACCCCTGGAGGTATTTAAACAATGTGTAGGTGCGGCATCTAGGGACAGGGTTTAGCTGTGGACTTGACAGTGCTGAGTTAATAATCAGGCTCAATGACCTTAAAGTTCTTTTCCAACCCAAAAAATTTTAAGATTCTATGAAGAATACCCCGCATTTACTAGCAATCCTACAGAAAACTGTATGTGTAGAATAGAAACCTCACAAATCACCTTTCTTACACAAGCAATGTATTTCTACAGCTGTCATTCCCTAAAGAGGTAGATTGGTTTTGTGGGGGATATTTGTTTGTTTTCCTCTGTTTGACAAAAATACAAGTGAAAAACCTGTTAGTCTTATCGTCCTATCAGAGAAGACTTCTGATGGCCTTCAGTGACATCCTTCACGAAAAGTAACTTACACCCCTAAGAGCAAAAAACTACATTCAGTTACCAAGTCATGCAGTGCCTTTATTCAGCACAGTATTCAGGCAAATATATGAAAGTGTTGAAAGTTTTATCTTTTGATTAGCAGCTTTCTTAATTCTTTTCTTGAACTAAACAATGGGTCTTATGGTTTACATGGTTAATTGCTTAGATCTCTCACTAACGTTATAGTACAGATTATGGGTTCCTTTTTACAAAGAGCTGAGTTACTTTGCCCAAGCCAATGAAATGGAAAAATACTGGAATTTTCCTAGTAAAATCAGAAGAATAAGTCATATATTCAGAGTGCAATTTTATTTCAGAATTAGATTTATCACATGTAGAAGATTTCCATAAAGAAGAATCACCCCAAACTTTGAAAAAAGAAAAGAAAAATAAATTAGCTTTTCCTCAGAAATCTTCTATCTAAGGTTGAGATGAAGCAATTTCACTTTCAGGGAAAGTCTTGCAAAGTCTTCAAGGCCGATGCCATATCCCTTCCAACTTGTCGGTATGTGAAAGTCAGAAAAGTAGAAAAGTCAGTATTTTTTTTTTCACGGAAATAGAAGAGAGATCTATTTCAATCTGTACATCTACTAAGGGATTTGTCAAATTGACTCAGAATGTTCAGCACATTTTAAGATCAAGCTACGTATTAAGAAATAACAACCTTTGAAGTCAAGGTATGAAAATAAAATGGGTCCTTTTCTTTTAAATACATCTCAGACAAGACTTGATTTTAGGTGAAAGATATCAAGATCTGTTGTAGACTGCATGATTTTTTTTCAGTGGGTGTCCATCAAATGGACATGCTGGTCTGTGCAGCAAAGCTATTTGCTTTGATGATCAGGCTGTGGAGTATTTTCTCATTGTAGCAGCTTGTTCTGCTGGAATTGCTCAGCATGGTGTAATAACATAACAAATACTCATTGGAACTGCATATTGAGCCTGAATCATTTGAATCATAGCTGAGAACCCTAGTTACTAGGTAGGTTGTTGTCAAACTCATTCTTTTCCATTTAATGATTGTCTAACTAAGTATTTGCAGAGCAAGAGCATAGCCTAGTGGTTTGGTTTCTGGAGAAGACAAGGACCAATGTTCAACTGTATGGCCCATGTCAGATAGGAGGGATGAAAAACCCTTGTCAAGAGAAGTTCTGTCATCACTGAAAATTGTTGGGTTTGGATATACTTTTGCTTTTTCTTCCCCCCGTTACTTTAGCTCCATCAGTGTTTCTGACCCAGTAAATACAGGATTTCTGACCAGATGTCTGGCTGAAAAAACGTAGCACATGCTGTCTACAAATCTTTTATATTTTAAAAATTATTTTCCTTTCGTATAGGGCCTTTAAAGCATTATTTTAAAAGAAAACATTGCAAACAAAGGTTTCATCCAAGAAATAAAACAAATGAAGGCTGACAGGGCTGATGTGTGGAATGTTTCTACATGTCAAAAAGAAACTGGCCTATTTTGTTTTCTGAGCTAGCCCTCCTGTCTTCATAGACCATAAACTTTTTCTTAGCTTTTGAGCAAAGTATTTAGTCAAGCTTTAGGATGATAGATATATGAGTCTTGTGGTTCGGTCTGTGGTTCCATTTCACATCACAAATTCCTGGAATTCCTTAAAAAATAAATTGTAAATTGCTATTGGTGACAATGTGCTCTAGGATAGTAGTTTTTGATAACAATCAGAGATAGGAGAAGATCTCAAAAGTTATTTTTAAAATACTTATGAAATTAAACATTAGTCATAACAAGATACATTTTGGCCTGGGAAGTACCAGGAAATCCTTATGCATAACTTTGTCAGGAGTTGCCTCTTGCCGTATGTCGTGTACACCTATAATTATATTGTACGTTCCAGTCTTTAACACTTCCAGTGAAACTCACTGCTTCAAATGACAAACATGTAGCAGATTAGCAAGTATATTTGTATGACATGATGTACAATTAGGTTCCTTAATTCAACATGTGGCAATTTTAAATAATGTAGTGCGCAACACTTTTTACCTTGGTCAGTAAATTTCAGGCTTTTAATGCAATTGTACATGTTAACAAAAAGAAAAAACCCAAAATCTTTCTATCCTCTTTTTAACATTTTTATTTTTTCTTTTTTTTTTCTTTTTTTAGGAGGTGATAAATGTAGTTTGAGGAAATTTTTCCATTTCAATAGAAAATATCCAACATACTACTTGTAAAAGTTCAGTTAAAATGATGGATAACTCATAAGCCACTAAGTTGCTCAGTGTCCTGAGGCATCCTAGTTTTTGCTTTAATTTTTATCAATTTTTATTGCAAAATCTTTGCATAATATACTGAAATAATGTATTAAAATAAACTTCCTTTCCTACTAATTTTTAGAGCATTTCAATATTGTTTTCTGACCAGCTTATCAGGAGTTTTCACTGACACAGTAAAATCTCAGACTAAGTGGTAAAACTTGTTGCTAGAAAATAATTTTGTACAGCTTTAGGTTTTTGACACATACTAAATGAACCCTCCAGATATCGTCCACAATCATGAAGTTTAATCCTGGTATGAACAACAGATCATACATCTATTTGCTATAAGGGCCCAAGGATAAGATTTTGGGGGTTTATTTTCTTGGTTGCTTGTTTTTTTAAAGTCTGCTCTATTACCATAAAAATACTCTACTGTGAGCTTATGGTAAGTGGCTCCCTGAGCACTCACTGCATGAAGCCGTGTGCCTGATAAACACAATTGTTCTGTGTCACTCCAGAAAAACTTCTAACACTGGAAAAAATGCATTTCCAGTATCATTGCCAAGATGAAGAATCTTTACATGCTCTTGGGCATATGTCACAGTTGTGGGGCATCACTTTTGAGTATGTAAATTCTAGCTGACACTTATTGTCATTGTAAACTCCTTTCTTTTATGTTGAATTATATGTTAAAATATTAAAAATTATAACTGAGGTAATGTGAAACAAGAAGTACGCTCTGGGTGCAAATTTGCAATGTTTGATCTCAAAATGTTTTGATTCCTTAAGAGTCTTGGCCTTGTAATTCAGACAACACAAATTTTATCTTGCTGGACACAGCATAGCATCACTGAACTACTGACAGTACACATTTAGACTCAATAATCAGCAGAAATTAGATATCCAAACGTCTTTGAATATTTTCCCCACAGTTATTCGTTTATTGTTTAGAGAACTGAAGCATAACCAAAGATATCAAAAGGGCCTATTGACATGCCTTCTGGAAAAGACTGTTCATTTAGAAAGGGGAGAATAATGTATTATAATCATGCCCTTGAAGATGTCTGAACATCTTTAAATTGGAAATACTGAGCTAAATATCTTCTTATTTGAAAATAAATGAAATCTCCCTCATAAAAATTCAACAGATTTACCAAGAAAATGGCTGTGGATCCTTAAGAACAGAAATTCAACTTGAGCTGTAAAACGAAAAGTCTAAACCTCCTAACTCTAAACTCCTCTTTTGGAGGTTTACTCATTATTCTTTAGAAGAAAATTATATATGCTGCAACTATCAGTTGACTGATGTGTTACAGATTTATCAATAGGATGATGAAACTGGTAAAATGAGCAAGACTCAAATCCCTTGCAGGTTTTGCACTGAATCTCAAATACACAGAATCAAGCTGCAAGGTAGTGAGAAGAGATATTTCAGTGTTAGCAACAGAGTAAAGCTGTTGGATGTCTTTCAAATTACTATGCCAGTCCAGATATTTTTTGCATAATGAGAACATCTTTCATGTGTCAGAACAGGTTTTGATTATAACTAAATAAGTGAAAGCAGGGATATGTTGATAAGGTCACCTTTAATGTAAAAGTTTGGTCTGAGTTGTCTAAAGTATTTAATGGAACAGGGAAACCTGCTGATGAAGTGAAGAATTCAAAGAAAAAAAATGTAAACCATCATATTTTAGAGGAAAAAAATAAACATCTCTTTCCTTAGAGAAAACCAAAATGAACACATCAATAGTGAGAAAAGAGATTCTTATAGTAAAAAATCAAAATATCAATAATGAAACATAAGTTTTGTTACTTACTACTAAAATTATTTCTTCAAACACCTGCTACTAAATTAGCTTTATTTTTTTAATGTTTATTACATTATCCAGGATAACTTTGCTCTATGCATGTTTCAGTAGCCTCTGTATGCTTGTAGTTGGATCTTCATGAAAGCTGTCATTTCCTGTGTTCAGAACAAACAAAAGAAAGTGTTAATTTGAAGAGCACATTATTATACAAAGATTGTACTTCCAATGGGTGCAGATTGATTATAGGCTTAATTTGGACAATTTTATATATTATATTATTTTCATATAGTCTTACCCAGTAAAACTAGTATGTTTCTTTTAAATATTTCAGAGCCACTCAATAGCTAAAAGTATTTGTATAGGTGTCCTCTAAGATAAACTTGGGGCAAATAAACTGTATTAGTAAGGGTAATTGAAAGACTTAGAGGGTTGAATACACTACTGCAGCAATAACAGTAACAATTCCAAAGCTTCATGGATTCATTTTCTAGATTTTTTTCAAGAGATTCTAGAGCTCACCTTTGGAGAAGGACTTGGAACCCATCTATACTGGACATTTTTTTCTCCTTGTGCTTCCTCTTAGCACAAGGTGAAACCATGTTTTCTGAAGCACAGTGTCAATGTTTCTAAACACTTGTTTTCTCTTTTTCCTGATTTTCATTTGTTCTGGGAAAAAAAATTGCCTTTACATTTAGTTGTAACCATGACAGCACACCAGGTGAAGTCACCAAAGTTTTGCTGTAACTGCTGAAATGTGAGGGATGCTGATGTTATAGCATTATCACACACACACATATATGTATAAAGCTCTCCCAAAATGGGTACTGTCATTTTCCTCTGTATTTGCATGAAGACAAGCTTCTAGGACTTATTGATTAACTTGGAACGAGTGCTATAGACTTGTTGTTTCACAGTCATGAAAAACTTTGAAAATAAACCAATGAAAGTATAAAAGTCCAATCTGAGTTTAATTAACAGTGCAGCATACGAAAGGCTGTTTCAGAGAATCAATATGTTAAGCATACAGTGCTAACAATAATAGCAGAACCTTTAATACAGCAGTAAAAATGGTTTAGAACCATAGAACCTTTTAAGCATAGAACAGTTTCGGTTACAAAGGACCTTTAAAGATTATCTAGTCTAACACCCCTGCCACGGGCAGGGAAACTTCCACTAAATAATCTTGCTCAGAGCCCCACCCAACCGGACCTTCAGTGTTTCCAGCTGTGGGGCATCTGCCACCACTTTGGTATGTGCTCCATGTAGATGCAGGCACAAATGTATTTTATATGTAGCAAACATTGTAACACATATCATTGACCTCATGTTGATCAAAAATTGAGTGGCTTCATTAGAATGTTTTAAAACTGGTAAATCCTGGTGATAGCCTAGTAGGCTGTGTTGTCACAGGCCTAAGATCAGAGAAAGAGTCAGACAGTCTTTTTCTTCTGAGTTGTGTTTGTGTGTTTCTGGAACATAAAAAGCGTGACTCACATACCCTTCCATAAAAATCATATGCCTTTTTTTAGTCTCGTTCCAAAATTGCTCCAAAAACTTCAGTTTTCATGCTAGTACTATTTTTAAGTTGTATTTTGGGCAGGAAAACCTTAGAGAATGTTCTAGCATTGAAGTTTGTAACATAACATTAAACAATTAAATGACAGTGTTAGGTATAGAAAAGTTAAGGTTATTTCTTTGAAAGCTAGGGCACAAATCAAACCCCCTTAAGCCTGCTTTACTATTATTAATGGAGTATGATTTACAGAAAAGTATAAGATAAGCATGATCTTTAAGCTCCTCTTATAATTCAGGGTCCTGACTCATGAGGTTAGAACACAGGGAAGTGGCAAAACTGGAGAGCTTACTTAACTAGACAAGGTCAGGGAATTGATTTTTTGTGTTTTAATCTTTTTTACTGCAATGCTACATAGACTAATTCTTTAGATACATAATGATGCCCAATTGAACAAAGAACGCATTGGTGTAAAACCGGTTTCTACAATATGAGTTCATTTTGGTTTTTCTAAAGGTTTACTTTACATGATCTACAGCATTCCTTAACCAACACCTCCAGGTGGGCTAGGAAAATATGATGTAAGGGAAGTGTTGCACAGTAACTTTCCATTTTTGTTTCCACAAATATTGAAGATCATTTATTTATCCATTTATTTGTTAAACATGCTTCCTCTGAACTTAGCAATCTTTCTCCCCTGCCTTCATTTCCAGGGTGTGTATACTTCTGGGTGTGTATACATAAATATGGATGCAGATTATGCACATATAAATAAAATCTGCATAGATGGCTGGTATATTATCACAGCTAGAAACAGAAACGCAGAAGGGGCTTAATCCTCCCTTTAACCGTTTGCTTGTTTTTCTGTGGAAAACAGAGTTTGGAAAAGCATCAGTTGTTCTGCGTGTTTTAATTTCATTTGGGTTTTTTGAGTTTGTTTGTTTGTTTGGGGATTTTTTGGGATTTGGATTTTTTAAATGAAAGTAATTATCGTTATAACAATTTAAGCATTGTATTTTTTCCTTTGGAGTGTGGTAAAATATGTTTTTTCTTCGACTACAAGTCAAATCTTTGAACAGGTCTGGTTTTCATTTTAGAAATAAAAAAATCCTTGTGTGTTCCCCCTCCCCTTCCCCCCATCCCAGATTCTTAAGTCTGGATGAGCAATATGAATAACAGGATCAAACAAAAGTCATCCCCTGAGAGAAATTATCTTAAGAACTGGAAATGAAAATATGCCAGAAATACAAAAGAAAACTCACAAGTATACATGCTGAAGGCACAAGTGTAGTTCTATTTCTATCAGTAGTGTGTGTTGATATCAATGTTGGGGTTTAATAATATATATTCATAAAAATATCAAGTCCAATAGCATTGCGAATACAGATGAGAGAAATGTGGAAGTAATTCCTCTGATTTTCCCAAGTCTTGCAGGCTACTTTGTGAGACTTCTGGTTACTCCAATATAAAATTTGAAACATTTTAAAGTTCTCACCATTCCTAACAAACAGGATTTTCTTTTATTATTTCTGCTGTGTACTAATAATCCACTGCTAATCCTAGCTGGTTGCTAAGCATCCTTCCCCAGGAAAGGCAGACACCAGGAAAAAACAAGTAAATTCACAAAGCTTAGGCCAGAATCAGAATAGAAATATTTTATTAATTTATTAATGACATGTAATTAACCCGCAGTGAACTATGGACTCAGGATCAATATTGGTAATATAACAGATAAATCATGTAACCAGACACTTAGAATTAATAAACAGTTACGTATCTCCCAGCCCCCATAAATCACCCCCACAAACACAACCTCCCCTTCCCTCACCAGCACATCCCAGTCCCCCAATAGGTCCTCTCTGTCACTGGCCAGTGGCAAATGCTCCCTGCCCTGGTGTGCATCCCTGCAGGCGTCCTCTTTCCAGCCATAGGCTGCTGCCTCACCTGGCAACTCTTCATGCTGCTTCTATGCCACTTTTCAGGCTGAATCCCCTCTGTATTTCTATTTCTTTTATTCTATTCAACAGAGTTTCTCTTCTCCTCATTAATTCTCTGGATAACCTGGCTGATAGTGGCCTTCCTTTTGTTACACGGTTACAAGAAGGATATTGAGGTCCTGGAGCATGTCCAGAGAGGGGCGATGAAGCTGGAGAAGAGTCTGGAGCAAAAATCTCCTGAGAAGCAGCTGAGAGAACTGGGATTGTTTAGCCTGGAGAAACTGAGGCTCAGGGGAGACCTTATTGCTCTCTATAACTACCTGAAAGGAGGTTGTAGCAAGGTGGTAGTTGGTATTTTCTTCCAAGTAACAGGGCAAGAAGAAGTGACCTCAAGTTGCACCATTAAGTTGGATATTAGGAAAAAGTTCTTTACTGAAAGGGTTGTAAAACATCAGGGACAGGTCTACCAGGGAAGTGGTAGAGTTACCACCCATGGAAGTATTTAAAAGACATACAGATGTGGTGCTTAGGGATATGGTTTAGTGATGGATTTGGCATTGTTAATAGTTGGACTCAGTGATCTGAGAGGTCTTTTCTATGGTACGTGCGGAGCAGATCCCCTCCTGCCAGTTCTGTGGACATCACACCCCACAGAGTCCTGCCTTAGGAGCTGGGGCTACCTAGACCACCCCAAGTGTGGATCATGTGAACACCCCACAAAGACGTTTATGTTACAGCTGCAAATGGTAAAAACATTTCTCTGGGAAAAATCTTAGAATTGACTTCATGCAGACATAATTTTTGTTTGTTCGATGTATGGCATTGTGTCCATTTTACCATTTATAACCATACTTTGAGATTAAAGTAATTCACCTGGGTGAAGACAAGGTGGGGAGGTGGTTAAAAGAGACATAGGATGCAACTCAGAGGGATAGCAGTAGAAAACTTCAGGTGTCTTCAGATTTTACTGCTTAAATACAACGTAGTTGTCCTGGAATTCCCAAAAGTCAAAGACATATGTGGTCACTTCTGCAGGAAAACTGGTCTGGCCTGTTTTATATATTTTGGACATTTTGGTTGGGACAAGATGGATTGTCCTGTGTAAGTGATTATTTCTGTTCGAAAGATTTGAAAGGAATGTAAGTTGATTATTGTGGACTTACATGACAGTTTTCAACTTCTGAAGTAATACATGTAAACATTCAGTCTTTACTGCCCATGAGTGGACATCAAAGCAGAAATTACTTGAAATGTCTGCATAAAAGCATAGTTTCCAATTAAAGTCCACAAAATATTCCCAGCACAATACATAGTAGAATTCTATCTCTTTACATATCATGATCCAGTGAAATAGTAATAAAAATGAGCTTCTAACTGAAAGAAAGTCCCTCCACACCTCATTCTAGTTGTGGTGGATTTTAAAAAAATCTCTATATACCTAAAGCAAAGTGAGCACTGGTTTCAAGAGAGGGAAACAGACAGTATTTTTTTAACAGATGATCCAAAAGAGTTTTGCTATAGGGACAGATTCTTCCCTAGAGTAAATTGGCACCTGCCTCTACACTTGTTATTCTTTACCCCTGTTTGCCAATACTCTTCATAAAAATCTCTAATAATGGGTAATCCAGAACTTTCCAGAGATTACTTTTTTCTATATTTAGGTTTTTAATATTTTGTTTTAATGTTTAATATTACAATTTTTTTTTTGCAATATCTAATCTAAGTCACTTTAGCTAGTCTTATTCCCAAGTGAGATCAGGAGAATGGATTTTTCCATCCTTCTTTTGCATGTGTGCAGCAATAGTTTGCATATTTGATGACTATTTCTACATTTTCCTTCTGCATACCCTTCTCAAGCCTAAACAGTAACTGTTCTTCCTGTCTATCTTCATAATCATGATTTTCAGACTGTTGACCTTATCTGTTATTCACCACTGGGTTGCCTCCAGCTGGGCCACAGATTTCTTGAATCCCTTTGTCCGAAACAAACGTTGACTTCTTCAGTTAAAGGTGTTGCCTACATGCTTTTCAACCAGTCTTTCAACTGCTTCTAATGAGGAACAGTTGAACCAGATTTAAAAGAAAAGACATGGAAAGGGTTTTTTGTTTGGTTGGTTGTCATTCTTTTTCTGACAAGGATCTCACAATATAAAGACTGTAATGTCAGAAATCATTAAGACTGATGTTACATATCCTATAAAAAAGCACATCAGCTCTTCTCATTACCATGTCTGCATGGCTCTGAAAACTTTGAGGACCTCCATATCACAACTTTTTTCAGTGCTTTTTTCTCATTGTAGCATCAGCTGATGGCAAAAGAAAATTATTTGTTAATTTATTTAATGAGAAAAAGGCCACAGCAAATAATTCTCATTTACCCCAGCGACCTGGCATTGTAGTCTCTGGGGTCAGGCCCACGGTCAATGCCAGCTGTCTAACTTAATTTTCTACGGTCTATGGTTTCTCACATTTGTGCATCTGTAAGTTTTCCGGCAGCTTCTTTGTGCCAATGAAGAAAAGAAATATTTCCAGATACTCTTGTTGCTGCATGTACTCTCGCTGTACTGTTTTCCAACAACTCAAGTCAGAATTTAATATACCAGGACAAGTTAGATTCCAAATATCTATGATGACTTTTAAACCAAGGATTAATGCTATTGAAATTACTGTTCTTAATGACCTTGGATTCTCGTAATATT
Organism: Oreocharis arfaki; assembly: GCA_013398015.1. Taxonomy (NCBI): domain Eukaryota; kingdom Metazoa; phylum Chordata; class Aves; order Passeriformes; family Paramythiidae; genus Oreocharis; species Oreocharis arfaki. The sequence goes on from VZRR01002869.1 coordinate 857,136, forward strand.
TTTTATGCTAAATATAGAATTGCCTTGGGATGTGATATTGCATATTTCAGAATCTATTTGCAGATTGGAATTGGGCTTTGAATTGGTGATTATTGCATATGTTATTGGGTAATAATATTTATTATTATAATACTTGGAAACTTGATTTGACAAGGGCCAATGGGAAACTTGTATTCCTGACAGACTGCCATACTGGTAGTTCCTACAACTACAGAAAAAATTCTGGCTTCTCTCTTTTCATTAGCTGAAACTGGAACAGAGAAAATAATAAAAATACAACCACGTTTGCATGTTCAAAATTTTAAATAAAATTCTCCTCTTCAGTCATAACTTTCTGCATTCCCTTCACTGAGTATTATCATACAAGGGTTTAGTAGCAGATTGCTCCCTCAGAGAGTTGATTTAAATGAAATGTATTCATAGACATTTATAAACACAATTATTTGAACCAAAACAGAAAAGTTGAGCTGATTCACTCCTGAAACAAAATACACTACGTGCCTCATGGATTGAAAGATAACCAATGACATTCAAAACTCCGCTATTGATTATTCTCAATTATTTCTTCCTTAAAAATTTAAAAATAAGAGGTCTGTGAGTTTATTGTGTGAATAGCAATTAAACTAGAAAAAAAAATCTAAGAAAATTATAAAGGGCAAATAATACAGAAAATGAACATGGAGAGAGAATAATTCATATGGAAAGGTTATGAAATATAGAACTCAGAAAACACCATTTGAAATTAAGAATAGATTTCAGAGTTGGAACAGGAATGGATAGAATTGATTTATGAAGCATGGAACTATACAAATTTGTTTAGAATGTGGAATCAGTTACATTATTCAAGTCTAGTGTGTTTATTACTTTAACCCATCATGCTCTCCTTCAGCGCTCAGAGTGACAACACATTAAATAAATATTCCCATTCTGTTGTTTAGCTTAGGAAATTTGTATACTGCAAATACTACTTCTGATGCCAGAAGAATAAAATATTTAGTTGCAAATACAGTGCATATAATGCCACTTTGAAACAAAATTTGCTTGTCAAGTACAGGTATATTAAATTTTTGATTTGGGTAACATTTTTCTCTAGGATAACAACTATTTGGTAACAATCAAGGTTTATTTTGCTGTAGTCACTCTTACATATGAAATCTCTTTATCAGATCTCTGTAGACTCAGGACGTGAAATGCAAGAATAGATCCCTTTTCTTTTTTTTCTACTCAATGGTATGATTTATTTAAAAATAAAAGTGTTTAAAGCTCCAGGCATTCTAGAAAGTCACTGTGGCAGGTGTTTTTCATTAATCCCAACAGCAGATTAAAGTTGGTGGATGTAAGTAACTGGTGGAGTGAATTGGAACTGTATGTGAAAAGAAAAAAATAGACTACAAACAGTAATAAACTTCAGGACATTTGTTGTAACCTGTAAATTAAGTAATAGCTTGGGATTTTTGCTAAATTAAGATTGTCTTGAGCTCACACTATGTGATAAATAGAAGTGATATGGTATTTAGCTTCTGATTTCCATTCAAAATGAAATGTGTTTTAGTTTTTTTACCCTTTCCTGGTCTGATGAATTACAAAGGCCTAAAATAAAATCTGACTTTAAAATGTAAATTGGCAGCTACAGAGTTATACAAATCAGTGCGTCTTTCATGTTTTGAGATAAAATTATGAAGAGTGGTAAGGCCAGAATTGCAGAAGAAACTTAATATCCAGCCTTGGTGAAGGAGTTAAATTTGGCAACTGGTTAACAGCTCTGCAGTTTACCAAGGTCAGGATAGACATTCACAGCTAAACTGCAAGGCTGGATGTGAACCTGCTTTGCTAAACTTTGGTCTTTCAGGTCAGTAGAAAAACGTGTTGCATAAGTTGTGGTTGATAGAGGCAAACTTGTATGGTTTTTTAAGGCAATTTACTTCATGTTGAAAGAGTAAGAATATTTGAGATTTCAAATATATTTGAGGTTTCAAAGAACTTTTCTCTGAACATTTGTGTGTCTGCTTCTGAACAGACTTGAAATCGAAACATGTTGTCCAAGCTTTAACCAATCTGTTTCATCTCTGGTTTTCTAGTCTGAACTGTCTGTTATAATCCACTAGTTTAAAGGGAACACAGGGATTTACTTCCTTTCCTCTCCCACGCTTTTTTGAGTAGATAGACTTAGCTGATGATACCATTCTCCATCCTAGACCTTCTTCTGGGAGAGAAGAGGACAAGAAATAAAGATCAAGTAGGAGAAGGTCCCTGATCCCCCAGATTCAAATTTACAGGGGCTTTTGAGGTTCTTTTTAAATAGATATTAGTTTATGACTTCTGTTAGAGGCACAAATCCCAAGATTGTATAGTATCCTGCCCTATGCACTAAAGTAACTATGAACCAAGGTACGTGTAATGGAATTACTACAATGAAGGATGTTTTTTTACAGAGCTGCTGTGAAGGAAAGACTGGAGACTAGTGCTGCAGTGCCAGTATCACTAACAGGCTGTGTCATTATGTTATTTAGGAAATTAAGGTGACAGTATGCAGCTGCTGTGGTCTCAAATCTTGAAACCAATTATTGATTTGTAAAAGAGTATAATCTCAGACATGACTCTTAATAGTGTTTAAATTTTGACACTGAACTGAAGATTCCTAATACTGATAAATTATCCCATGAGAAACAGGCTTCATGTTCTTCAAAACATGGCTAATAGTGTCAGACTTATTCACCTGACACAATTAGTAGCTAAAGTGGAAGAAAAAAAATCCAAATTCCTCTGGGTCTAACATTTGTAGCTCAGAATATCTCAACTATTTAAAATTATTATTTGTGATTCCATTTTTATTTTAATGTAGAAACACTAGAATATACAGGTAGTAAATTGTATGTACTTCAAATACTTTTAAATCATTCACTAATATTATTTTTT
>VZRR01002870.1:0-99995 GCA_013398015.1 Oreocharis arfaki
TTGGGTTTTATTCCTCTCTTTTTTTTCATTTCCCTTTTAATCATTATCATCATCATCCTCATCATCCTCATCATCCTCATCATCCTCATCGCCATCATCCTCATCTTCATCCTCATCCTACTTAATTTCAATTATTAAACTGTTCTTATCTCAACCTGGAATTTTTGTCTTTTTTTTCTGATTCTCCACTCCATCACACCAGGGGAGGGAGGCAGGAAGGTACTTGGGTACTGGATAGGGTTGAACCTGGGCAATAGATGTCTTCTGCTCCATGAGGGAGAAGTCTGTGCTGCTGCAACTGCACTGCTACAGTTAATTCAAACCCTAGGCTACTGGTAAACATGACAATCATGTTACTTAGCTGCTGTGCAGACCTGTCTTTTGTGCATATGTAGTTAACCACACTGTTAATCAAGTCTCTCCACCTAAAAAAAAGAGGAGTTTAAAATAATTATATATTTGGAATATGTGGCTATTTGGTTTTGTTCCATTTACTAAATAACTGCCCACATTTGAGCATGTCCATGACCTGAAGAATTTGTCTCTTAACTGGGATATAATAAAATGACTAAGCAGTAGAATGAACTTAGTTTATATATGATATAAGAATAGCGTTAAAGTATGCATTTTAATATGTAGCATGATAAATGTTTCTTTTCCATAGCTGATGGAGATATATTAGTGAATACATAGGATTTTAATGTTGAATTTGCAGTTCACTTCTTCAGATAAATGTAAAATCTTCATACGCCGATGCTTCTTTCCTTGTCCGTTATGTATGCAATTTGCTGCATTTTGAAACTCATATTTATCATAGAACTGAATGCTTACTAAAATAGACCAGAATGTATCTGCATTCATTCATCACTGCAATATTCTCTTGTGCAGCTCCCCACACCCCTTTCTACCTCCAGTGCTGTAAGACCTTGCTTTACTATTTATTCACCCTTAGTATCTGATCTTCATCGCATAAATCATTTTGACAAAGAGATAAATCCAAAATATATTCTGTCTTAACATGGAATTTTGTTTTGCCTCTTGTGTGCTGCTAAAAAGTACATAAGAAAGCACAGATTTTAATTTTATCATTTTAATTGTTTTCTTTCTAATACTCCCGTGACCTTTCTTGTGATGACTCTTACTTATTTTCCTAAATGGCTTATTGTTATATCACTTGATTCCCGGATTTATTTCTCTTGTCTTGATCCAGCCAACCCCTCTTAGCTTTCTACATCTATGCTAACTTTCATTTGCTCCTTGGTTCTTTCAGCCCTTCCAATGCCTTTCCTGACTATTCATACTGACAGTCATGTTTCGACTTCCTTAAATTTGTGGATGTTAGCAACTCACTTCATTTGAGAGAATTATACATATTTCTTCATTGGCTCATGCATTCAAAACCAAAATGCTTCTCTTCACTGTTGACACCAACCTGCACGTGGTTTGTGTAAAAATATGTTTCAAAGTAAAAAAAAAAAAAAAAAAGGCTTCACAAACCAAAGTTTTAAGCATAGTGTATGTATAATTATAATCTGAACAACTGTTAATACAATGTTTTTCAACCCCTAGGGGTGAGTCCTCTCTCAAGCAATTTCTTTGACATAAATTAAAACAGAAATTTGATTCTTATTACAGTAATGATTTACTGCAAGGATTCAAACTGAGATTAAAAATGCTTCTGATGTTCTGAATGAATATAGATAATATACTCCTACACAGAGCAGAGTGTTCATATATATATATCTCCATGCTTGCATTTTACATATTCTTTGCAGCAGCTGAGCTTCTGTACTTCTGATGTAGAATTTGTTTCATTGCTAGGACAAATTGTTTGCTCTTTCTCTCTTCACTTGTAAAATATAGGTATAATTTCTATTTGCAGTACTGTAAAAATTTATGTTGGTAAACCAAGAATAAATGTTTATCTATTGGTCTGATAATCATCTAATTTATACGAATAGAATTCCATTGAAAATTACTAGTCCAAATAATTGATAATTTTTAAATTCCTTGAAAAAAACCCTGTTTCTGTAATCATCAGAACATCCAACTGATTAAATTCATTAAGCATTAGTAAGTGATTAAGAGTAATAGTGATTTACTGTATTTTGCTTTTTCTGGTGGTATCTGTTAGTTTACTTATATTGCTGTAGTATCAGGAAAGCACCACTGTTTTGTAGTACAAATACATAGGAAAACTCTGATCTTTTGCAAAAAAGAGATCGAAATCTCGGCATCGGTTCAGAGTTCCAGCTATGGCTGTCAAAGCAGAAAAATTTTAAGATACAGTATGAGAATGAATCTGTAGGCATCCGGCTGAAAGTGTACAGCAATATCAGACAATATAGCCCAACTGCAGCACACCTGAAAACGTAAATGATTCTTATTAATCTCCTATAGTGAAATTCCTAATGTTAATCATACCACAAATAGATAGTTGTTCATTATATCCCAACCAGCCTGTTGCTCTATTTTTCTTAGGCAAAGATTGATCTCTGCTTTGTTCAAGGAAATGTAATTTGTATAACTATAACTCTTGGCAATACTGGATAACCTAAAATTCTATCATCCATTTCTCATCCTAATGGATATATTCTGAAAGAGATTGAATTGTGTCGCTGTACTTCAGCCTAATGTTATAACACCATTTTGTAATCCTTTAGTATCTTTCGTCTTAAGCTTATATTGCTTATTGTTAATATAATTAACAATAATTATAATTAATCTATAATGCTAATTGCTTATACTTGCAAATATTGTTGAAAGAACATTACTAGTATTGCAAAGTTGACCACAAAAAGTTACACAAAGCTTTGGTCATGTTGTAACAGAGCAATTGCCTTCAGCCATTTTATGTGAGTGCACTATGATACAATTTTTAATATTTTGGATGTTAATTCAGCTTGCTGTTTTTGCTGAGTGTACATCAGTCTGTCAGTCAGTTTGCTTTTGAGGATCAATTTGTTACCTAACTATGAATACAATCTTACACCTTTCAGAAATCTCAGCTGTGTCACCCCAGGTTTGCAACTTAAAACCTTCCAGATGCCAAGTGTCAAAGAACAACCAGCCGTGATGCTGACTGATACACAAATTAGCAGTGAAAAGGATACGCACAACGAGTGGAAATAAGGCATCACAGACAGTCCTAATCCTGGCGTTCTAAACAGTGTAATTTTTTTTTTTTATTGTTATTGAAGGCATTTTACTTTTTAAAAAATGTTCCATTGCCTGTGGTTTTATCAATGCGTATTGAATAAAAAGAAGTGTCATTGCTGACATCTACAGAGGCCATTGGCAAAGCAGTAACTTCTATGCTAATTGTAGAAACTTCTGCCAACTCAAGCTGACAATCCTGAACTCAGCCTCCTTATGAGGAGAATGTTGGTCATCGGTTAGATGAGCCATTTCTAGCCTTGTTTCAAAGAGACTTGGTAACAGCAGAGCAACAGAGACCTCAGCAGTTTTGTCTCACCTTAAAAGCCCCCCCGGATTTTCCTTAGGTTCTCTTCCTCAGCCCCAGCCCTCACTGCCTGTCCTCCTGCAGGGATGGTGCGGGGTGGTTAACCTCCATTCTGTTCTTCAACTGTTGTGCTAAGTCAGCATCCCAGCTGCTTGCCTGAAATCCAATGAGTCATTTTCAGCATCACCATCTACTCCCTCTCCTTCTTCCACATCTGCAGATATATTTATGCTGCACACCGCAGTGCAGTCGTTTCATAAATCACCTACTTACACGTGGATACGCACAGGTATTGCAAATATCCCAGTGGCAGCAGCTTGGAGCTCAGACAGGTTAATTTTTCTTACCAAGCTGGTCCACTTCTGCTGCCTGGTTATACACTTGGCTGCACCTGTTTAAAGTATCCTGAAAGAATATGTGTATCCAGTGCTGTGATGACAACCACTGTCAATGATTTTGTACCTCACAGAGAGTCTTTGATCTAGAAAACAGTATATTTGTAGTTGGCAGCCAATACACGCTTTAAAACCAAATGCTTGTTTAATGAAGGGAAACACTGTGGGTGTCTTTTGATATTCTGTATCTGAAGTCATCACTGCTTACAGTACATGGCAGGTTTTGAAAAACAAAGCTGCTATGGCTTTTCTTTCTGTGCTATTGCCTACTGGGATTGCAGATATTATAAAGTTATCCTTGGAGCAATTAGAGCAGTGGCACTAAAAGAAAAACCTTTGAATCTCTGCTTTACAATTCTGCACAAATATAGTTCATAATTTTACATAGAATAGACTGTATGGCTCCACTAAGCCACACTGATAGTGACAAATATGAAAAGTTATGAGGAATTAAACTGAAAATTTCTGAAGTAAAAGAAGTCTACAGATAGAATAAGATCACAGAGAAACATAAATTAAATTTCCACAAGAAAATTTAAAACTGAAGATGTCATGTCCAGAAACTAAGTAAACGAAAATTTTAAAAATGCAAGACGAGGAGTGTTAAGAAAATAGGAACTTTGATAGCTCTGAGGTAACTCAGTTTTTCAGTTCGGAAGAAAATACATCACTGACATAAGCCTGACTTGCCCAGAGATTTCTGCTAGAATAAACAGCAGTATAATAATTAATACGTTGTGGTGATACCTGGGTTTCCAAAATGTGTTTCAGAGCTTTTTACAGCACTCTTGTACCAGCTCCTCTTTCTCTGAGGATGCTGACGTTGTTAGGAAAGATGGGTGCTAATGTCTTTACAAACAATTCCATGGGTTAAGGTCTTTAGGACAAACGAGTGTTAATGTCTTTGAAACGGGTGTTAATGTCTCTGCCAACCTCAAGCCACACAAGCTTGTTACAGAACCCAGGGAGTTTGACTCCTGAACTTTAGGGTAATAGTCAAATGGGTCGGCACAAAGTCTATTGCAGAACCCACACAGACTGAATTTCCAAACTTTGGAGGGAAATGCCGTCTTCAAGGGGGGAATATGTGGTAGGCGGTTCGGGAAAGTTGTACCTTTCTAGCACTCAGCCAATGGTGCAAGGAAAAGGCAACATGCGGTCTTTTAGGATAAAAGGAGGCTGCTGCGTCCTCCGAAACCGAAAGAGAGAGAAGCCCCATTGGGGTGCGCCCCAGTGGTCACTGTCGCTTTATTCGAATAAAGTTGCAGGACTCTTTTGTCTCCTTTGTGGACACTGGCTTTTCATAGAGTGATTTTCCACACAATATGAACGTAGGCCTGACAAGGACTTCCTAGTCTATGCCTAATGCAGGTCACACCACGTGTATTATTCCATGATTTACAGATAAATTATTCTTCATCTTGAAACTGCTAAGTTTTTTGTTACCATTACTCCCAGTGAAAAGCTGTTCCAGAGCCTCCAAACTCTCTAAAGATTAAAAGTATTTTTCTGATTGCTAGGTTAAATGTATTCATGATCCATTTATACCATATTATATTTCATATAAAAACCCCTGTCCTTTAGGTTGTGTCTCTTTCTCCAAAGTGTCATTTACCAGCTGATTTCTGTACGGTCATTTCCCCTTTATTTTTGCAGACTAAGGTAAACCGCACTCTTTCAGTCACGTGTCAGAGAAGGGTTCTGTGGTCTCTTGTCTTCCGAGTAGCTGTGGTCCAATGTTAATTCATCTCTTCTGAAGTGTGCACAGAGGATACACAGCATTTGAAATGAGAATTCATAATTTAAAAAAAATTAGTAGTATTTGGGTATCTGCCAGAAACACTTCTCTTTTACATTCTTTGTGATACTTGCCTTTTTCACAGCTATGCACATTTTGCCTCATAGTTTGAATGGCTGACAGTTTTCTGTGACTGTCTTTTTTTCTCCTTGTATTTCCAGCTCAGCTCATTGTGAAGATTCTTCTTGTTGTTTCCCAGCAGCATGACAGAGCATTTGCACTGCAGCGTTTCGTTCCATTTTATTATTCCGTGCATTCGGGGCATCCAAATCTTCCTATTCTTTCTCCTGGTTCGGTACCCCTTGTATGCAGGAACACATTCAGAGGAGGAGCAACATTCACCTGCTCCTCCTGGTGCACCCCTCAGGTGCTAAACACACCGTTTAGCGCAGCATTTAAGCGCATTCAAGCCTCGATTGTATCGACCAGGGTTAGAGGAGCAGGCTGGTTGGTGCGTATAAGTTCTGGCAGCAACGAGACTTCTCTTTTGCTACTTCTTTAGCTACAATACACATTTTTACCAACTCCTGTCTTTAAAATTTATAAAGGACATTTCCACGTTGTAGAAATTGTATAAGCTTAAGGGTAGAATTCCCGATTCTGAAATTATTTTAAAATATTTATTTTTAATTACTACTCTGAAGTTAAATTGTGCAAAAGAAAATGCATTTAATGGAAATGTTTCGATTCCTATAATTGTGGAAAACATAGGGAAATTTTCTTTATCCTCCCAAGAAATCTGAATCTAACTGCATGATTAGGTGGCTGTAATAAAATGAAAAATTGCGGGAGCAAAAGAGATATACCCTGTTTCATACCCCATCCAAGTAGATCTTCCAATCTAAAATAACATAGGATGTACCAATGAAGTATGATAGAAATTCAGTCAGGTCAGTGCTTGGTTATGCATTTGCATGTCAGTGCATCTCTTTTTAATACAGGCAGCTTGTCTCTTATTATCTACAGTATGTTATGAAATCTTGAATTTGTAAAGTCTGTAAAATTCTTTTTCTATGACCATGGCTGCCTTGGTGCATTATATGTGACATGAAGGTAAACGTCAGCTTGTTTTCCAAGAAAAAAATTTGAATCTAGCATGACCTGATCAGTGAAAAATATTTAACTAATGTTCTCTAGGTTTATTCTCTCCTAAAAGCTGAACAGTACCAAAGCTGATAAAGGCCAATTTTTTTTTTCTCCTAGCAGCTGTTACACAGCACTCAAGCAATTCGTAAAACCCCTATGTTTAGAAGAGCCATCTCTTAATTCACTGAACATTACCAAACACATCATTTTAGCTTTATTTTCCCCTTTCACAGTGTCGAAGAGCTATATGCCCTGGTAGTTATTGCCATGTTTATTGATAAAAAAAATCCCTAAATAACATCTAAACATGATATAAACAACACATAGGGGAAGAAATTACAGTAATTGACACAACAGATGGACAGAGAGCATTTTGATCTTCTAGTTACCTGCTGCCAAAGTCAATCCGAATAACATGACTCTAAACCACTATGAGTCATGAGGGACTGAGAAAATAAGTTCATCTGTTAGTTGACCTAATAGAATTTCCTTTCCTGGTGATTTGTATTCCACATCTGTGTGGTCATGCAACTTTGTCCTCCTCCCTATCTCCTCTCACCTCCCCTTCATTCTCTCTCCTCTTCCTTTGCAGTCACTGGGGACACATAGCATGGCTGGTCCTGAAATAACCAGACTCTGGACTCATGCTGAGAGGGGGTACTAATTGAGGTGCCCCTTTTTATTAGGCTCTTCTATCCAGCTGCTGATTATCAGAAAATTTGCCAGAGCTTGCTATGTTTGAGATCTCTGTCCATCTGCCAAATTGGTTTGAAATGGGCCAGTAGTTTCCGTCATTATCAGGAGTCAGCGGAGATACAGGGTAGCCACAGAAGCCTTGTTGCCTTAGGATAGCCACTTAAAAATCACCTGAAAATGAAGTAACTTAAATTAAACATTTTGTTCGTTTCTATTAGATAAATACATACCTATAGGAATGGGTGTGACCTGAGACAGACACTTCCTCTCTAAAATTTTGACAAAACCAAGCAAAATAACCTGGTTTTGCAGTAGACATGTCAATTCCTAGTCCTGGACTTCTCTAATGAAAGTTTGGAGCTTGAGACAACCCACTCACAAAACCCTGTGAACTGCTTGCATTTAGTCAGCAAGGACAGCTCATTAGAGGATTATGCAGTCAATAACACTCATTGTAGTCCCCATAATTCAGCTGCCTCTATTTCCATTGGAAAATCGTTCTTTCTATCAATCTTACCCTTCGTAAACTTTCCTGCTTTTCTTGTAATATTTTCATTTTCCTTTACAACTGTTTTCATTAACACGTGCAGAACAGTCTTTTATCCATAATGGAGCAGGCTGGGTGGTGGTATTACTAATCCCACTGAAAAACCTCAGTGCTGCAATTTTCTTTTGCAGAATCAAGAAACATATGGGGAAATCACTGTGGTGCTGCAGTTTGGGTGCTGGACAGAAGAGGGTGCCCTTCAGATAGCCTGAGACAGAAAAAGGCCTTGGCTATGGACACTGGAAACAGCCAGAGGACGTCAAACCCCCAGTGCATGAGAACTTCGCCAGCGCAGCGAGGCTGTAGAAGCCCAGCCAGCCTGCACTGTCCAGCCCGGAGCAAGGCTCCCTCGCACACTCTGAGCTGTTTGGACACTTTAATAAAGGCTGCATGAACAGCAGCAATGGGAAGTTACTTGTCCCTGGACTGAGTACAGCGTGCTGTGAGCGAGCAAGGATGGGTTTATTTCTGCTGCGTTCGGAAAGTGGCTGCAAGCTTATAGATTTAATGTTGGCAATGTGCACCAGAGTGTCTGTTCTGTTCAAATCAATGCTTTCGAAGGTTGTCACTTAATCAAGACTGAATGCCATAAACCACCTGAGGAAACAAATCCTGTGCTCAGCTGCCTGTATGCAAATGTGATTTTTGACTCATGCTGCTGGCATCCCTTACATGTATACTCCTACAGGGGGTAAGTTTGTTGGCTGCATTGAACAAGCAAAAACACTTCCACATTGTAAAATACTCCCTTAACAGTGATTCAGGTTTAATCAATTACATGAGTTAGTTCAGAGAGCAGTTACAGATGTGTGAAACATTATCCAGCGTTAGAATTTTACTTCATGTGATATCCAGGCAATAAACTCTTAGTCAGCTGTCAATTTCTGTAGGAATGAGGTATTGCTAGAGCTTAAAGATCTGCTCTGAACGTTTCTATCAAATAAATCATATCTCCTTAGTGGGTATTTTCACCACGTTTTGCAAGGAATGAAGAAAATCTTGTCTTTGGTTAGATCTAAAGGAGCTAAATAAAGTTATAATGATTGCAAAACAACTGTGTCTACACAGGCTTAATGCAAGAGCTCAGGGTGTAAAGATGTTTTAAAATCTTGATTTGCACTGTGTTTCTCAGGTTAACAGAGGCCTCACAGCCCTCAAATGATGCTCATTGGATCATTTTGGTGTCTAAAATATATGCCATATATTTGAAATGGAATCTAATGTTTTAAAATGAAGTAATGATTAGTTTTTAATAAGCAGCCTGAAATCCAATGTTAGCTGAGGAGTCGTGAAACAAGGACAAGATTTACAGGGCATACTGCAATATATCAGCTTAGCAGAATCAAAATTCCACTTTTTCAAATGCCACTTCAGATAGAATTGTCTTTTCAGCGGAGCATACTTTCTCCACTAGAACTGGACCAGGTTCAGCATAGACTGCTATAATTATGCAAGCCCCACCACTAAACCCTAACCCTAACTTCTAACCCTAACCCTTAGGATCATGTTCCTTTGCCCATTATTGTACAGCCAACACTGAAAAGACTCAGAGAAGTGTGAAGTAGTATAATTTTCTTTACATGTGTCATAGACGACAAATCAGGAGATTAAAAATGTGATGTTTGACTGCTTGTTTTGCTAACTTTTATCCTCCCTGAATATTCTGAACACTCAGAAATACTGTCTTCTACTATGGAGGCGTTGGAAAAATTTGGGTAGGTCTTTGCTGCTGTTTGAGAAGAATAATATAAAGGTGCTTGTTTAGTCTGTGTGGTTGAGCAGAAATTACATGGCATCCTGACTGCAAAACAGACTAATAATCATAACACATTTAATTTATCTCTGCTATGCTTTCAGCTGGGCTGAAGTTTCTCTGCAAGAAAATAACTCATAAATGTATCATTCTGGAGGAATTACAGACAAAATCAATACTCTTTGTTCATGATGCACATCAGTGAGTTGTCATAACACTGATTATAAGTTCTCCATCAGTGGTGAGGGCTGGATGCTCAAGCTGCTCCAATAGTTTTTCTTGCTTGACAAAACAAGCATGAGTTGGTACCAGCTGATGCCAGCCTAGATTCTTATTTGAGAAGCTGTCAGTCTACATTTTAGACTTTGTTGCTCATTTACCATTAACAAAAGTTATGGCGTTCTATTGATGGATTTCTTCAGTAAATGGCCAGAGATAGCCTCTCACACAGGTCCATCTGCTTTGGTCTTGACTTTCCATTTACTCATTTCAGCAAAGAAAGAAGCTCAGAAAACTACACACCATCAGAGATTTGGAGGCATGGTGGAGATGAGGAGGTAATGTGCGTTGGGAGCTCAGGCTTTTAAATGTAAGTGAGCTCTTGTAGACACAGCAAGGGCAGCTCTGCTGCTTTCTGAGTAAAGGATGCACTGGGTGGAGGAGAGTAATTGTAGCATATGAGAATCCATAATAGACCAGAATTCACTGATTCCACTGCTTGTTCAATGACGAAGTACCAAATTACGCAGAAGCAGTCATAATGGTGAGACAGGTCTGAGGCCAAGCCGCAAATTCAACTCAGAAAGCAATCACAGGATCAGCAAAGGAAATAGCCAGGCAAAGCCTTATCTGTAATGCAGCTCAGGCAAGGACTGATAGCAGAGGCCTGAGCTCAAATGCAGCCCCTGAGCCAAGGGCAGAGGCCCCAGATAACACATCTTACAGCTCTTTCTCACACTATACTTTGAGAAGACGTCTGATTCAAAGGTACGCAACTCTACTGTATCGAAGCTGACACCGAGTGTCAAACTCCTGGGTGGGGGATGAAGGGGAAAGAGATTGCAGCGTGTGTGTGCACTTGGGGCTTGACAACATACAGTGGAATAGCTTTAAAGAGACAGGGTTGTTGGTTTGGTTGTTTTTTTAAACATTGGACTTGCACTCCTCTGTCTGATGTTTCTGGAGAAAAAATTTACAAAAGGCTGAATTCTCTTATTCAAGCAGCGAGTGATCTAGCTGTGGTTTCTCACATGCAGATAAAGTTGACTCTTCAGGATGTTTAACAATCACCCGCCGCCATACCTAGCTTTGTGTCTGCAGCTCCTCATTTCTTGACTCTGTTTGCAAGACAAAGACCATCTGGTTATCAGACAATCTAGCTAAAGCCACACGAGAAAAAACAGAATGGGTTGCCTTGTTCACCAAAAGCAAGCTATTGTGGGGTACCCTGAAGGAGCCTTTTGGAGTAGATGTGGTACTTGGTGCAGATGCTTGGACAGAAACAGGGATGTACGAGTGCCCTTGTGCAGACAGGCTGCGAGTTATACATTCATAGAAGCGTTCATCGTTGTAGTTCCTGGAGAAAAAAGGTCATTATGCAGAAAATTGGGTTTTAGCACATGTAGGCTTCAAGCATTTTAATTAGAAAGAGAACTAATGTGCTACCTAAATATTCTTTTCCTGAGCTTTATGCTTTGATCCTGCAGTGCTCTCGGGAAGGGATATCTTGGCAATAGGGGACAGCTTGTTGCATTCCATCTTTGATAAGAGGCTATTACTGCTCAAGTGAGGACTAGAAGACACCCAAGGAAGTGTCACACAAAGGGTTTGATATTTGAAAGATACTACAAAATTTTTGTCTTTTCTGACCTCTACTAACCCATCCTAATTGAAAACTTGTTTGAAGGTTGGAAAACCCCATTATTTTTACAAAAAATCCCTTATCTGCAACTTTACATCAGCTCAGCAACCATAAACTGTAACACACATTTTTATTTCTTACTGTGAATAATATTCAAGCTGTTGGAAGAAATTAAGAAAGTGCTGGATAGTTTTATTAAAGTCAACAGGAATCTTCAGTTTCATTGTTGCGATTTAAACTGTCAGTAAAATGGAGCAGTTATATTGAATGTGAAGTGAGGTTTATGAGAATGCATGTCTATGCTTTGTGTTGTACTCCCTGGTTCGTGTTTCTCTCACTGTATTAGGTTACTCCACCTTCTCACCTCTCGTGTATCAGCAATAATACGATTAGCATATCGGCAGAGGGAATTTTCAGAGAAAAACAGCATGTCCTTTTTTTGAATAGTGATAGATTAGACGTTTTCTCAGACTGTGGAGGCATTCTTAGCTTATTTAGTGGCATACATAGCTAATAATATTTTATAGAAGACAGATGCAAACCTACATAGTTAAGTAATTGGTTTTCAGGACCGCTTCAGTGGTGGGTGTTTGTCTTCGTTCTGTCACAAACTGTTATCCTGTGCCCGTCACTCCACATTTCTCTTAGCAGGAGCTCAATAATGTCAAAGCAGATACAGTTACAATGAATATATCATTTCGCATGAGTAATTTATTCTGCCTTTACCGTGTTTATCTTGCTTTGATTTGAATTTTTCCAGCTACATTTTCCATTAGTTTATTGTCTTCTGGTAGGTGACAGGATAGGATGACACCGAGCTTGTCCATGCACTGTGGATTTATGGGGGGCTACAGTGGGGTGCATCTGCCTTAGTTTTCTGCTTCATTCCTGTGTCTGTGTCCAGTCGTGCACACTGCACTTACGTTGCTTCATACCCAGCTTCTCTTTCGGATCAAAGCAGTTGGCTCCCTGTAGGAGAAAACTTGGGTGTGCCTGCAGAGGCTCCACCTTGGTTACTGTTCTAGATGGCAGTAGAGACTGCACTAAATTTGGCTCCTTGCTCTCTCCTCAGCCCTCCATTGCTGTCCCATCGCAACCCCTTCATGCCCTCGTGGTGTGCAGCACATGCCCTCAGCATCATGTTACAATAACACTGTCCTCACTTTTTGTTTTTGGCACTTGGAATGGAAAAAAGCAGGGTAAAAAGAAATGTTTTAGGATGGCAAGGACAACAGGGGAGGCCTGAAACAGGGTCTGTGTGCATGAGCACAGCTACCTCTGTTGTTTGGAGCCTGTATGTGAGTGGCTAGGAGGCTGCCTGGGCACCACACTGGGCTTAGAGGAGTGCACATTGCCTTTGAGACAAAGTCCCCTGTGACAACTAAACATTTCCACTGATGTAAACGGGCTGCTTTAAATGCATTTGGAGATTGATGTGGCACAATGTAGTCAGTGGAGGAAAGGGATTTTTGCAGTTATGCTGTCACAGTGAGCTGGGACATGCAGAGGGCAATGAGGGCTGTGCAGGTGAAGATAGATCTTGCCCTGACCTTCTATCTGGCTGCCTTTTTATGATGCTGTTTGGATCAGCAAAACTGAAGTTTTACACTCTATATTTAATTTAGTTGTGGTTAGCAGTGAACAAAGAGTTTTTTAAAAAAGGTAATTGCATTTTCCTGTCTATCATTCCTTCTCCCTGCTGAGTGAATGGAAGTGTGACAGGGACATACCTTGAGTGACAAACGTTGATCTCTGGAGGCAGGATGGGCAGTTTTCTGTTTCTAATTAATTACATTCTTCTTGCAAGTTTTGAAAAGTAAGTCTTTAGTGAACTGATTCTTTACAATTATGTTTAAATTTGTGAATAATGTCTCCACTATTGAAAAATTATGGTTATGCTCACCATCTGTAAGGCTATTTAACCAGAGAAGCATGCTACATCAGGTGGAGATGAATGCCGTTATTACTTTTATAAGATAATAGAGCCCTGAGTTTTTCTAGCTCTGTGCATTAGCCTGAAATGAACTTTCTTGCTCAGTGGTTTTATTTGTATCATCATATTCAGTCACTAAACCATAAAAAATACACACTCCAATTTCTCAATCAGTTTTGAGCACTTCCTGAATTAGAAAAAGACTTCATCTTTCATTTCTCTACTATTGTCTGCCTTCATTTAAATGATTGGCTTATTTTATGTATTAGCTATTAAGACTTTGGTCAGTTTTGATGCTTTTTGATATATTTTCAGTCTTTTCTTCCATGACTGTTTTGCCTTCCTCTGATATCCACAGGGACACTCTCAGCCCTGGCAAATGGCTGCCCCTGTTAAGGCTTGATCAACACGTAGTTATACCAACATGAGAAGAATGTGAGGTGGTTGGGTTGCAATTTCTTTTCCAGTGGAGCTACATTGTGCAGCTCCTCACATGCACCCTTTATAGACAGACTGACTGCTAGAGCTGTTCTGAGGGAATAAACTCTTAGAAGGTGAGCACCAGAGATGGCTCAAGCTACTCATACTTTCCTGACTTTTGTAGAGTAAAATTGTGTAGTTTTGGTGTGTAAACATGTTCTCCTAAGCCAAAAGCTTAAAACCTGATCCTGTGTCATTGTGTTTCTCCACTGCTTTCCTTCACCCCTCTTTCAGGCCACATGTACGAAGTACGTAGATCGCAGCACGCTGCGTATCGGGTGTCTCTGACAGCTGGCGACACGCTTGCAGTGCACACATAGCTCCAATGTTTTCAAGTGCAAGAGGGACCCCAGAGACTTCAAAGGTTTCATAAGGTTTGCTCATAAATTCTGTTTTACTCCAGGTGGTGTTTCCATGTGTTTAAAAGTTTGAATAAAGTAATCCTTGTTTTCGAAGTGAATAAATGATCAACCCTGAAAAGAAGACACCGCTCTGACCACATACCAGTGCTTTTTGAAGTCCTGAGGAGCATTCTGTGGACTACTGCTTTTTTTCTTTTCCCCAACATATATAATATAGTTTCTCTTTTAATTTTATATACAATTTGTTGTGCTATTTATGAAGACTTTTTTTTTTTTTAATGGAAAATCTCTGTGAGAAGAGTTAACTGGAACCAAAGCAAATTAACCTGACTTGATAATTCTGGAAATTATGTACTTCCCATTCTCTTTATTGAAAACAATGCCTGTCCTTTCTTGTATTTCACTATTGAATAGCAATGTATTTCTTCATATCTCAAGTTATTTTTCAGTATTTTCAACTATTGTTTTATGGATTTATTTTTTAAAGTAACATTGTTACAGCTATTTATATGATGATTTCTCTGATGGTAGTAAATGGAAATCCCAGCTGAGTTTCTCCCTTCGATATGCTAATTACTAGACAAAGTAAAATCAAGTGGTTGTATCTTGCAGTGTACCGTCTACTTTAACTTTAAAAGAGTTTACAAATTACTGGACAAATTCTAGCTTGATCTTGTGGGAGTTGCTGCAACATACAAATAACATATATTCTTTTCCCTAAGTATTCAGTAGTTAATATTTCCTATAATTTCAAAAGTCTCTTGCTTTAACTGTAGCTATCTGAAGTTCAAACTATTGAAAAATAAAATTTAATTTAAGTGAGATAGAAGGTTTTGGATAACTTTCAGATGTTTGGTTTTGTTATTTAATCAGGGCATAACAGGCATACGCATTTATTCATGTAATACTGCTGACTAGAAGAGTCAATGCATACAGAAAGACCACTGGAAGCAGCAGTTGCATTGTCAACAGATTAAAATCAAAGAAGACTTTAGATTAAAATCAAGGAACAATTTTAACTATGTTTCTATTAATTGAATAAGTAATAATTTTGCTTAGAAGGATTTTAATTATGCGTAGCCTCAATGTCCTTATTATGTACTTACACAGAATAAATGTTCATGATCCTGCAGTGAAATATGGTTAGAGACAAAAGAAAATGGGAGAACAGCAGAAAAGGCATTTAAAAAGAGTGATAAGTAACCTAAAGACGTGATGCTTGTGTAATTCTCACAGTAAAATTTTGAATGTGATGTACAACTAACTAGATTTTCACCACAGAATTTCTGGGAGGTTTGTTGAGGTTTTTTTGTACAAAATAATATAAGCCAATATATACACAGAGGTTATCTTGATTTTAGTCAAGTATGCTGCACCCAAAAGATCAAGCTAAGGTTGCCTGTCCAGAATCAGCCCTCTGCTCTGAGCAAGAAAGTATTTGACTATGCCTAGGTTACACAGTCAATTATCAGACTGTCACACCTGGCATCCTGGTGCTTGTCTTTTACTGAAAGCTATAGTATTTCTGTAGATCATTCTCCTTGGAAGAGTTGCTCTAATAATTTGTTTCAGAAAAAAAAAAAAAGGCAAAAATCAATTAAAAAAACCACACACTGAGTGAAATATATTTCTATTTATTCAATGGTTTTAGTTGAACTCTGGGGCAGAAGAAAAACATACTAAGAAATGACACTAATGAATGACAATAAATCAGTATGAGAGAGAATGATTCTAGTGACTGATCTAAGGCAGAGGGCCCATTTTGCAACTAGGGATGGGGGATAGAGATCCTATTAAAAAAGCCCAGATTGTGCCTGGGACACCACAGGGAGAGACATTTCCATCAGACAAGGAAATGAATCTTGTAGGCAGTTCCAAATTATGCACAGACTGGGTGATATAGCAGAGAATAACCCTTCCCAGAGCTTTTGGAGAGCAGGGTGGCATAACCCGAGCAGACTGTCATTCTGCAAGCAAATAGAAAGTGCTTTGTAATTTTAAGTAGGAGTCGAGTGTGCCAGTTACTGCTGCAGCTGCGAGAGCCACCTTATCTTGGAAAGAAAAGCCATGATTGGCAGAGGGTAAATGGGAGAAACTTGAGTCTGATTCTTGAAGGTGAGACTAGGCGAAGGTGAAGAGGGGATGTGTTTGCCTTATCTCACAGCTGCCGTGGAAGGAGCTGTCTCGCTGCAGAAGTGTGAAATCTGGAGTGCAGCACTTGCGAATTGTAGTCGATACTAAGAAGTGAAAGCCTGTAGGCACAGCAGGGTCGCAGGCTTTGGCAGACATCTGCAGGCAGAAAAAGCCTTTTGTTTTTCTGTATGAGATGTTAGCATTAAGCAGACCTGGTCATAAGCTGCTCATGTCAAAAAGGTATTGCCAAAAACCTCCCTAAGGATGCAGGGCACATTTTCATCCACAAGTAAACATTTACAAGCAGACTGCACCTCCAGAATGAACTTTAGCAGTGGCAAACATGCTGTCTTCAGCATTGGATAGCAGAGCAGTGCAACAAACTGCTTTATACATATATTGACCTACAAAGAAAAACCAAACAAATAAACCTGGCTGGATATAGATGAAATGTGGAGATTAAATTATTTATGAACTCCTAAAGATATTATCATAGAATGACCAGAAGACTGTTATCCAGCTCCAACTCGACAATTGAAGAGTCAAGTTGCAATTTTATCTGCATTTTGAAAGAAAAAGGACAGCGATTCATAAGGTGGTACACTAAAATACAGGAAAGTGAGTACATGAGGCAGAGACAAGCAAATGAGTCCAAGCTGGTAGCAGGGAAATTGCTGGGCTCCTAAAGCAAAACAGGTATGTATTTGTTGAGGCAGGCTGCAAAAATAATCCAACTCCATTTGTTGCATACCAGAAGCAGACCGATGCTGTTCAGCGCTATGTTAGATTATTTATATATTATTTATTAGACAATTAAAGGAAGATTTGCAGTCCACTCACCAGTGGGTTTTTAAAAGGAAGAGGGCAAGGGAATCTCTTATGAAGCTTATTCATCCATAAGGATGAATCGCAGTTCCATCTTGCTGCACCACTTCAAAGCAAAAACAGGGATGGAGTGACCTACTGCATCACCTGAGTTGTGAACTGATTGTCAGCAGCTCAAAGCTACATCAAATTAACCTCTGCCTACTCCAGATTAGAAAAACTGGGCAAGATTTGGTCAGACCCTATTCTTCTTAGGCATCTGGATTCTTCTGTTCTTTGCATCCTGGGACACTATCTAGATTATATTAAGGCCAGGACCTTCTTTTGCATTTCCTCTTCTCCATTTCACACCTGTCAGTCACTCTTCACACCTGTCAGGGAAGGCTGTTCCTTGGGGTTTGAGGCACCAGGAGTGGGGCCCTGGTCTCCTCATGGAACCAGCTGTACTGGCAGGGGTGCAGCTACAGTCAGCCTGGAGTCCCCATCACCGGGCATATCTTTGCTGGGACACAGGGGCAGCCTCAATCCATAGGATCAGGATTGTGGCCCAGATAAATGGTCCATGGCCTGTCACAGATCAAGGCAATAAACACTTTGCTGGCTACAAGGTCAGCTTTTCCCTAGTTCTCTGCTTGCCACCTTCTGTGGGCAGGTGGTTCTTTGAGTTTCCAGACCTACATGAATAACAATGCTTTCTGCTGAAATTTTAATGTGTATTTACAGCTTAAATTGCTGATAACTCTTTGAGGAAATCCCGGCTACAAATTAAGCACATTCTGGTTTGCCACAGGCTACGCTCTATTGGACATGAATTTAAGTAGTTTGCAGAGCAGTACAAATGAGCCATACAAATACTGGTCACCCTGACTGTCAATCTTACAGACTGGTGGGATTGTTAAAAGAAGAAACAAACTATTAAAGATTTTTAAACTTAAACTCTGAATCATATTTAGGGTTGCCAAGTTAGAGAAAAGAACAAATGAAATCAGGATTTTTCGGTCTTACAATTCATTCATCCTCTGGATTCATAAGCTAAATACTATCATACTGTTTGAAACTGATGTCAGAAATGCAGATGAATCACAGAAAGATGAAGAGGCAGGTAGACGGAGTAAACCACCAGTGCAATTTGGCTCTTGGAGCATCCCATTTCCTTGTGAAAATGATACTGTCCATTACTACTGTAGAAAATTTTGTCTGAAAAAGCTGTACTACCACAAGAATTAGTCAATTAGTCATGATTATTTTTCCTTTTTGCATCAGAAGGATGCAGATTGTGGAGGAATAGTGCCTTATTTAAATACCAGGAAGGAGGGAGATAAGGGCTTTGATTTAAGTATTTTGTATGAGAAAGTCTCAGGCAGCGAGCACAGAATGGAGAAGCCTTAACAGCAAGAGATAACTGTTCTTGAATGCAGCAGCAGTGGAATTATTGCCACCTGACAAAGCTGGTGTTGATGCTTCAAGGCAGCATCTGTAGGCTCAGGCAGCATTTCAAAGCAACTCAAATACCATCAGCTAATACATCCACCAGTATGTGAAATTCTGAATTATGTTAATATTGTCAGCTAGTATGGCTCTGTTTGGGAAAGGAAGTTATAAGGAATTGCCTCCCAAAGGGGTTTTCCTATGAACCCCTGGGGTTTGCTATAAACCCGCTTGTTGTAAACCCCTTGAGAGCATATTTTATTCTGAATTTCACATGGAGGACTAGAACTTAAACTATGAAAGAACAGATCTCTTTCATTTGCTCTTTCTTTAAAGCATCATAACAGATCCCATACAAAGAAAAGTCTAGGCAAAATGAGATTTAGAGCCTTATACTCCCTATGGGATTTAGAGTCTTATACTCCCTATGTAATTTAAATGCTTTTGAAAATCCTACTTATTTAAAAATTTATTTATTAACGGGTATCAGAAAGCTTGATAAAATGAACAGACCTTAAAATAACAACTTTGGGGAATATCTCAGTAATTTCCTTTTTGCAGAGTAGGAGGTATCTGTTGAGTCAGAGAACAACATTGCTGAGGTGACAGACTCCACAGCAGTGGAAGATCACATTCTTGTGTCCACTCTCTTCCACTATGGATATACATGAATCTTTGTAGAAGATTGACATCTGTCTACAGGCTGAGAATAGGTACCTATTTCCAACTTCTTTCAGTAGTTTTTAAACCAGGCTTTCCTCCAGATAACTAGGCTACTACACTTACTGTGCCATGAACACATTTTTGCCAGTACAGTTTGTGAATGCAGTTGGAAATACTGGATTACTTGGAATTTCAGTGCTGTGCATGATGAGGGATTAGAGGCATAGGTGGTAGATGATGCAGTTCTTTATGTGTATTAAAGATGACTTCCGCATCATGTATTTTGCACAACAAAAATACTAATGGGTGCAGATAAAAACACGATTAGCAATTACGTTTTCAAAATCAAAGAAAACCCTCATCTATTAAATCAATAAGCAGTTACTTGATTCACCTGATTCTGAGGATTAATTCTGTAAGCCAGCTTACTGTTCTTATCTGTAGAGAAAAAGGAAACTCAAATGCTATATTAAGATATGTTCCACTCTGAGCAATAAACTTGAGTGCGTCAGAAAATCAGGTTTGACCTGAGGTTTTCAAAGGTTTTGATCTGTTAGGGTATACTGATGGCAAAAAGCCCCTATTTAATTTAGGAAGCAAATTCTACATGTTCCAATAGTTCTTTAACTGATATATAAGTGAGTACAAAATGTGAATTTACTTGAGTAGCAGGAAAATTACCTAGAAGTCTTCTTGGCATATGAATTAGGAACAACCTTTTTCAGTAAAGATATCTCCTTTAAATGATGGGATGACATTTGCAATTATCATGAGAGTGTGGCCAGATGTTTGTTTTTAAAAGGGCTATTTTTCCTACAATTGCGATGTGAGAGCAACTCTTGTTAGAAAATATCCTCTGAATAAATGAGGTGAGTTATTTCAGCAGACAGAGAGCAGATGCACTGCAGATGAAATCATTGCTCTGTAGAAAAACTAAGGAATGCTATGTGATACATAACACATTGTCCTAGGACTTGTACAGTGTGAGGGGGCTCTTGCATTACTCATAACTTCTCAGGGTCTGTCCACTCAGGATGTGGATATTGATGAACAGTTTCCTGCCAGAAAGACTTGTATGGAAAAAAATTGAGGTGACTGAACATCTAACTTTGTTCAAGCATTTATATCGCTGAAATCAAACATGTAAATATGCCTATATGTATTCCAAAATACATTTGCATATTGTTTTGGTTATATTTAAGGGGGAAATATAATGCAAATACAATGCAAATCCTATATTCATTTCAAATGCCTAATGAGTCCTTAGCAGTGAAGTATTGTATTTTAGCAGTGACCTCTGCCCAGTGAAATCTGTTTCCTGTTGTCTTTCTGCCACTGTGATGGCTCTTCTACGCGCTGCCAAGGCTTCGAGTTCAATCGAGATATCTGAGTCTTGAAAATTGTCTTGATATTTTCTATTCAAAAAATAACTGTAGGTAGGTCAATAATAGATTGATTAGCTTTTTCTGGAGATGTACCTTTTTAGTGTCTATTGATTTCTTCCTCTGGCTACAGCACAATAAAATAAAATGACGGAAACAATATGCCTAATTTCATGATTCTCACTTAAGCAGCATATAAAAACAGAAATTAATTTTTCTCTGGTTCCAGAAGGATGTTTAAATTTTAGAATTGCTGCTCTTACCTGTCCTGAAGCCTTTCACTTTCATTTCGCTGGGTAGTCATTTTATCTCTAGGCAATATGGCGGGGGGGGTGGGGGTAAATAAATCCGCTTAAAAACTTTTCTGCATACAGTCCCATTATTTCAGCTTTATCTTGTTGATCATGTCTGCACTTGGTTGTTGTGTAGAGACTCTCTCTGTTTCTCCTATTATATTGTCATCACATTAAAAGTGAAAAAAACCGAAACCCGAAAGTGAGTCTCAGACAAAAAGAGGTGCCTTGCATCTTTTTGAGGTCTTTACTTAGTCCACAAAGCAACTTCTTTTCTCATAGCAGCTGAAAGATACTTTTATGGCTTGTGTGGTTCTTTGTGCCACCCTAAGAAATAGCAAACTAGTCCAGAGAAGAGCTTTTCCTGCAGTCACTCACACTGACAATCGCAGTTCCTGGCTGTAGGGGACACCTACAGGACATCGTGTTTTTCCTGTCCTTTACTAAGAAGGCCCTTGTGGACAAGAACTGCCGACTGGCAGCCAGGGAAGAGGGCATGTGAGACCCTTGCTTGGCTTGCCCTCCTGTGTGTCCTTCTAGCATCTTTCATGTCTCTCCAGCACCAGTCAGACCTGTGGGAAGGCTTGCTGGGGAACACCATGTGGGAAGTGTAGGGAGGAAAATGGGAAGGCTCTAAACCTGCTGAGCTGGGTCTTTAGCAGCCCACCATCATAATTTCTGTTGTATGTTGTTGTACTAATATATTCATTTTCCCCTTTTCTTTCTAGCCTGAAGGACTGTCAACATGTTACTTTTCCACCAAATAAATTGTTTTCCAATGGTTTTGCTTGTATGAAGTCTCTTCTGGGCTCATCCAGATCCACTTCAGAGAAAGGGCATTCGTGTGCTATAAATGCTCTCAAATGCTTCCTGAACAAGGGGCAACATCTTATTTCTCAACCCTGTGTTATTTTTTGACTTCTCTTTTTCTCTCTTTATGGTGAGAAATACATTTGTGGCTTTTCCTTAGTTCCCAGAAATCCCAGATTTTCCTTTCCTTTTCTCCTGATTGATGCAGCTTTTAAACTGGTTCAGGACTTCTGGCTGAAGTCAACCCTCTCCAGATTTATTCCAGTGTAAGTAACATCAAAGTCAGACCTCACTGCTCACTTGCTGTGTGGTTGTTGCACTTCTGTTCATGACTTTCTCTTCTTTCTCACCTTTTTTTTTTTAAATTATTATCTATAACTAACAGTAGATGCAAGTTCTTTGAAGCGAAAAGCTTTTCCTTATATGTATTTGTATAATCACTAGCATAAACCTAGGCTGTTTTAGGATCTCTGTTTACGCCCACAGAACTATGCGATATGATGTAAAAACAATAAAAATACAGTAAAAAATAAAATACAATTCGTTGTGAATACAATTGGCTGCCCTAGAGAGGGAAAGTTTTCATTTAATTTCTGAACAAGGTTTTGGGGACTCTTGTTTTGATCTCCCTTCTCCCTGACCCAGGTAAAGATATATAAGCATCTTTAAAACTGGGTCAGCAGACCTTGTACATAGGCAGCCAGGGGGGCTCCAGTTTTACATGTCACACCTATCTCATCTCTTCCCATTCCTTTTGGCACTGTTTCAGTGTCATCCACCCTCCATCTCTGCTCAGCATATATATATGTATATATACACCCAGAAGACGTTCCTCACCTATTGTTTCCCCTCTTCTCTCGGAGTGTTTAATATAAAAGCTTGTCCAAATTACCTAATTACCTAATAAAAACAATGTGGAGAAATATAAATCATAGACTCAGTTATCTTGCTTATTGATACTGACTGAACTGAGTTGAAGGAAATTCTGCAATAGATCAAGTTGGGATTTGATAGTAGGGGTTGTAACTTCTCTTACACTGCTTAGAGTTTTACTTGGTCTTGTGGGTTTTGATTTGCCCCACACAGAGTTTCAAAACTTTTCAAAAATTATTATTCTCTTCTGCCTTCCTCAGCCTGAGTTTAGCTTAGTTCTTTTTTGCAGCGTTATTCCTCCTTACAGTTCTGTTGTTGTTGTTGGAGTTATTTTGTTATTTTTTAAAGCAAACAGAAAGCTGGGTATAAACTTTTCCAGAAATAAGTGAAACTGATGTGGGTTTTTTTCCTCCCAGACAGTTTCTACCGATGCTAAATCAGATTTTCGCCAAAACCAGGACATTAACCTGCTTATATTTTTTCCAAAACTTTTTGTTTGTAGGGACAAAGGATCATGTCACACCTGGCATGTCAAACAAGCCACGTCCTTCTATTTCAAAAGGATTAAATATTTTCTTATTTTGTCTGTGCCTGTGGCTTACAGTGAGCATGGCAGTCTGTGCACAGATCCACTCTGTAAACAGCGACCTTCAAGATACATCGTCCACATGCACTTTCATCATTTATTCTCCTTCCTTCCTCTTCCAGCGTCTCTTTAATCTCTTGGGGTAGTGTAAGCGAGCAGGCATAATGCTGCATACCTGTGCTCAGTGTGGGAGAAGGCAGGATGTGTGTACATCCATCCTAAAGCTGTTGCTAACTGAGAAGTGTTTGATCTTGAATATCTATGGCAATGTGTTCAAGGATAGCATGTCTGGAAGAACTCCAGCTACCTTTTTTCTCTTGAATCACACCACACAAATTTTAATCCTCAAAGTTTGCACCAGCCATGTATTTTGAAATGTCAAATTTCAGCTATATTTCATCTTTTTTAGAACAAGAGGGATTTTAGAAACTCCAAACAACCACAAAACCATAATCTTCCCACTTATGCAGACATTTCTCAGGCATTGAGAAAAATTATAGATGAAATTAGTTCAAGTATTAATCCAGAGCCATTTAACCCTGGACTGTGCTTCATCTTCAGCTGCTGGAAGATCCAGTGGTATTCCCTCCCTTGTAGTTTCAGATTACCATGTTCCTAAAATTAGAACCATAAAACCAAACTGTAACCAGAGAACCATGCAAGCTAGTAAAAATGGTTTTTAACTGAAAGGGCACTTTGAAATCCATGTGCTGAAAAGAACTGAAATAATTTATGGGTGTCTTGGAGGAGAGGGAAGGAGGAAATGTTTCCAAGAAGACCAGACTGTTCTTCCAATAATAAAATATAATACAATAATATTATAGTATAATATATATAAACTACTGTTTAACATGTAGAATTTACAAGCTGGCAGCGGCCTGCTACAAGCCATATAGACAGTAATGAAAATAATTGCTCATACTCTTTAATGCTGTACAGCCACTTCGTGCTATGAAATAGTGGCAGTAGCTGCCCCCGTGACCAAGTAAGTGGCAAATAAATGGGGAGGATTGCTTCATTTTATGTGCTTACACATTCTTACTTCCCTCTCGTTGTGGTTGGTATATCAAAGCAAAGGAAAAGGGCTGAAGGACAGGAATTCTCTGACCAGGTCTATTTAAAGATCTTTCCAGTTTTTGTGACCTATAAGAAGCTTCTTCTAAGGTAAAGGGGGCAATCCTGAGCAACCAGCAGCTGTGGCATTCATGAGCACAGGTGATGGGCAGGTTTCATCTTCAGGTTTCTATCCCAACCACAGAATTAGCAGCACTGAAAAATAGCAGGGGATCCATCCTTGGTTACTCTTACAGACTTTTTCCTAAGAAGCTGAGCTTGATATCTCTCCATAATGAAGGCAGTTTGGATAAGATCTCTTCAGCAATTGTTAGGAGAAAATGCAGAGTTTACCGAGAATTAACAACTTGAACCTTAATATGATATGAGTGGACTCTGTAATCACTGTTTTTCTTTTTGATATTTTTTTAAAATTTGGTTTTAGCCTTCTTGCTGATCATGAATCATAACTTTGTTCCAGGAGGAAGGGAAGATCCCACACTTTTTGCTTTTCAGAGACATTTTCAGTGACTTTCAGACTAAGAGCCCTCAGGACTTACTGAATCTCATAAATACAGTCTCACTTTGAAGTCTAGACTAGAGGAGTTAACTGCAAGCCCAAGTGAAATGCTCACTTTTTTTCCCTTGAATACGAAACTTTATGCTATATCTAGGAATACTGCTACTTTACTGGAGAATTGAAGCAAGCACTGCTGTAATTAATTCTTCCAAAGAAGCAGCAGACAGCTTGGCCACATATGACTTCTGTCATCTCAGAAAAATCTAGCAGAGAATGAAGCCTCTGAGTTGAAGGTTAAATATGTCAGCTTTAAAGTGGGCATTTTTAGGAGGAAAAAAGAGAAGCTTGACCTTGGTTTTAGAGACCTTGGACATTGGAAGTAAATCATGATCAAAATTGTGTACAAAGATCTAAGTAGAACTGACCAAAAGAGCAGTTATCACCTAAAAGGTCTTTGATATGTACAAGAAACAAGCATTGACAGATGAATGAGGAAATGGGGGAAAACAAAGGTATTCAGAGAAAATAACTACTAATTCTCTGAGGATTTTAACCTGGCCAACACGCTAAGGAAAATCCCTATTGTGATGTAAATTCAAAACACTGCAGAACATGAAACTGCACTGGACAGGATTTCCAGGCGTACCTTTGAGAGGTAGTAATTTCTATGCAGGGGGCAATGTCATTCCTTATTCCACAATGAAAGTGGACCTGAAAATATTTTGTCTAGAAAGAACTGTCTGTCGATAGCTGTGTCCTCCTGGAGGAGTTTGGGATAGGCTGGTTATCTATATTTGATATTGGATTAGTTACAAATAAACAAGGCAGACACACATTGAGGATAAATGATGCTGTGATATTTGAACTTCTAAATGGCAGAAAGCAAGACAGAAATTTAAGATCCGCAAGGACTGAGTAGAAAGAGGGATTGAATATAAGGGACAGAGACATTTGATGGTGAAACAGTGTCTAGGAAGTGAGATAGGAAATGGAGATTGTTTCCTTGCCCAGAAATATGAGAACTAAACCATTTTCTGGCAGCAAAAAGAGCCAGAGTACAGAGCAGAAACTGGATGGGCTTCAAGAGCTTGAATGAATAGCGGGAGGGATAATAGGAGAAGATTGCAGGGTATGCAGCATGTGCAGAAAGCGTTCCGAGGCACAGGGGACAAGGAGAGGCTCTGAGAAGGGAGCGAGAGACGCAGGCAGACATTTATGGTATTTCGGATACTGTATGGAGGCGGGAAATAATGAACAGTACAGAAGGAATTACTTCATAGATCCTGGATGGGATGTCCAAAGAAAGAATGAAGAAAACAAAAATACTGCAAAAAGGTGGAAAAGATGGAGGTGGGAGGGAGTGGGAGCATGAGGGCCAGGAAATGTGGGAGGTATTTAAAAATAAGTGAAGGAGTGGGAAAGGCAAATAAGGACAGTAAGAAGAGGAGGAAGGAGAAATTTTATGATAAATACAAATCCACTGAAGTGATTTATCTAAAAAAAAAAAAACCAAATACAGTATCAATATACAATACTTTATGCAGTTCATTACATCTTTTATTGGGTAGTCTCTAAGCTCTTTGCAAAGCTAGAATAAATAGAATTTGAATTCTCTACATAATTTTTCTTAGAGAGGCAGTCAATAGATTAACTATTTAAACAATATTCCCAATCTATCAGGTTAAATCCCAGTTTATGGATTTTGTGAGGTACAGTATTTTGTTGCAATATCTGTGCGGATAGACTCCACTCTGATAAAATGAACTACATCTCTGTGGCCTGTGGTAAATTTCGAAGTTATGCCACAATTTATGACTATATTTTCAAATTACGTAATAAAGAAAAAGAAATCAAACAATCTCTCAGCTGATGGACCCCACAGGCAAGGAAATGCGTCACACAGCTCCTATGTCTCCGGTGGTATGAATTATTTCAGCCTACTGGAGAAGAAGAAAAGGGTAGGGAAAGAGCACTAAAACTAGAGAGTGAAAAACAGGCATCTTAGTTGGCCATAACCCAAGCAGACTCTATGGGCTTGATGCATAGATGGTTGTGTTGTGTTCTCCGGCCTGTCATGCGTGTGGTCAGACCAGACAGTCTCTACCAACATATTCAGTAGAAGATAGCAGGGAAGATAAGCTATCAACAAGAACTGGGATACAAGAAAGAGAGTAACAAAGATGAAAACTGATGTTAGTACTTCTCTGTTAAAAAAGCAACTTTCGTTAATAGATATGAAGTAACTTTCCAGTAAACTAGTGAAAACTTTCATTATTTCCTTTACAAATGGGAAAACTATGCTGAATACTTCAATATGTTATAAATTACTGGGTAATACCATATCCAATGATATCAGGGACATTCTTCAGCAAGTTACAGAAGCACAAGATGTCACTTGATTACTATCAGGGTAGATCTTGATAGCTCGATTCTTTCCTGTCTTTAATGGTGACATCTCTAGCCATATGCTTGTTGGCCTGTTTATGTATGGATACATCCATTGAGGATTAAAGAATTATGAATATATTTTCTTGAACAGATTATATGTGTTCTTGGCATCTGTTTGAATACTGGCTGGGATGGTTTCCTGGTTGGCTTTGGAGCACAAACTGCTTGGGCAGATAGGGGGTAGATTTCTCATGACTGTTTTGTCCTCAAAATGCCTCATGAAGCAAGAATTTCCAAACCATCAGTCACAAATCTCTCTCTCTTCCTTTACCAGCAATGTTAATACATTTTGAAATAATAGAGGTTCAAAAGTTCACTGGGAAAATATTGGTTTCATTACTCATTGAAAAAGCTTTTATTTGTATGTGGCTGTAATTTAACATCATGTTAGCATCAGTAGAGTACATAACACAGTAAATGTTCACGTGTTTTTACTAAAACTCCAGCTAATTCTAATCTAATTAGCAAAACATGCTGATGATTTCTACAGCATTCTGTATCATGTTCTTGCTGATTTGCTTAGGCTTCTCCAAGTCATTTTTGTTTGAATTGGGATGCTGGTAGTTTTCCTTGAAATACAGATGTCCTGAGTGACTGCACTAGCTGACAGTGACAGCAAAGATTCTCAAGTTCTTGGCGACATAATTTCAGAAAATGCACCTGGAAATTTTCATGGTCCTATAATCTAATAAAGAAGAGTTTAAGTAGGTTATTTTTAAAAAGGTTTGATACCTTTTTAAGGTTTGATAAGGGACTTGATACTGAGTAGTTCAGGCTTCTGATTGTAAAGCTGAGAGGGAAAATAATAACCTGCTGGTGGTGTAAGAGAAGGATCTGGCATGTATGCTTGCAAAAATCATGTTAGATTTCTCTACTAAAATGTAAATTCTGAGCAGGTTTCTTTCCCAAAGGGACACTGTCCCTTGCTAGAGCCTTCTGCTAAGCTGTGATTTTGCTCTCTGACTGGAAATAATCCTTCTCTTGTTGTTTTTATACCCAAGCCTGGATTCTTTCTATGTCTGCTCTGCTATTTCACTCTCTGCTTCTTTTCTTGTCACAAGGAGGCCAGGAGTTGTGACATTTAGCGGAAAACGGCTCTTGTATAGAGTATATTGCTCCATTTCTCTACCTCCAATCCTGCTTCTCACTACAGTGTGGCAGTGTATGGTGCCAAGCTCCTTAAATGATGTAAAACATCCAGCTTAAACCTCTTGCTGCAGCTGCAGGGAATAGAAACATCTCCTGAGAGAGCAGGATAGGCTTGGCTATCCTTGGAATGGTCTGGCTGTGGCTGGGACAGCCTTACCGTGGCCATGCCTGAAATGCACAGCCAGAGCTCCAGGAGTGCTGTGGGCTCCCGGGAGTGTGCTCACCATGAAGATGGAGGTTTTGAGAGGGTGGGAGGGGTCTGCTGCTTCTTAAAAATCCTGGAAAAGGGATGGGAGGAACAGAGGAAGAACACTGTACTTAGCTAGAAAGAGGTTGTTTTTTTTCCTTCCCTCCGCCTCATCATTTTCTTTCTCGCAGTGCAGCGCTCGGCAGCCCTACTGCTGCGGCAGCCTTCCTGAGACCTCTCTCCGTCTCCCTGCTGTTTTGCCTCCGGAGCTGTGGCTTCTCCCCTGCTCGGCACCAGCATCCCGTATCTGGGAAAAAGCCTTTGGGGAAGGCAGCGAGGCCTCCAGGGCGTTTGCTGGCAGAGATCATCCCCGCAGGCTCTGCCAGCCTCCAGCTGGCAGCTGTGTGCTCCCGGGAGCGTTTGGTGAAACTGCCAAAATACAGATGCTGCAGAGCCATCGGGCTGGAAAATTCCCACAGGAGTTGACCACACTGTTGCTCTTTTACCCATCCATGCAAGCCTGCCCAGGATGTCTAAATTAGTCCCTTTCTGGAATGTTGCATTTTCCCTAATATAGCAGAAATCTAGATTATAAGCAGCAGCTGAAAATTTACCAATCTTTGTATGGGTACAGTGCTCAAACCAACTTCTGTATTAATCCAATAGGAAAAGACATTAATCTATAATAAGAGCTCCCAATGCTTTTAAGCTTTCTCTATGCCCCAGTCTTTACTAAAATACCCTGTTTCTCCTTCTGCCTGGTGTTCAGGGCTGTGGACAGGGGTGAATGATACCTGAAGTTTTCTCCCAGGGCCTGAAAAAGCAGTGGAGAACCTAGGTAAGTGCAGAAGGAGCAGTGACGGCCAGTGGACAAGATAGGATGATGAAGCTGATAGGTACATTATAGGCTACAGGTACTAAAGCTGGGGGAGACCAGTATGAACGGCAGGATTGGTGTGTATGGTTGGAGCTATCACCATAAGAGACAGTTTGAGTGCAAGATAAAGTGTGTCAGTGTGAATTGTGAGGCACTGTAATTAATGTCAGACTGAAAGGGCCAGAATAATTTATGAGACCGAGAAGATACAGGGTTGAGAAGCATACAATTAATTACTGTTGAGATGGTAGGCATGCAGGACTGAGGATAAGGCATCCAGATTTAGCCACTTGGAATTGAGGGAAAAAAATGAGTCTTGTGTGACCAAACAGGTCTGTGCAAGTGTATGCAATTTATGTGAGTTATAGGATATTTGTCATGTTGCAAAATGTTGCCTATTTTGAAATGCTAATGACATCTTGCATCACTGGGCCAAATTCTGCTTCAGATACACTGGTATACTGACAAATTCACCAAATTCACTCAGACAAGACAGTAAAATGTAAGCAATTGACTTTTTAATTTTCAGAGTCTTATTGCATAGCAATCCTTGACAGCACGTTAAAAACATCTTCACTGCAGTTATTAAATCAGAGTTTTTTCTAAGCTACAGAAAACTTGTGAAAAATCCTAATGCCTGGCTGAAATCACTTAAATCCATTTCTCACCGACAAAGAACTGAAATATGAAGCGAAGACGCCCATAAAATTACTGCAGAATGGTATTGATAAAGGGCAACTATTTTGTCTAGAACCATGTTGTGCAAAATCAAATGCAAAGGAAATTTAGGCTCCATTTAATAACCACAGGTAAATCAGAAGGATGTTTGAATCCCTTCGACATGAATGCAAATGGAAAGAGGGACTATACAAGGCTGAAAAGAGATGCACTCAGACTTTCCCTGGCAGCGCCTGCTGTCTCTAGGACCCACCTAGCAAAGGCTGTTGCAGAAAGAGGAAACACAGTGGTGCTGCTTGGATTGGGCAATGGCTACTGGCTGCTGCTCCCAAAGCGAGCAGGGAAGATCTGTCTAGGACCTGTCTTCTAGGGCAGCATATGGTTTGCTAAACGGTTTTGCAACTGGAGGATGGCACACATCCAGGTGGCTTTCATTCCCTGCCAGAATTTTAAAGAGATGTTAACAATGTTTACACTTTTCAGTTTTGACAGTCTGTAAAAATTACCTATTTAAACCTTCTCTCCCTCTCTGACAACACAAAATCCAGCTCATAGCTCATCCTTTGGATTCAAAGTGCCCCAGTGTTTTCTGAATTCTCATTGCAAGACTCAGAGGAGAGAAATCCTTCTGGCAGTGCCACCGCTGCCCCTCTGCCCCAACACTGAAGCCTTAGTCAGTGCTGCAGGTCTGAGTGCCCTGTGCCCATGTCACCTACAACTAAGAGGTGGGAACATTTCTGTGCTCAACAAATTCAGTGCCTCAAATCTGTTTGGGGGAGTAGCAGTGGGATTTTAACAGCTGCTTTTTTCTATTGTTCAGCCTTCCATGAAAAAAAAAAGGGGGTTATTGTTTTTAGTCGATCCATCAATAAAACAAGTGTAAATGAGAAGCCTTCTTGCTTGTTCGAAGTGTTAGTCTTGGTAGTCAGCTGTCTTCAAAGATAAGGAATTCCCCCTCATTACTAGATCAGGCACTTTCCTCTCACCCTTTTCCAAATATACACAACTCTACTGTCAAAATGATGAAGTCTGATTTGTACAATGTGGGACAGAGTAATGAAACCCATGGAAAGCAACTCCCTCGCTAAGTTTAGAAAAGGAGGATAATCAGGCTTCTGGGAGATGCTGTTGGTGGAATACTGCAGCACACCAGGGGATGCTCAAATGAAATGTAAGGAGCAGTACTTTTTTGCAAGGTTAAGGGCAGAGACCACAGCCAGAATGTTTTGTTTCCAAATGGACATCTGGCAAATATTGATCTACAGTAGTATTCAGTGTGTAATGGAAAGTACAGGTTGTTACATGAGCAGTCAATAGTTTTTTAGATTATTGATCCTTACAGTGGCTATTGATGGGTTTTTGGGAGATAGCACAGTCTATTTTTTCATTTAGCTTAGCTTAAAATAATTGGATTGCAAGTTGTGTGCCTGTATGTGTGGAAAGGGACTCAATATGCAAATATTGTTTCTCATAACTGACAACATATAAAAAATCGCCTCACTTTTAAGTGTTTTTTCTTCCCTGTTGAGTAGTAGGCCTACTCAAATATAATGTTGATAAGAAAAAAAATTAAGTTTGCCTCAGAAGAGTCCAGATCTCACCATCTCCCCTTTGCTGTGCGACTAGAACATTTTTATCAAAAAAATTCTATGAATAAAGTCAACTGTTAGAATGAACACATAAGGGATCTAACTGATTTCTCTAGACATGTCATCTTATCACTCACTCTCATCCCAACTGATATAATTGTTTGCTTTCTTCTACAGAGAAAACACGCTGTTGCCTACTGCTTGGGGACTTTATAGAAGTCCCAGCAAGTACTTTTGAGTGTACTGGATTTTATGAATTGTAAAACAAGCTGATAATATTTTTTGTTCAGTAAAACAAGCTCTACGTAGGGAAGGACTGGCATACAAGAAATGTCAGTGAACTATGAGCCAGGTCGTGCCTTGAGGTGTTAGTTGTTGTGATTGCTTGTTGTATTTCAGTGCAGACTGGAGTTCTTTCTTTTGACCAAGGCATAATATTCCCACTACGGGCAATTCCCAGCTAAAGCTCCAGCCATTCTGTAAATAAGTTAATCCCATGTTTGCATTTGGTTCCTCCTGCAGGAGCTAGAAACAGAACTGAGGTGTTTATTGTACAGACTCAGTGCTCATCTATGCTGACTTTTGGAGTAAATAAAGAGTCAAATACATGCATTGAGCAGAGATTATGTTATCTAGACAAGATGAGAATGCATCATTTTGCTGTACTGCGTTTTCCCAGATCCAAGAAAGCAAACCACAAATCCTTCTGCTGTTATCTAGCAAGTAACTCTATACCACTACTAAATCAACAACAGCAGGGAAAGGAACTATTTTTTCAGGTGTCATAAATATATCCCAATGCACTGTCTGTCCTGAAGGTCATGTGTCAACTCCTTCTGGGAACAGATTTTTATCTAGTCTGAAAACATTAATCACTAACAATTTCACATCTAAGTCAAGCAAACAAAAACCAGTCTAACAGAAGTGTAACAAAAATGAAAATTTTCTGCCAAAATTTAAAGAAAAACTATCTTAGAAAATCATGTATTTTGACCACTGCAGAATCAAAAAATAGGCTGATGAGTATTCTGAGATTTCGCCCTTGACATTGTTTTAAAATAAATTTGTGTAATACACCTGTGAGGGCTAATCCCTGGTAGCACTGCATACCTTTGTATTTAAGAATTATGGATTAAGAATTCAGTACGTTTCATGTTCTGGCAGGATTACATGGCATATTTATTTATAGATAAAGATTTTCCCCTTGTTTTGGGAGCAAAAAAACTGCAAAAGCCTTCAGTTTCTTATCTTAGTGGTACATAAAGGTGAACTTGACCTACAATGGGAAATCTGAAACTGAAACAAAGCTACATAAAAGAATCGAGAGTTACTTTGGTCAGGATCTAGAGTTAGACCTTTCTTAAACGCATTTTGATTCCAGATGAAGGGCTGCAAACCTTCCCTTCCTCTGAGTGATGATTTGGGTTAAGAGAAGGTGTGTGGCTTGATTGGATCTGGGCTCATCTTTAATAAGTGCTATCAAAGATTTTTGGGCAAATTGCTAAACTTTCTTGAGTTTTACTGACATCAAACCAACGAACAAAACAGGAAAAAAGAGCTTTGTCATACAGACAGCATTTTAGTCTTTAGGACACTGAAAGTACTTTAACTTGACGTCTCTTGCTGCTTCATTAGTCTTGCCTTGATTGTAAGATAAAGGCTTATGCAAGCGGCTGTAGAACCTAAAAGGCTGTTAATTGTCTCAAATACCAACTGAAGCAGCTTTCTTTCAGAGTGTGGTCTATTTTAGCATTATAAATTCATTTTGGATGGGAGCTCCTCTATTAGAGAAGTGGTTTGTTTTTTTTTCAACCTCTGCCTTTCTATGAAGAAAAAAACCCAGCATTTTAAGCATTTAAATGTCTTCCGGGCAGTAGCTATTTATCTCACAAGACAGTATTTCAGGACATCTTTATTTTCTTTGAGAAACTCTGCAAAAATACAGTATAATGTCATTTATTGCTGGATATGCATGCAGAGCATATTGTTCCGTTGCCTGGTAACCAGCGAGAGGGAGGCACTTTGGAAACACTGATAGGAAAAGGGAAAGAGAAAGCTCAACTGCACACACTCGAGTAGAAGACTTATAAAACTGGTATTTGTTCCAGGTGGCTTTGAAGAGGAGTTTGGGTCAAGGTTCTCATAGGGTTTTGTAAATTTTTTTCACATTAAAAAGCCCAGCAGGATATTTTCTTGTATTGGAATTTAATGACCAGGCTTATTTTTTCAAGCCATGTTTACAATTTGCATACTTCAGAAGGAGAAACGTTCCTTTTTTCTCAATATGCACTCTTGAATACTTGTTGAAGGTGTGTTCTCCTTAGAATAGCACACTGATAGTGCTGTAACAAAACAAATATGTAGAAGTGTTTTGAATTGATATTCTTATGAACTATGAATGATCATGGACGTATTTTCAAAGCCAAAATGCTCTGACAGTTTCTGAATTAGCGAAGTCCTAGGTATCACAATACAAACAATTAACAAATTATAGACTTGCTGAGTCAAACAAACAATCACAAAACAAATCCAGAAAATGATTTAGGTGGAGTTCAATCTGGCCATTGTTTCCTGTTTTACAAGCAATAGAAAGTCAGCATAAAATCAAAGCAGAAGAGATGAGCTCACAGGAGCCAATTTAACCTTTGGCCAAGCTCAGACACAGTGCTGGTGAGGGTTTCAAGAGTCTGGGTTATTGTGCTGTTCTCTGATGCCTCCCTGGCTTCCTGCTTCTGACCAAGGTCAGGGGCAGACGGTCTTTGCAAGGCCCTTCCTCGCCGCAGAGAGAGCAGGAAGTGCTGAGCGTTTATTGCTGCAAGATTTACAACAGAGTTTTGAGAAGTGAAAAGGGCTGTGTAGTCCAAGAGTGATTGGAGATAGTCTTCAAATTTCAAGATGTTAATTTGAATAGAACTGAATGTAACTTTTATTTTTTCTGGCAGCTAGTTAAACTCAGAAGCATTGTAAACCTTGTTGGCTTTACCTGTGGAGTAGTGTTTTACTTCATGTGAACATCAGAATTCTAGGAAGGAGGAGCTGCACACCTTTGGACGTTGATCACTTCACTGATTATGGGCACCGGAAAAATGAAGGTCAGACATTGACTCCTCCATAACAACCTTCTGTGGCATTCAGCTGGTGGCAGAGAGTTCATGGACAGTATGAGGAAAGTATAAAGAAGATGATACCTTTCATATTGGTGTGTTAGTTTTTCACATTTCCTCTTCTAGAACAACTTGAAGATCATAAAAAATGTAAGCAGACAAGCACTAGAAAATTCTTAATTAGGATTTCACCAATTAATATTTCCTGTTAATTTATATAGGTAATAAATACTTATCAGGACCAAGAAGAAATTAAGCTGTAATAGAAAGCCTTGGAATTTTTGCTAAAATCATTAGTCTAAGTTATTTGACAGAAATCTGGAGGAAGCTGAAAGATAAACTCTGTTGTTCTGACTCCGTGATCATGTCCCATTTTAACAAGTTATTTCCTCCTCGTAGAGTGGCTCACTGAGATCTCAAAGTCTTGCTCTCAGTATGTCCCAGCAGAAACCACTTATAGACCTCTCCCTAGTTCGGAGAGGTCTGTAAGTGCCACAGCTGAACTTTGCTCTGAAACATCATAAAAAGTGTACTCTCTTTCCCTTCTGTGCTTGGTACCTCCAAGAAAGAACCTGTAAGTGACCACAAAATCTCATTCTTTGTGAATTTCTGTTAATGATGCTACATAGGAAATGTACTTCAGTAATGAGGGCAGACAGCCATTCAGTCTCTGTAGAGGAAGAATGAAAACTAAGTCTAAGCTATGTCTCATGTCATTAAAAAATGGATTTGCTGGATTATAGGGCAAAGAAACAACATTCAGCTTCCATGCTGCAGTACTAGTTTATGACTAGAGAGGCAACATAAGGTATCTTGATGTTATTTTTCCTTCAAAAATGCTGGAAAATTTGGGGTCTGGTCATTTGCCCTGTTTTACAAAACCCACTCCCTCACAGAGATGCAGGAACTACCCTTGCTGCAAGTGTTTGCCAGAGAGCAAATGAGGGGTGACAGAGACTTAGCCATGCTCTGTGGGGCAGGCTTGGGTTCACACTCAGATTCTAGTAAGTCCTATCCTTGCAATCTTAACACACCAAACACTGCAGAAAAACACGACATCAATTAGAAACACCTTATGTTTACTGGAAGTAACTGTATGCCTTTTACACGGGGTTAGATTGAAATTTGATACATTAATTATTCACTGAATATAAACTTGCATATTTCAACTAATCTAGAAGGCAATTATTCTCACATAAAATATTTGTGTAATAATAGTAATTGCATATGATCTCACAAAGGGTTCAATCGTTCAAAGTGTTGAATAGTCTGTGTCCATCGAACACAATATTTCAGGACAGGTTTAGCTTTACACAAGTAAGTAGTCCAATTGACCTCACTAAGGCCACTCATCTACTTAAATGTCAACATGTATCTAAGTGCTTTCCTGGATTAGGGCCAGAACGTTTTGTCTTTTTTAAGACAAGGTCCTAAGAAGACCTGTTGCAAATGGCTGTAGTCTGCAGAGCCCCAGAAAGGCGAAGCAAAATAAAAAAGGACAGTATCACATTATAACTTAGCTGTTCATTTATTTAAGGAATGTAGTTTATCATTAATAATTGACATTATTGCAGACAGGACTATTGCTATTTAAAGGCAGTAATATTAGGAAATACGATCAGGTGTTTGAAACACAGAATAGGCCTGAAAAGCAAAGGGACTTTGACAGAGATAGTGATTATCTTATCAGTGACTCAGAGTGATGGGGTTCTTTGGAAATAATTTTACAGTAGGGAACTATTTTGTGCAGTACTGATTCTGGAGTCCCAGCAATAGAGCTTCAAAACTGGCTTGCCTGAGGATGGAGTACACTCCCTCCAGATCCATATCTTTCTGGAGAGTCCAAAGTCCATGAACTGCTGTCCACAAAAAATCATTGTAGAGGATTGCTCTTAGCCCCATTAAAAAATGAAAAAATCTAAATACGAGTGATCGTCTCCACCTTGATGAAAGTGAATATAAGGTGAGCCCAAGCATGTCACTATGAATTAAATAGAATGCCCTTCAGGGTAGCTAATGTAGCTGTGGTTTTGCAGGTCATACTCTCAGTTGGTGTGGCCAACCTAACTCCACGCTCGCGTTAATAATTGAGAGTGTGGCTAATTTCTCAACTGCTGCCTTTGTACAAGAAAAAAAAAATGTCCTGTATGTAATTCTTCTTAGTTTCAAAGCAAAATACAGATATTCAGATAATGTTGGTAGTTTTAATTAAGTCACAGCTCACAAGATGTAAAATATGTAACGTCAAGCTGCTGCCCAGCACTTTTTGCCTCTCTGGGAATACCTGTCCTGTTTGTGTTACACCAGCTTTTTGCCAGTGTGAGAACCAAGGAATGAGTGTATCAGCTATACCTAACTGTACATGCTTCCACACACAGCTAGCACTACTCTTTATGCTCAAATAGAGCAGAGAGGAGGCTTTAGCTAATTGTAGTCTGCATTTGAAAGAAAGCAGCTCTGTGTGTAGAATGGTATGTTTTGATACTTGGTAGATTCACAGTGGTCAAACTGTTGTGTTCAAGTGTACAACCAAGATGGAAGCTTTGCTTTGCCTGTCAAATTTCAGAGAAATTCGTGCTATCGAACTAAAAGGTCAGTCTTTAGCTACAAGGAAAAGGAAGAATTACTATGGAGGATATCTGTCTATCTTACATTACCCCTATCTAAATTTAAAAATATACTAGACAATTTCAGGAAAACTAGTTCACATATAATGAAACAATTTTAATGCCTTAGGGTAAAGATTTTTCTTCCACTGAATTAATTTTGGATTCTCACTGGATTCGTAAGTCATTCACATATCAAAATCTTATGTTGATTTCAAAACCCAGAAATTCAAATAAAGTACCTATTTAAGGCACCTACTCTTTTTCTGGCCAGTTTTTCTCTTTTCCTTGGACAACTCATGTTTACATTTACAACCAGTATTTGTAAGGTGTTTTCCATACTTGGTACAGGGGAACAGTGCAGTACATTGTTCTTTAGCTTCATTTGCTCCTTTCACATAGTTTGTCTCGCTGGAAACATCTATTTCATCTGCTTCATGCAACTTCACCCATTTCTTTTTTCCAGAGCACAGCTTTGTATTTTATTGGGAAAATAAGGGATACTCAGAATGAAAACAAAGAAAATAGTTGTGAATGTGTGTGTGTGTGTGTGTGTGTGTGTGCATAGTCATAACCCAGAAATCATGCTGATAAACAAAGTGAAACAAAGCATTATTAATAATTCAAGAAGCTAGGCAGTGGGGGGGAAAAAAGTAAAAGAAATTGTTTTTTTCTCTCAGATGAAAAATATTTAAGCAGTTTAAGTGGTGCCTCTTCAGTCCGAAGAAATTACTGAAATCAGCAGAATTGAGAGTTCTGAGTTAATTGGGCAGAAAAAGAGCTAAACTTAGTTTTGAGGAGTTGGGTTAAACACACCTGCACATCTAAATGCCCAGGGAACATTTGTGAGGCTTTCAAAGATAGGAAGTTAAGTAAATCGGTTCCTGAATTTCATTGCCTATCTTATGTTAAAATGCTGTACTTAATGAAGATTAATCAAGATAATTTTCCTTTCACTGACACCATCACCCTTTGCACCTGTACAGAATCATATAGGCAAAAAGGCTGGTTTTATTATAGTGCCTCTTCCTTGAGATTTCAAATAAGATTTAAGTGTATGAGGTGCCTTAAAATAATTAAAACAAATGAAAAAAATAAAGATGCAGACTAGTAGAAATCAGTGGACTCGGAGGATATACACTGGTGAATCCTTTTGGCACACACTGTGCTGCAGTCCTTCACTGCTCTTTATCCTAAATTCCTTTTAGCTACACACATACGACCCAGAAAATATTTTTCTAGAGAAAGGTGACCAAGTGCTCAGGAAATCAGCCAGAAATTTTGGAGGTCCCGATTTCTAAATTATCCAGAGAATGTCTGTGTGGTCTTTTGGGAGCAGATGCAAGATCACACTGTTTGTGTTCCAAATTGGATAGCTAGGTGTCAGCTCTGAACTGGATCCATAAGTTTATACAGTGTCAACACCAGTGAGCCTTGATGTTGACTGTGGCTTTTAGGCTTCTCTGTAACACAGATACAAATATAATTAATTTAAAAAATATTAAAATCAGTAATTTGATCTTATTCTTCACCGATAGGCAAATTCATGTCTTGTTTCTTGCTTAGGAAGAACCTAAGAACTTAAGGGGAAAAAAGAAAGAATTTTAAATGGAGCAAAACCACAGCATCTCTTTCCTCAGAAAGTGACTTTATTAAGTACTGAAATGACCGATGTCAAATAGTCAAGAAGCATGCATTCAGGCCTCAGCTGCTTCTGCTGGACAAAACACATATGGAACATATCAGTGTTGGCAATGTAATCTGCAAGAAAAAAAATCCCTTCTTTGGCTTGTGTCTGTTACTTCCTCATTGCATCTGAATGTGAGAAGCTCTTGCATCCATAATCATTCCATGTGATCGGTCTAGTTTCCTTCTTCCCCTGTACAGCCAAAACTCTTGATAGCTAAGTTAAGCTATTTGAATTTTATTTTAATATTATATTTTCAGACTTTCTTTGTAATAACATATTTTTCTTCCATCTGATCAATCTTGTTTAATTTCCTTCTGTCCTCTTCTGTCTTCAAATTTGTTTTTCCATTCTAACGACTAACAGTTCTCATTCTCTTTCTGCCACCATGGTTTTCCACTTGCCAATTCTTTGGCTTTCTCTCCCTCTCTGATTTTGACTTGCTTTTTCCCTCAGTGTTCACTCTTTTCTTTTTTCCTGTCTCTGTATTAGTGCTA
Source organism: Oreocharis arfaki (assembly GCA_013398015.1). NCBI lineage: Eukaryota > Metazoa > Chordata > Aves > Passeriformes > Paramythiidae > Oreocharis > Oreocharis arfaki. The sequence continues at coordinate 39,763 of VZRR01002870.1, forward strand.
TGGAATATGATAACAGTAATCCTGAAACTTATTATAAGTAAACGTTAATGCTTTTACCATTATGTTCTATTGTCCTCTGCTGTCGCTTTTCATTACTTTTCTTAATTCATGCTCTTCCCCTACTATTTTCCTAACTTTTCTGGAGTCTCTTCTGTCCTTGAGCAGTGACTTAGGAATGCTCAGAGGATCGAACTTTATTGCAGCTTCTTATCTTAGATGGAGGAAGAAAAAGCAATTTGCACAATGAATTCAAGAAAAATGTACAGATCCCTACAGAAAGGGAAAGCTGGATGAGGAAAGGAAGGATGGAAGAGCTTTTTCTGTACAAAAAGGAGTCAGAGTAGTGCCAGCTGCAACAACTTTGTTTTCACAGCCTCCTGTCACATGAAGGCAAAAAGGTGAGAGAACAAGAAAATCTTCAAATATTGCTTAGTTTTACTGTTATCCCAATAGAGATTCTCCCTCCTGGTGGCTCTTCTTCCAGAAGTAGGTTGCCATAGCAAAGAACAGAACAGAACAGAAGCTGGGAAGTTCCTTCTGGTTTTTGGCAGAAGAAAAGTGGTGCTTTCCCCTTACTTCAGCTGCTGTTTACTCAGAAAATGAAGTGACTGTATATTAACAGAGAGATTTTGTACATATATATATTTTTCTGAAAATCCAGAGAATATAGAAAAAATTGTTTACATTAGTGGTCAGGACCCTGAATTTCATGTCTGGTTTATGCAAAATATAAATGTATCAGAGAAATTATGAAGACTCTTTTGTGTCTACTGACTCCTGTCATTTTGTGATAGTTGTGCAATAGATGTTTTGTTAAGGTCTTCTGACCTGAAGTTTCAACCATAAACCTATTTCTAGTAAAGGAGTTTTGAATATGCATGTGAAACCATCTATAAATACTGTAAATTTTTAGCATTTTTAGAGCTAAAAATAAAGAAAACAAATATGACTGTTGACTTATGCTTCAGAAGTTCGAAGACTGGATAAAAAAATTAAATGGTGGAATTGACTTCTGTTAAGAACTGTGCTGGTTAGTGCAACATACCCAAATCTACCATCCCTAAGGGACAGGAACTGATGTTAATTGCTAATGTGAGTGATACAAAAATTAATGGGATTAAGGAACTACATTACAAGCTTTTGGACAGGATGCAATCTCACTGGCTGTTGTCTTGCAGTCTACCAGTATCCATGTCAAACGCCATGAAAAACAATGTTCCCCATGTGTTACCAAACCTTTTAAAACCTACTCCAAACAATTTGCGCTGTGATTGTTCTCAAATGAATGAAAAGAAATAAATTTATGTCTTGGAGTATAACAAATTTCATCAACTCCTCCCTCCACCCCTGTTGTGGGCATATACTAAGAATAAAATGTGATTTCTTGTAATTCAGAAAAGTTGCTAGTCTAAAGTAAATTATATGGATTTTGACTGCCATTCAATAAAAGAACTTCATTCCTCTTTTATACATATTCCTCTTCCTGTGGTCTTGTGTCGCAAGCTTTCTAACAAGACAAGCTGACACCAGTACACAGTTAATTGTTTATTAGCAGAAGTGTGTATGTGTTAACTCTCCTATTATGTCCTCAAAGGTGAAGACATAACACACTGCAACTCCTAAGCACATGCAGACCCAGCATTTCCCCTCATGGATATGATAAAATGAAGACAATTATAGAAGGAACTCAGGCTGTCAAAAAAATTCAACTGATTTTATTTACTTAGTCACCTATAATGGAAAATATGCAGTTTTCCTCAAAGTAGTAAAAGAGTTTACTATTCTGCTATGATGAGAATTCACAAAGCAGAGAATGCTGAAATCATAAATTAAAAGCTTTATGCTTTTTTCTTTGTGCAAATTTAATGAAAGGTTTTGATCACTATTAACACTTTTGTTAGTTTTAAAAAGTTTAGGTTTGAAGAAGTTATAAAAGCTCATTGTGGGCTATTTTGTTGGGATGCTCCTGTAATAATAGAGTCAAATGCTTCAAATGACAAAAATAGATGGCTTATGAAATGTCTTATGTCCCACAAGTCAAATGCTTCTCTATATACCCTGTACTTACTAACAAATGTAAGGAGGGACAAAATGAAATCTAATCCTTTGCAGAATCCTGGCTCTCAGCCTGTCTTTGTAACTCTGTAACTTCTCCTTAGAGGGCAGAGTACAACGCTAGGAGATGGCAAACACTGTATGTTCTTTTTAATGATGCATCAGAAACACTTCAAGAGCAGGTTCGTTGTCTCGGTCTCTCTGATAAAACATATGTGCCTCCGCTGAAATGGGCACGATGCAAGTCTTTTCCACGGTGTCTGCCTTTCCTAGTAAAAGAAAATGCAAATTTTGCTCCATAGAAACTTTATCCAACAGTATCTCAAGTAATATTCCTACCAAATAAGTTTTCCAAATGGTGATATTAAAGTCAAAGGAAGAAGATTTGATTTTCAGCCTTTTCAGGAATGGCAAACTAACAACATGCTATTAGAATACGATAAGCTGTAATTTCCTGTTAACACAACTCCAGGATCCCCAAAAGAGTTACTCAGATTTAGTGCCTAGGTCAAGACTTTTTAAAAAGACTTAATTTCTAGTTTGCAAACTGAGGCCTCAAGGGAGGCCTCTGATATCCAGAAAGTCCTTCCTGTCTGCTCTTTAACTTTCCCTAAAGTCTCCTCTTTTAATGGGCAGGGAAGGAATGCTGTCCTTCAGTTTCTAAAAACCTTGACCTTTTTAAAAAAATATATGCAAAGAGTCTTGTTTTCAAAGCAACGTGATTTAAAGCTATGTTGCAACCAACTAAACCCCACAGCATGATAGTCTTAATAACAGACAGTTTAGAGAAGAACTGTTGAATGATCTTGACTTAGAAAAACACTCCTTCTGGATTCAAGAGTCTGTAGGGGAAGAGTAGATTTACTGTTAAGCTCTTGTTAATTCTCAACCATCACATTGAGTAGGCTGGTAGCCAAACTAAAAGGCATTATAGGTACGACAGAGAGCAAACATTCCTTAAGCTGTATTTAATAGGCTAAAATGGTTGAGCTGCTTGATTTAAAAAAAAAAAGAAAAAAAAATCCTCATGCTTAGAGCCATAGAATCATAGCATATCCTAAGTTGGAAGGGGCCAACAAGGATCATCAAAGTCCAACTCCTGGCTTACTCCTATAGTATAAAGAATGTTCCAGAATTGCAAAACAATTATTTTCATGTACACAATATTAATAAATGCTCTGCAGTAGACAAATCTCTCATATAGTCAGCATTTGCCTACTTCTTTATGTCATCTTTCGTGCACATTGTACCGTCTGCACATTCTATGTGCATACAACACACCTGTGCTTTACAGATGTGGCATACAATAATGCATTATTTATAGATAAACTTTGCTTTGGATTAATTGTGAATCAGATTCTGACTGTAATGGGACTGCTTAAACATGTATACTTAATTATAAACAAGTATAACAAACAAGTATGTGCTAGACTGTGACCTGAACAATCAAGTCAAGCAATTTAAATTATCACCGGAATTGTTAAGATACTTACAATAATGAAAAAACATATTTCAAGCAGAGGTGTCAGAAAAGCAACATTTAAACAAGATAATTGCTAATTAAAGTTTTTCATGTTTGGAATAAAAAATATTTATTGTATTAGCAATAATCTGGTATTTGGCTTCTTCAAACACCGGTCATTTAGTCACTGGTTAGGGATTTAAACATATCCTGTTTCTTGTCATGTTTCTACTACCACACTATTTGAGTTAGAAAAGTTCAATGGGTAATGTTAGCTTAGCTGTGGAACTCTGATATTTAGTAGGATTTTATGAAAATAGCTAATACGTGCACATGACAGCAAGTTCTCACAGTTAAATATTGTCACGGAAGGGTCTTTTGATTCCATTATAATCCTTATTTCATTTAACAATTAAACAAATAGAGCCTGCTGAGGCCACTATTGAATAATGATAAAGTTTCTTCACCCCTTGATCTTCAGAAAGTTGTGGCAAAGAAAGTATACAGTTCACATTAGTATTACATGAACTACTTTGGAAACCTGAGCTCACAGGGATAAATAAGGTCTCTATGGAGTAGCTCAGTCTTGGTGACCATTTCTGGGATTTTGTTTATTAGAAATGCCTCCTTTTGTATATGGAAATATTCTTCAACATTAGGCACTCAAAATGCATCTGAATAAACACCTCGCTAATATAAAGAAGTCCTGCACAACAGAATGGGACAATAAGAAAAATCAGTGAATGGTCATCAGAAGAAATCTTAGATTTGGAGAATTAATTATTTGCTACCTCCATCTTGCTAGCACAACCTTCCTAGTTTAGTGTCTGATACAATGTTTTTATCAGTAATTAAATTTCAGTATTTAGAATAAGCATAATACAGATACTATTACATTGATTTGTGGGCATGTATCCTTAAGATTAGATTCAGAAGTTTTACTATTTCCTTTGTATTGAATCATCAGATTTACAGTCAAAAGTCTGGCAATGTCTGCAGGTCTTGATATCATTCATTACAGAACTGCTAATGCTACAGTTAAATGATTTATTTTCCCGTGTTGTTATCTTGTTTCTATACAGGTTGGACTGATAAGGAGAGTTGAAAAGAGTTTGTTTTAATCCTTTTTTTCTCTGAGACAGGACTGATCAAGTTTTGCTACAGGCCTTAAAACTGGTATTCAAGTATGTGCATCTTAAGCAGCAAAATGACAGAGAGCACACATCTTCCTCACCAGTTTACTGGCAACACTCTGTGACAAATGATTCTAATAACATTTTGTACCTGTTGCAGGATAAATTTCATCCTTCAGAAGAAGCAGTGATGCTCTTAATGACAAAGTGTCTCCCGTAGGGATGGTTCGTGATGTCCACATCTGTAGATACAATACTGGAGAAGATTTAATATTCAAGGCTGATTTTTCCTAGTTAAATGGTGAGGCAAGGTGTTCAGGCAAGAGATGTTCACATAAGGGCAAATGGCAAAATCAACGTATTACCAGCTAATGAAAAACACACACTTTGACTATTTCAGATCTTAAGTTTAACATTAATGTCCCTAGTGTTTACAGCTTAAATCCTGCAAATGTGCAGGTTTTCATTTAACCTTAAGTTTTGTTAATAGTTTGATTAAATTGGGACCATATACGAGTGATGTAGCAGTGTCAGGTTCTGAAATTCCTTGACCCACTAGAAATGATACTGAATAAGTAATATTCTCCAAAGAGCTTTGTACTTCCGTCCAATCTGCATCACACTTTATGGTTCCTCTTCTGCTGCAGTGACAAGCACCCCTGTCCTGACTGCAGACAGAATATTGAGGAAAACACTCTCACCAGCACCAGTCTGTAAGTTGGAGGCTGTTTAATGACAGTGGGGACACGGATGTGAATCTCTTCAGGAAGAGGAGATTGAAATACGGGCTGTCCTGCTCTAAGTTGTTAGGGAGCTATCGCGCGCAGCTGCCCGGCGCCGGAATAAACATACGCTTTCTAACCCTGTTAGAGAGTCTTGTCAGTTTCAGTTGGGTATCGATATTAGATTAATACCCATATTTTGGTAAATCAATCTAAGCAGTAAACATAGACAGAAGACATCATCCCTGAGGCTCTGTGTTTTGAAGGAGCGAGCTGTCCCTTGGTATTCTGAAGGAGAAGATGGAGGTGCCTTCCTTTTGGAGACAGCACAGGGCAGTGGGCCACAAAGGTGTGGGGGCACTGCTCTGCAGTCCATGGTAAAGCCCTGGAGCTGGGGAACAGGACTGAAAACGTACCCTTCAGTCCAGTGTTTTCACCACCAGTACACTGAAGGGGGTATTTATGCTGCCTTATTCAAGCTAACTAGGATAGGGGTCTGATCGCTGTGCCAAGGTTCCAGGCACAGTCAATGGTCTCCCGAGGGCAACTGGGGGAACCTAAACTAGAAGTGTAGTGCTTTCATTCGACTATAATCTGAGCCAAGCTCCTGCGTTAAGCACTTCAGCCAAATGCTGAAGGTCAGATGGTGCGGGCTGTGTTAGGTGTCTCTTTGCTCGATGTGACTCTTTCCACTCCTATTTCTGCGATTTCCAGTTTTGCTCATGCCCTCAATATATTGTCTCCCCAACTGACTCAATTTCTGAATTTCAAGCAAAGGTCCAAGTGCCTCAGCTGTAGCATTTCATTTCTCTTTATTCAACTTAGTCGTGAAATATCAAGCTCTTGCAATATGTGGCCGTGTTAAGAGGTAAAAATAAGTATGTGGCTCTCTGAATTACTGCTCTTACACCAAGTCCCTCCTGTTCGTCTCATAGCAAACCTAAACGAGTGTGTATGGGGTATGTGAGGGCTCTCCGGCCGAGCTTGCTGTGATCTGCACACGCTTGAAGGTAACCATCAAGTTGCAGTTTCCGTTAAGCTTTTAATATTCCAGCATTCCACTCCATTCGTTCCTTTATTAATTAATGGCTCTAACTGGACTAATTAGGCTCTCATTGGGCTGTCAGCCCCCGACAGGGCGCGGGAGCGGCCGCTGCGCCGCCGCCCCCCCGCCTTTCCTGCGCGCCCGGGCGGCCGCAGCCCCTCGGGTGGGCAGGGCGGGTGAAGGGCCCGGGGCCCCGACGGGAGGAGCCGCCGTCCGGGGCGGCGGGGAGCGCAGAGCAGAGGATGCAGCCGGGCGCGGGGGGCCAGGGAGCGGGCTCTTTTGTGTTAGCCCGGAGCCCGGCCGGCAGGCGCGGCGCGGGAGCGTGCGGAGGAATCCTCCGGTGAGCGCGGGGCGCGGGAAGGGGCGGCGCGGGTCCTGCCCTCCGGCGGAGCGCCCCCGAGCTGCCGGAGGGGGGTGCTGGCGGCGGGGCCGCCAATCCGCGCGGGGCCGGCCCTGTGACTGGCGGCGGCGGGCGGGGGGGCGAGCCCGGATCGCTCGCTCAGCCTTCCCCNAAGGGAGAAAGTTGCCGAGGGCGCCCGGGGGCTGCCCCGCGGGGCGGCGGCGGCGGCGACCCTGCTCGTGTTCCGCCACTTCTCGCCGCCGCTCGTGGCCGGAGAGGGGCTGTGGCGGATCTTCCCCGCCGTGCGTGGGACGGGCTTTCCCCCGGGCCGGAGGCTTTGGGGCGTGTTGTTCTGCAAGTTCTCTTTTCACTCCCGCTTCGTTGCTTCAGCGATTGTGGGTGTCGCTGTGTCAGGGTGAGAAAATACCGCCATCAACGCCTCTCGTTTTTACCGGCTGAGCAGCCCCAAAAGCGCAGTTCCTCTGCTCCCCTCCCGCCTCCCCCTCCCCGTGGCGGCCGGGGCGGGCCGGTCCCTGTCCCCGCGGCGGGGCTGCGCTCTGCCCGCTCGGTGCCCCCGGCGGGTCGCGCGTGTGCCCGGCGGGGACCCCGGGCAGCCCTTCTCCTCCCACGCGTGTCCGTGTGTGCGCGCAGGGCAGCGCGCCGCGGTGCGACGCTCCCCCGCCTCGAGTGAGGACGAGTTGTCACGTTTCGTCTCCTTTTCCCTCCCCAGGTGCTGCGGGACTGGTGCTCGCCGAGCCGACACCGACACGTTTCGTCCGTCCCCCTTCCCCTCTTGGAGCTACGCGGCCTCGGCTGCCAAATGCGCGGGGGGGAGAGACTTTGGCTCAAAATCCCCCGATCGTAAATAGAGAGAAAGCGGAAGGAGAGCCACCGCCGAGCGGCCGCGGGAGGAGGGGAGTGGGGCAGCGGTGGTGCTTCTGCCGTAGCCAGGGAGGCTCATGGCGGAGTTTGGCAGCGGTGGCGGCACCGGCGGCGGGGGGCTGCCCTCCTCCCCGGGGCCGGTCCAAGGGAAGGTGGCCTTCAAGGCAGGAGATGGGGAAGGAGGAGGAGGAGGCGGCGGCGGGAGATCCCGCTTTGACAGTGCGGGCAGCCGCGTCTCCAACGGGGACTGTGCCCAGCCGGGAGCCGGTGAGGAGCTGGGATCAGCTCCTCCTGCAAGCCCGGAGAGCAGCAGCAAAGAAAAAGGATTTTGCACCAGTCAACAACGAGAAGGCAAAGCCGGCATCCCCCGGAGGAGCAGCATAATTAAGGTAAGAGCTCTTGCTCCTCCCCGTTGGGGTCTTTTTCTCTGTGACAGGGGCAGGGAGATGCAGGCGATACACTGGGCTCACAGAGCCTTGGCTCTAGGTGAAAGGACAGGCGGCTTTTTTTCTTTCTCTTTTTTTTTCCTCCCCCCTGTGGTGAGGGGACTTGATTTTTCCTTTGTCAGAAGTGGACAACAGTGAGCGGATGGCTTTGTATACATCCATGCTTGGGGGTAGCAGGGCGTCGTGTTTTGAGGTTTATTAAAGCAGAAGGCTCTAACTCCTGTTACGGAAGGCGAGAGAAACTAGCTGGCTTGTGACAAGACAACATGGGCACCAGCCTGGCAGGGAAAGACATGAATTGTACAGTATGCTTGTTATTTGAGATGCACCTGTGCAAAGCAATTTTGTGGCTCCATTGGCTTGTGTGTGTGACAGGCACACAGCAGGTGATGAGAGATTCGGGATCTCATTGGGGTGGGGGTGGGAGAAGGTATAATAGGGAAGATTCTTCTTGTGAAAAATGACAGCTCGTTTAGCAGTAGGCTGAGTTGTACTTCACCTATAGAAACATTTTTATACTTAGCTCTGCATATTCTGAATGCGTATATTTCAGCTTGAAAAGTAGGGGGAGCATCAGTGGTAGAATGTAGCTTGGGCAAAAAGGAATGGGATTTTTTTTTTTTTAAATGCAGTTATTTCTACAAATACAGTTGTTTTGGTTTCTTAAATCCGCGGTTTCTGAGATGTGTTGGGTTAGCTTTTCCAACTTGAGGGGAAAGGTTGAGAGAACATAGAGAAATTGCTCCAATGGTATAACAGCTGTGTTAGCTGTGAAATGAAGCACAACTTCAAGTACTTAAGATCTGAGTTTAATCAAGATCATCTAGATCTAAATTAAGCTAGATGTGTTGTCTTCCTAGATATTTATATGCTTCCATAATCAGCTGTGCTGGGCTGACCTTGGCTGGATGCCAGACACCCACCAAATCCACTCTATCACTCCCCTCCTCAGCTGGACAGGAAAGAGAAGACAGAACAAAAGGCTGAAAGACTTGTGAGTTGAGATAAGGACAGGGAGAGATCACTCAGAAATTACTGTCATGGATAAAACATACTTGACTTGGGGAAATTAATTTATTACCAATCAAATTGGTATAGGATGATAAGAAATAAAACCAAATCTTAAAAACATCTTCCTTCCATTCTGTCCCTCTGCAGTGGTGCAGGGGGATATGGAATGGGGGTTGTGGTCAGTTTCTGCCGTTCTTCCTCTCGGGGGGAGGACTCCTCACACTTTTACCCTGCTGCAGCATGGGGTCCTCTCCCATGAGAGAGACCGTGAACTTCCATGAACTTCTCCAACCTGAGTCGTAATTACCCAAAGGGTGCAGTTCTTCATGAACTGCTCTGGTGTGGTTCCCACACGGGGTCACAAGTCCTGCCAGCGAACCTGCTCCAGCCTAGGCTTCCCTTTGTCCGTTGGTCCTGCCAGGAGCCTTCTCCAGCCTGGGCTTCCCACAGTGTCACAGCCTTCTTCAGGCATCCACGTCCTGTGCTGTGGAGTCCTCCATGGGCTGCCAGGTGACAGCCTGTCTCAGCATGGTCTCCTCTGTGGGCTGTAGGGAAATTTCAGCTTCGGCACCTGGAGCACCTCCTCCCACTCATTCACTGACCTTGGTCTCTGCAGAGTTGTTTCACTTGTCTATTGTCCCCTCCTCTCTCTGGCTGCAATTGCTTCTGATCAGTTTTTTTTCCCTACTCTGTTAAGTCTGTTATCCCAGAGGCACTGCCACAGTCACTGGTGAGGTCGGCTTGGCCATCTTGGAGCCGGCTGGCATTGGCTGTGTCGGTCATAGGTGAGGGTACTGGCACCTGCTCACAGAAGCCACCCCTGTAGCCCCCCTGCTACCTAAATCTTGTCATGCTAACCCAAGAGACATTCCACCCCTTATCGTTAAAATCCACATCCATCATATGGTCTTCACAAATTTCAGTCGTGTCAACAAAAAACAATTCCCCACACCAAAATCAAAAACAACACCATCACAACACCAAACAAAACACACATAATTCAACACAGTTAGAATATAAGTTCCACACAATCCGTCCGTGTTTTGCCTGTTATCTCTGTTCTTCTGTTGGTTGGATGATAGAAAAGTGTGTAGAATATCAAGACTTAGTAGTGTATTGAAAGTTGTGTTACCGTCTCCTGGACCTTGCTGTGAAAACCAAGGGGAGAGCAAGCGCAGTGAGCAGTGGAACACATTTGACAGGCTGTACCCACCCTTCCTGTTTGAGCAGTGATGCTGGGCGTGTATGTGTGTGTGTGTGTGCGTGTGCTAAAGAAATTATAACAATGGACAAGGGGCAGCTGAGCTTGGTATTGGAATAACTTCATATTTGCTGGATTTGCCAGTGATTTTTCTTTTTTACAGGTCTGATATTTCTTAATGCTGCTTTGTTTCTTCTGTGGTAGCCCAAGAAAGGCAGTAGTGTTGTTTGCAGTGTGTACCATGTCGTTGTACTACTTTGTAGCATATGATTTAATTATACAGCAACCTTCTGCCTCTCCGGGGACCAAACAAGGTCACAGTACCTAGGGATTTGTGATATATTAAGATCAAGAAGCATGAGATAAGGAAATAGGTTTTGAATTACATTTCATGGATACCTGAGTCAAGGTTCTTAGTTTCTACAGAAATGGTAGCACTTTGGAATACAAAATTATTCAACTTTCTGCTATTATTGCTGCTGAATACTATTTTGCAGATATGAACAGTAATCTGTGCAGCAGCCAAGAACTGATTACTAAAACTTTGTGTTATCATTTGAGTAATTATCTCGGGTGGAAAAATGTGACAACACTGCATTTAAAGTTATGTGGTTCGTATTTATTTTAGATATGACTGTTTTAATACTTTTGGGAAAAAATCACTTGTCTAAATATATTCTGAATATTATTCTGTCTGCTTAGTTCAGCAGTTCAGGTGGTTTGAGTCTGGGTGTGTTGGTGCCTGGTTTTCACTATGAGACCTTCTGGAACATCTGGCATGGGTAGTAAACCTTGAGATGCTTCTTGCCTGCTCTTGCAGAGCAAAAGTCTGTAAAGAGTGGAAAAAGTAAGATGTAATATGTTTTTGGAAAGTGTTCCTGGAGTTTTAATAGCTTATATAAGTAAAACAAAGAAGATAAAAAGATACAAAGTAACCTCAAGGAACAGGTCTGTTCCATGAAGATGTAAATTTCGTACATTTATGCAAAACATGGCATTGTTAATTGATCTGTAAAATTCACCTTTATGAAAGATCTAATACTTAAATGTTGTGTCTGCCAATTACTGTGTAGGCGTTCAGGTCACAAATGGAAAATTGGCATTTGAATAATAGTTCTAGTTCAGATTAAATTCTTTAGAACCACATGTTTGTGCATGAAAATCGGGAGCACAGATCCGTATTTTATTTTGGTTTCAGTCTGTGCTTCCATTGGCTGTCTATTTTCATAACTCTGAGAAGAGCAGTTGCTGCCTTTTTTCCCTTTCCTTTCTTACTTGCAGTCTCTGTTCCCTTTTTCCAGTAGCTCCATATTTTTTTTCTGTCTTATTTATTTTGTGCACCTGCTAATTTTGCCTTTTTCTGTCTTGTTTGGTATGAGATGATGTACTCTTTGAGTCTGAAGTGTCACCTAGGATGATGACAGGTGGTACAGCTGCTATTACTGGAAAAAGTAACACAGACTTTATACATAGTAGTTTACTTGGCCTTTCACTCTCATGTATCAGCTGTGTTTAGACTGAAAAGATTAAAGATTGAACTCTTCATTTGTAGCAATTTTTATGGAATAGCCTATTTTATTGCTTGCCTTTGTTGAACCAAATTTGAGGGCTAAAGACTACGTGCTTGTGTTTATAGAGACTTTTTCACTTTCTATTTCTTATTCTCTGTATTTATGAGATTCCGATTTTTCAAGAGGAAATAGTGATGATGCATTGTGCATCCATGGGATTTAGGTTCTTTGATACTTGATTTGTGAACTAATTTATGTGCCACTTGTTTGTATGTAGTGGGTTTTGGGATGGCTGTTTTGTTTTTCCATAATATTTTCCTTGGTGCAGCTAGCTGTGGTGTCCTATTATGTAATTTCCTACAACATTTCCTATAATGTTCTGTGAAACAAATTTACATCTTTCAGTTCAAAGTGGATTTAAGCATCCTGTGAACTTTTCTTAGCTGCTCTGACAGTTGGCAGTGAGCTTGCTTTATTTTTGTGTGAGGTTCCTCCACGCCTTTCTTGAAGAGACTTTGAGGTGGTAGGCGTTTGAGAATCTTTAAAGCAGCAAGTGACTTGTGGTGTATGGGTATGTTTCCTCAGAGCTATCTGCTTCCAGGGGCGTCCAATAAATGCTTACAGAACCTCATGGTTTCCCAAAGCTATAGACCTAGACAGAAAGAGGTCCAGGGGGATAAATATGTCTTTATTAGGGGACAGGTTGCGGTAATAAAATGAGAAGAGATACACTTAGGAGAGACTGCAGTTATTTAGGAAGGCAGCAGTGAGAAACACGTGGAGAAAGGTGGCTTTAGCATTCTGTGAGCAGGAGTGTTTTTATCAACATGTGTGTGGAAGCAAAGTTCAGGGTGGTTTTGTTGCATATACCAATACTGACCTCAGTGTCAATAAATTTCTTTGCTGATAACTTAAACAGATTTCTGTCTTCCTTTTTTCTTCTGGTCTAAACTGAAGCTCTGTAAAGTCATGCACTTGCAGAGCATTGTCAGCTCCTAAGTTTCAAAGCCTGTGAGAAGAGAGGAACCAAATTTAGCAGGTAGATCCTCTAGGGTATAATTTTCAGCAGAGCTTTGCTTTTGAAACTAAACATATCTGTGTCTTTCTGTGGTGGGGGATTTAGACAGCATATGCATCAAGATCTTCTTTTTTCTTCTTGGAATGCCAGTATATGTTGCTATCCTGTTCAGTCTTCTGTGATCTCTAGTTCATACTGTCATACCCATTTGTATCAGGTGTACAAAATATGAAATATGGAAAATGTTGGGCAGTGTTTTCTACAACTATGATTGTTTTAAAGGCTTTAGTATGAACCCTTTTGCATTCGTGGTAAACTCTAAAGCAGCATTTTCAGTGGGCTTAGGTTCTCTGCAGTCCTAAATTACCTTAGCCACAATGTTTGCAAGTCTTCATGGAGGCCCAGGAATAGGTCATGCAGATTTGGCCTCCATCTGAAAGAATATCAAGGAATTAGGTTGCTGGACTCAGTTTAAAGTATATGAAATTACCTGATTTTCAGTCATTTTTCGTATTTCAAAGAAACCTGTGTAACAACGCAAGTAAACTTGATTAAGCAGTCCTTGGCTCGAAGATGCTAAGGTTCCTTAAGCTCAAAGAAAACAGCCACGGAGAGGAAAGAAGGAGAAAACTAACCTGTTTGGTTTCCTCGTGCCCTTCCTCTTGGAAACAAAGTGCTACAGTATCAGCTGAATTCCTCCTGGTTACAGAAGATCTGTGGAAGAAGGATGTGGATGTCCCAGCAGTAAAAGATATTTTGCCAGGAGCACATGTCCTAATTGACACCGAAACTGACAGCCCAAAAAAAGCATATATTAAGGGAAGAAGGCTGTGATAGTTGAGCTCCCCATCTAATCTTGGACAGCCATTCAACTAGACAGCCAAAGTGTAGGTTTTTCTGAGAGGCTGTTTCTGGATTTGTTTTTGTTTGTTTCTTGTTTTTTTCTTGTTGTTTTAGTGCAGATCTGTCTTATCTCTTTGGTTTGTCAGTATGAGAGACCTGAATAGCTAACTGCAGCTCCATGGATCCTGGAGCTTTCTTTTACAGGATGCTGTCTCTGTGAGTTTTTGGACTCTCAGCTAGATTATAGAAGGTTACCAGCACCTATCCATATTTGTATTCCTTCTTCATCCTCTGCTACTGATTGTTTACTGGTTTCCTAATTAAAAAAAAAAATTAGAGAGAATACATAACACCATAAAAATCCTATCTTCTGTGATACAAAAGCTGTATACCATAGAGCATCATATATATGCATTAGACCTATGTATCAGGTAGTTTACTACCTGTTAACAGTGACACTTTATGTCACAGCCACTAAGTGGATAGGTTGTGCTTTGCTTTTGGTACGTGTTTTTATTTGCATGAGTAGTTTCTGTAGATGGCAGTAATTGAAATTTTATTTGAAGATATGTAACACACACAAAAAAGTTGTTTGTAGAAATGTGTACGTGAGGATACTACCTTTATGTGGTTTAGTTAGCTTGGGTACTGTAGCCCATAAAGAGAAGTATTTTTTTCCAAAAGCTGACTTGGAGCGGGAGCTTAATTTGGATGAATTTAGCTTCTCTGACTTCTCTTCTGGAAAAGCTTATCTGTCTATTTCTCTTGACTGAGTAAAGAGCTTGGCTAGTGTGAATAATAGCAACTCCTTCACCCCACCCCACCCCCCCCCCCCGCCCACAAAACCTTGGACTATCCACAAAACATGTTCAGTCTGTTCAGTGGTGAAAAATTAATTAATGGAATTAAAAATCATTATGAATACCTGATGAGATTTTTACTTATGCCTATTATCAGGCTTGATCAGTGACATGACTAGTTTAGCCTATTTTTAAACTAGGAATTAGAGCAGTGGTGTCCTGCCCATGGCTCACAAATAATACACTGCTCCCATGATTTGATTGCATTCGTGGAAGATTAAAAGAATGTAAACAGAGACTGACAGGACAAGTTAATTCTGTAGTTACCCAGCCTTTGCTGGTCCATGGGTGATATTGCCATCAATCCTTTTATTATTTGCACTGACTATTACGGAAAAATGCTTATATAAAATTTGCCACTTGTCAATCTCTAAGGGCAAATTAAGTTGCAATACATATTATAATATTAGTGCATGGATTCTAAATTATCTTTTCACACAAATGTGGGATTGTGTTCAAAATGTAGAAGTCTAAATAGAAACAGACTAGCAGGTAGATTTTGGGGGAGGAAAGGTGTATAGTAATTTATGTGTAATATAGACAGAGAAGAGGAAATCATAAAAATGTGTTAAAAATCAACAACTTATTTATATTGAAGAATGTTTAAAAATAGGGCTGGAAGAGACCTCAAGAGGTCAGTCTACTCTGCTCCACTGCTCTGCTACAGGATCAACTGTTAGTAAATTTCAGTATGATGCTTTTTGTCTTTTAATGACCTTTTGTTTGTGAGCCTTCTATGCAGGCTGCTGTCTGATTGTTCCTCTTTGTAATGGGCAAAAGCAATCATCTGCAAAGAGCTTGTACTTGTCCTATTAACTGCATTCTAATTATTTCAGATTGTATCTTCAATTTGTCAGGTTCTTTCTGATTTTAACTTACCTTCTAACATACCTGCAGCTCTTCTACCATCAGGTAAACATCCTGCTTTAACTATGCTCTCGTTTTATTATACGTGGTACATGTTTTTTTTTTTTTTTTTTGCGGGGGCTGGAGTTTGTTAAGTAGGTTGTTGTAGATTTTGGTACAAGATCAAATTATATATTCCATGGTTAAAATAGAAGTTGGTTATTTGTCTTCTTCACCACCTGTAGATTGAGCAATATGATGTTGCAGAATCTAGTTCAAAAATACAATTTATGAGAAAATATTGTTCCTTCTAAATATATTAAAATAATAGTTGGTAAGTACAAGTTGATATTATTATTACTGGATTGCAGCATTGGCATAAAAAGGGCCCTTTGGAGGGGGCTGGTTTGTTTGTCTTTAAGGAGAGTAAGTAGCAAGTGCCCTCTTTCCCTGTTTTGCAGCTGTGTTTATGAAGACTGTTGTTACTGTTTTACAGTGGATCTTCACATCTGGCATGCCTTTTAAACGTGGGCCAGTGCCGTCACTGTACTTACTTCTCCCTGTTGTAGAAGGCTGTGCATGAAGCAGTCCTTTGAAAGGGTTGTTGCCCATTCTCTTGACTGCAGTACATCTCTTAATAATCTACTTAACTTACTTCTTTTCCAGAGCTGTCTATATAGACTCATCTGTCCCTTGTTTCTGAAGAGGAACATCCCTGAGTTCGTTCACCTGTTCCCTCCTCGACCTTGACCTCACAAAACATGAGTGTTCAAAACAGTGAAGAGTTTTGAGTCACTATAGGGAGTGACTGGAAATGAGCAGTACTGAGGCTCACAGTGTTAACTGGTGCAGCCTTGGGAAAGTAAAATAGCTGTGATTCGTTTCTGCCTCTCTTGGGATTCCTTTTAATGTCATTTGGTCTTTTGGAGTAAGTAATAAAATATCCCTGAGTACTTCAGATTGTATACCATGCTCAGGGATCTTTTCAGATACCAAATATTCATGTTCTGGAACAAAGTGCAGGCAGACAGGAAGTATCTCTAAACAAACAAATCAACTTCTTTTCAGAATAGCAGCTGACAGTTTTATAAAATAAACAATAAAAATAGCAAGATATTAAGCTAGATTTCAAAATAAACTATAAAAATATTTATTGAAATAAACTTTCTTAGATGTTTTGTTTTGGTATAAGCAATGGGTACCTTACAAGTATATAGCAGATAATTAGTATTATGCATATCATTAGTGTAATGACTGTCCTAATGCCTTTGCTGAAATTGATTAAAATGGTTTGGTATTGCCTTTAAATTATGAGATAATCTGTATTGCAGAAGGAAAAGACCTGCAGCTTTTTTCATAAAAAGCACTTCCACAGAATTTTCAAGATCTTTTTATGGCTGAGTTTCTGTGATTATAACTCCCCTCCCCCCCCCATTTTCTTATATTTTTTCCTTTCTTCTTACCAGCATTATTATTTTGCTTACACTAAAAAAAGGCAGAGCATTATACAGCTCTGTGTGTGCTTTGATGTTTTAGCATCTGTGAGCATATCCCCATCCTTTGCTGCCCTTTTTAGTGTAGGATAGGAGAGGAAGAATGGTTGTGAAATTCTGCAGCAGCAGAATGGTCTGCATGGGTTTTGTGTTGTGAAGTACCTCCTATGATGGAAAATCCAGGATGCTTTATATATTTCATTACCTGGTTCCCTGTGATGAAAGTGTTTGACACTGTCAGCTGTTTGTTCTAGCGGCATTCCTTAAAATAAGGTGTAAATGACTGCATATTTAAAAAGATATAATTTCATTGCTTTGTATTACCGAAGTGTAGTTTGGACTAAAAGGACAGGAATTCAGCTTGTATTGAAGCTTTTTTAAAGAATGTCTTCTTCCTATTGTTGGGGGTTTTAGGATAGGCAGTTATTTATTGATTTTAAGTAACTCCTGTGAACAGTACCGGAACACAAAAAAAGGCAAGACAGTGACTTTGTATACTGTACCATGCCTTTTTGTTTTGTAAATATAAAGCAGAATAAATCTCTTTCATGGATGTATTGTAGGAAATGTCAGTTTCTGAGTTGCAGAAATAATACTTACATTCATGGCAATATTGACATATTTACGATATAAATACATACATTTTTGCTACACAAGGCAGGAAGAACTCAGTAATAGTTGGAAATAAATCACTTCAGGAAATGGCTTGAATCAACTGAAATGTATTTTGTTGTTTACAGAGAATGGTCCCTAAGTAATTTTTTTTTAAGATTGTTGATAGCAGTTTGTTACAAAAATCCAGTGTAAATTCTAGAGTTCAAGATTAATATTTATGTGAAATGAGAATATATTTCGTAGTGGCACATTACTACCACATAGCGGAGAAAGCTAGATCAGACATAAGTAGTTTTGAGTCCATGTAGTATTAGGTTTTTCTTGCTTTTGAAGAACCCCCCAAGAACTTTATATGGCTTATTCATACTTCATTTGTTAAACCCAAGTGTCTTTTAATTTCTCATTGTTCTTCCCAGTTGTAGTAGTTGCAGCGATGTGTTTCACAAGCATTGTGTGAGTTTAACACTTTTCAGCTTAAATAATGTGTTCCATGTGCCTCGTGCTTGGCCCTTCTTCAGTGAGCAGCCAGCCTGGTCTGGAATCTGCTCTGAGAGTATAGCGTGGAGGCACTGAATGCTTCCAGTTGTGAGAATTATCTTGTGCTATTTTGTAGATTTACAAGGATGCTGTGGAAGAATGGATAGTGTTGGTTTTTTACTAGCCTGCTTGGCCTGGATCCGGTTTGTGTCTGTCACCTCATCTGTTGTGTCACCCTGCCTGCTTGTCCCTCACTTTCTTGGGTCTCTCTGCATCCCTGACATGGCTTGGCCTTCCTGCTTCAGCAGTAACAGACTGGCCACACTCTGCTTTTTGTCCGGAACAGCTGGGGGAGAACCCTCTATTCCCAGCAAAGTGCTGGAGCGGAGCGGAGCTCTGTGTGCTCTGTGCAGTACTTCGTGTCTGCTTGTGAATCCCCAAAAAAGGAGTGATGAAAAGGGACTGCACATTCCAGTGCAAGGCTCTCAACCTTCACTGTGGGTTTAAGTCCCACAGGCTTTGGGGCTTGAACCTGTCTGTGATGGAGGCTGATTGCACAGCTTGGGGTGCATCCCCCGGTCTTCAAAAGCTCCCAGCCCTTGTGAACTTGAATGATGGCTGCTGGGGTCAGGCTGAAAAGTCCATTTGTCTCATGGTGTTGCCTCCAACAGGAAGAATAGAAAAAGCCTCCTTTCCTGACATGTGCTTCCAGCCTTAAATGATCTGGAACCAAGATGCATTTAATCCTTATGGGTGGCTTATCCTCCCCATTAATTGTCGAAGGCCGGTTTGGCTTTTGGAAGCTTTTCACCACGATGACATCCTATAGCAGTTTCTTAACTATGTGCTGTGTGAAGAACTCCTTTTTTTTTTTCTCCTTTTTTTTTTTTCCCCATGCATGGTTTCACCAGGCAGCTATTTACTTGTTTACCTGGTATCCCCTGGTTCTTATGTTAGAAGAACACTTTCTCTTTTCCACAAATGAGCTGAGAGGTGTTCCTCACATTTGCTTTATGTATTTTTTTTCCCTGGGCTAAAGAATCTTGACGTATTTAGTTGTTCCACCTATTGAAACTTTTCTATGCTTTTTTTATTCTGGTGCCCTTTTATGTATTTTTTCCCTTCCATTTTATTAATTTTTTGCAGTGCATGACTAAAATGGTATTCCAAATGTGTAAATCCACTATAGCATAATGGAAGTTTAGCAATATTGTGATACTAAATTGGACTGTAATTTATTTATTTTTAGTGTTGTCATAATCAGATATTTAAATGATATCACTGCTGCTAATTGGCAGTGGGAGAGTGCTGTTAAAACCTTTTGCTAAATATTTAAAACCTTCTTTTTTTAGAGAACTATGTAGGAATGGTTACGTGGTGATGACACTTTTGTTGGAAGTGGCTGCCATTAACATCTTTGCAGGAGACAATTGTTCTGTTAGAAGTCTTTTCACGTGATACAAAATCTTTTCATGGTGCTGGCGACACAAAACGTTGCTGATTAGTGCTTCTGGCCTAAAAGAACTTTAAAGGTTCTTGTCCAACACTCATGTTAATGGATTTTTTTATTCAATCTTTTATTTCTTTTGCTTTTATAATGTCTGAGGCTCTTCAGAATGCCCGTGTCGGAGTCCAGAAGAGTCAAGAAGGCATTCTTTAGAAAACTCACGCGAAGTATAACAATGAGATCAGATAGCTTCCTGAAAATAGAACATCTAAAGTTTCACTTCAGAGAATTATTCCACTGAGGATTAAAAAGATTATTAAATACAGTAAGCAATGAAGGACAAAGATAACTAGAAGTTTCTGTGTCCCACAAGATTGATACAACAGCATTATCTTGGAAGGAAATCCCAACACTTTGTTGCTTGTCTGTCTTTCTCCTTTGAGGAGGGAAGCTGGTTTGTTTTCTTTCCCTTCTTCAGTACTCTCTCACTCCTGAGAGTAATCCCTATTAGCCTACTCCTGCTCAGTTGGGCTGCTGTGTTGAGACATAGCTTGGTTATTCCTGAATTCCTAAGGATTTTTGAATCCTCATGCTTTTGTGTGCCCATTTTGTGACAGGAGTCCAGTGTCTGACTCGTAATTTCTGAGCATCACTGTCAGCAACATTATCTTTAGGCGCTTAAGTCTCAAAGCTTCAGGTAATTCTACTGCTTGTTCTGAAATGTCTGCTAATGTGTTATTTTTCTTCTGTGAGCAAGTGACATACACTCAGTTGGAGTAGCAAGAATAGAACATCATATGGATTTTCATTGTTTTACATGTGGAAATTAATATTTCTGTCCGTAAGTATTGAACTTGACCTCCAAAAATAGTAGTTTAGGAGTTCTTGCCTTGCTGGGAGAAAATTCACCATTTCTTATCCTGATAATTGCTGATGATTTTTTATATTCGTTGGAAATCATAGTACTAATGTATACTTTCAGTGGGGTCCACAGCAGAAAGTTTTTTTTTTGTCTTCTACATCTAATCTGAAATTCAACTCAGTCCTTAGTGGATATATAAAATTTACTATAATCATTTGTGTGCCTTGTGATTAAAGCTTTGGCCGCTAATAATTATTTACAAGATTAACCACTTGCCAAATACCTAGGAATCTTAAACTAATTTTATTAAAAAAACCCAAGATTCTAGTGTTTAGATTTATAACACAGTCTGCAAACCATTTATTCATATATTGGAAGCATTCTGAAGTGAAATTTATTGAATTACTGAATTAATTTCAGCTCTCTCTCACTTTTTCTGGTGAATTTGGTAAAATTACATGATGGGATACTATCAGCTAAATGCATCTTTTGCTGAGAAAAACCTGTTGCCTGGTGATTCAACCTAGTGCCTGCTTATCCACCATCACATAGGCTTTATGTAAATCTGCTCAGTGTGCTTTATCAAATGGTACCTTTGGCTGAGGTGATGGAGAAATAAGATTTTTCTGATGCCTTCTGTTAAAGTATGGCATAGCTGTTAAATGTTTAAAAAGTTTTTGTGTAAAATAAATACAAATAAAATTTTTTTAGTATGGAAGACAAATGCAGAGCAGTATTATTTTTTTTTCTGTTTGGTTCAGACCCTTACTCCTAGCTGCCATGTCACTGAATTTTGCAGGAGTCAAAATGATTCATGGTGAAAGCTACTCCCTTCTTTTTTTTCCTTACTATTTAAAATATTTAGAATACAGTTCTGTATTCTAGAAGTGTACACCTTATAAGCCTTTCTTATTTTAAATGTCTCATCTGCACTGCTTACGATGGTTGGTGGGAATAAGTCGTGGGTTTCTGCTGCAAACTTCTGTTGGCTGCTTTGATCATAAGCCAGGTGGGCTTTTGTGTTTGCTTCTTTATTCCAGGATTTTTCAAAAATATAACACAGACTGAACTCTTGGTCCATTGATTTAAAAATCTTATGTAATTGTTAGCAATGTAGTTGTGTAGACCTTCTTCTTTTTACTTGCTTAGGGGGCTTTGGTAACAAACTTCTGGGGGTCCTTGCAGGACAGTGTAAACTGTATTGGTCTTGCACTGATCAGGTGATTGTGCAGTTAAAGATTCTTAAAATGCTGTTGTTGACAGACAAAACTTCAGAAAAAAGAGTAAGGCCTCAATTCAAAGCTCTCAATTTCTTATACTAGAAAGGATGAAAAAATGTCCTGTATTATTTCAGGGCAACAAGTTGGCAGGATTTTAAATCTGAGTACAAGGTTCCTGAAACCAGAGGCTTGAGAATGCAAGCAGGTTGCAGGGCTGGTAATAAGGGGGAAATACAGTGATTTCACAGACAGCTGAGATATAAATCATAGTCACAATGTTTAAAGGAGTTACTTGGAAAATGTAGTATTCCATTTGATAACAAATGGAAAGAGGTATGTTAGGTGTAGAATATATTCCTTGTTGCTAAGTAGTAGGGCAATTTTTGAAAACTGGTGAAAAAAAAAAGGATTTTTGGTCGTAGGACGAGTTTTATGCAAAGAATAATGTGATTGAATGAGGCAAAATTGCAGTCCTTTTCCTACAAGTTTGGTAGCTCATAGTTTTCACAGATTTCTGTACCATACAGCATTGTGGAAAGCTACATTTACTAGTATTTTGCAGTGGGTTTTTTTGTTGGTTGGGGTTGGGTTTTTTTTATTCTTTGTGGAATACCAGTTAATTTCTTGCTGGGAAGTGTCTTGGGAGATCTTATTGTGAAAGGTAGTTGCTGAGCTGCAGCAAAATCCCTCTGTGACTTGTCAAATCATCTTGCAACGCTACAGTGTGTGAAATGAATGTGACATTTCTTAACCCTCTTTCTGGAAATATGGTTCTTTTAATGATGTTTCTTAGTTTATAAGATTTCTTTTTTAATACAGACAGAATAAAATTTGTGCCTAATATTTTTGTTTTGTTACTACCCTGTTTTTAATAAAAGCAATGGTCATCTAGGAGAGTAGGCTTCTTCCAGTGGGAAAACAAAGCAGGACTGCCATTCTTGCACCTGCTACGTTGAGGAAATGGAGAGGGGCAACACTTCAGAGAAAAAAAATGTTTGAACTTCTGTCTTGCATTGTACTACTGCTAAGAAACATTCTCATCCAGCTGTGTTTAGATGATACAGGAGAACTCTCGTCACTGTGCCTTACGTTAGCTGCAGTTCTGTGAGGCAGAAATTGTGCTGCTTGAAACTTCATTTCCATCTCTGTTTTTGTAGCTTGCCAAACTCATTACTTGTTTTAAATAAGCAATGAAAAGCCATTTCTTCTTGCCTTCAGGAAATCTTTGTTTTAATGTAATTTGTTACTGCAAAACACAATAAGAAATGTACTAAAACTCTAGGAGACCTTCAACCAAACTGCTACTGAAAAATGTACTTATTTCACGTTATACATTTTCTATTCACGATAGATGATTGGCAGAAGGCGACACGTGCTAGAATTTTACAACCCTGTTTTGCTTACATGTAAAAATTTAGACCCACCTCCTCCTTCCCCCCCAAAAAACCAAACCCTGTAACTTTAAAAATTTCAAAGTTTACGGGCACCTTTTCTCCAGTTCCTTGCCCAAATTATTTTGGGATTTTTTACTGAAGATACTTGTTGTGCTTAGCTGTCATAACCTGTTTTCCTTCAGTTGTTCCAAAGCTTATCAGGTCTGAGACATTTGTTTTTCTCTTGTATGTCATAGAGAAACAAGGTCTCAGAAAACAATGTAAGGGACAGAAATGTCATTAAGAAAGTCTTTCCTAGCAAATGCTTCTGAAGGAAATGTGGCAGTATTCTAAATAGAGGAAATAAGCAAATGATGCAGAAAGCTGACTTTTAAGGTAGCATAATGTAAGTCCTTCACTTTTAATTCTGTCCATGATACTCTTTTGTTCATTTGTGATTTTGGGGTTTCATGTTTTTCGGGTGTTTTGTGTGTGTGTGACTGAGAGGTCTCTTGTCTGGCCTGAGTGTTATGTGAGTTCAAGTAGCTGGCCTGTGTTGGCAGCTAAGAGCAACAAAAAGAACAGAGTAATTTTATTTTTCTCTACTATAGCATTATTTTATTATATGTGGTTCTTGATTTTGTAACCTATATATTCACTGTGTATCACTTCATGTTTTTGAAACATTTTCTTTTTTCTTCAAAGGTAATAGCATAAGGTGATGTTATTTTCTTGGGTCAAATTTGTAAGCTTGTTCTATTTAGTTTGATGGGCAGGATTAATTGAATAGACTACTTTTAGTTTGGTGGATATATATATTAAGGGGAAGTTGAATTTACTGGGAAGACAAAACACTCAATTTAATATGGGTATCAGTGAATCAGAATTGTAGTTTTCATTATATTTGTTCCTGATTCATAGGAATGTTCCAGATTCATAAGATTCATTGGAAGAGCCAGATGTGGGAATAAAACGAAATTCCACTTGCCTTTAAAATTGTCAATATAAGCTTAAAAGCAGAGATATTTTAACTATTCCTTTTTAAATTTGAGACTAATGAAAATTAGTTACTTCTGGGGTTTATTTTGTGGCTTGAAGGTTATTAAATACACGAGAAGAGAATATTGTGTTGCTGTGGTGTTCCTAACGCCAAGCAGCATCTCCTCCATAGTGATACTGGTTTGCTGTTCCAATAAGTTTGTATTGTTAAATGTAACAAAGCAGGTCACAGCCTTAAGGGAGAGTGCTTATTTAAAGGAAAGAGGGAAAGTTACAGAGTACTGGAGTTTCACATCTCTTGTGCTCAGGTTCTTTACCAGTTCATTTTCCTTTACACTTTCAAACAGCCTAGGATAAAGGAAATGAAAAATATCTCAAAACTACCCTTGAGCTACAGCGGGGAATAGTTTTAAACTAAAAGAGAAGAGGTGTAGATTGGGTGCTAGGAAGAAATTCTTTATTCTGAGGGTGGTGAGGCACTGGAACAGGTTGCCTAGAGAAGTTGTGTCTCATTCCCAGAAGTGTTCAAGGCCAGTCTGGATGGGTTTTTGAGCAACCTGGTCTAGTTAGTGGCATCCCTGCCCATAATGGAGGAAGGGAGGGTTGGAACTAGATGATCTTTAAGGTCCATCACAAGCTGTTCTGTGATTATATATTCCTCTTGGGACCATCCACAAAGGCGGTAGTAGGATTGTTGCCATGAGTTGCTGCAAAGGCTCTCTATGCAAGTTCCTCAGTAAAACTGGCTTCCATCTAGCTTGTGTTCCTGTTGGGAAATGAAAGGTGGGTTTTGGAAGCTCATAAACTGGTAGTCATGAGCTGCTCTGTTCATTGGTGTGTTGTAAAGCAGGCATGGCAGTGCACCGATCTCCACAGCCTGAAGTGGATCAGAGACTTAAAAACTATATATAAATTTAAGTATATAACAATATAAATTAAAGTCAAACACACAAATAAACAAATTCTTAGATACACATCTTCATAGTCTTTGTGAAGTCTTCTGCTAAGAATGGCCCTTTACATGTAGCCCATCATCCTATCTCCAGTGGGCCTGCAGAAGAGTGCTTGAATGCAGGCTCTGAGAAGCATGCAGGGAAAGCAAAGCTGAAGGTTGTCTAGACAGATGATAAGCAAGAAGATGGAATAAACTGGTGTGTGTGCCCACTAAATAGGTATAAGGTGG
Source organism: Oreocharis arfaki (assembly GCA_013398015.1). Taxonomy (NCBI): domain Eukaryota; kingdom Metazoa; phylum Chordata; class Aves; order Passeriformes; family Paramythiidae; genus Oreocharis; species Oreocharis arfaki. Next base: position 64,807 of record VZRR01002870.1, read on the forward strand.
GGAAACTCTGCTCAGAAGAGTACAGGGAATGCAGTTCCATGTTTTGGTAAAGGCCAAACACTTAATAACTGAAAAAGATAACTCAGTGCTGAATGTCCAGGCTTCACTTTCGCTGATCCACATATATTGGCTGGGTTCTAGCGCTGGGAAGGACAAGGTAACAAAGTATCACACTGGAGCCCTTCTGGCAACCCAGGTGCTTCCCGGTGGGGTCACCTGGAGGATATAGTCGTGCTGGGGCCAGTGCAGCCATCACTGCTGCCTTTGCCTCCTGGGCTGCTTTGCCCTGGAGCTGTGGACTGCAGCCGAGGCTGCCGGCGTCGGGAGGCTGGGTGAGAGCTGCAGCGGGCAGCTTTGTGAAGCCAAGCATCCAGCTGTGCAGCCTCATCACCTCTGCGCAGGGTGAGAGGCCTCAGGGAGATGTCCAGGTGCTGCAGCAGCCTCTCAAGCTCTGCCGTGCGTGGAAGCAAGGACAGCAGCCTCTCTTGTCTCAGAAGCCTCAGTGTGCACAAAGGAGGAGATAGGCAGTGAGGTGCTTTGGCTTTCCTTACTCAAGTTCACTGCTTCTCCCTGCCCTGCTTTTCGCAGGGAGAAGTGAAGTGATGAATAACCTGTGTCATTATCCCTCAATATTGACCTAATAGTTTTCAGTGACCTATTGTTTGAGGGTTCCAGCTGTGTTATTCTCATATTCAGTATCTACGTTTAAAGGATGGGTTTTGCTCCCATTATTTTTTCCCAGTTTCTTTTGAACCCTGTACACTTTGGCATCTGTAGCACAACTGGTGGCTCAGAGTTCTGTATCTTGAATGTGCTGGTGAGGAAAAGGTACCCACTCTTCTTTATTCTGAATCTGCCACCTGCTAATTTCATTTGATGTCTCTTAATTCTCTCCATAGGGTGAGATGGTGAGAAATCATTCCTTATTTGTTTTACTTTGTATTTTGATGTCATGTTTTCTCTCCTATAATGTAGTGAGGTATGAAGTATAGATTAAAAGATTTCTTAAGACTTTAGCATCTTATTTTAAATATAACAGCTGTCCTGTCTACTTGGAAAGAATTGAAGTCTTTTATTAATAATGTGCTGTGTCCCTCAGCCTCTTTTTCCTTGATATGTGAAAGTAGATTGGTCACACTTGAAATCTCAATGCGTAGGGATTTTGTGGTATGTTTTGCCAGAGTTAGTTTCTCTAATTTAATTATAAGGCACCTTTCATGGATAGCAGAACCCTTCTGCGTGAACAACTTATTTTGACTTGATGAACTTTTGTGCTGGCAATAATTTCCCAGTGATAGTCTTCATTACCTGGAGTTTCTGAAACATGTGTCAAATCAACATCCTCATTTAAGGTTTGGCATTCCTGTTTCTCCATCTTGTTTTTCTGCATTGTTTAAATGTCTGTTCTGTTTTATCCTCTGTCTCTACTGAAGTGTAGTCACTTTCTATCCTCTCTCTTATTTGAGTATACAATGTTACTGTGGTTATTCCACAAAGGGTTCATAAGCTGTGAGCTATTGAACCCTTCACAGCTTTTCTCAGGTATTAGTATTTAAAAAGTCACAGGAAAGTATTGAATTAAATCACTGACACTGTTCTTTTTTGGTTTAGATGGACTCTTCTTCTAGCATGTGCTCACTCTGTTTTTTCCAGTTTTGGCAAATCTACTTGGAATTATTCTTCCCAGAATTAGCCTCTCTCAGGAGATAGTATATTACTTATTTTCCTCCCCTTCCATTTGCCTCTTTCACCGCTATAAGAAAAAAGCCCTTCTTAGTTCTGAAAATGATTGGAACGATTTGATGATTTCTGTGTGTGGGAGAGAGGAAAGTTATTTTCTTCATTCTTGATGCCTTTTTCTCTTTTTGAGGAGTTCAAGCTGGCCTTTTGTTAACAGAAATTGCTTGCTGCTTGAATCCATTAACGAAGTTCTTGCACTGAACTTAGGATACGTGTGGCAATCTCATGGTGGGTGCTGAAATTACTCCTTCACGCTCAGCAGAAGAGGAAAATGTGGTGTGTACAAGAGAGGAAAATGAACAGAAAATTCTTTGGTTGTTGTCCATAGTGTTTAGTAATATACTGATGGGAATTGATAAAATCTGGTTGATCTGAAGGGTCCTTAGCAGGTCAATCTGAACTATTTGGAACTGAAGAATATTCTGCAGAGGTGAAAATGATGGTTCTCAGTGTTCATCCCTAAAAACTGAGGCTGCAAGAGAAGTGTTCTTCCACAGCTCCTGATAAAGATTGAAGCTTTATTGCTGCCATGTATTTCTTATTGATTGAACAAAAGGAGAGATAACAGCTGTTTGTAGTATTTTCATTTTTTAAAATCAGTATTGTTTTATTTTTAATTGTAAATACAAGGTAAAACATAGAATTAAACACAAACCCCAGAATTGTAAGGAAGATGACCTTGTAAATCTGGTTGCTTATTATGACAGTTTCTGCCTGGAGGATTCCTAGGAGTTATAGTTTTGTCTTCAAGTGAGAATTTTTTTGTTATTTTTGATGCAAGTTGGATGCTTTGAACTCCTGTCTATGTCAAGAACTTTGGGAGAACCCTCCTTTTCTCTCAAGGGAAATACAGAGAATGGATAGTTCCTCAGAAGATTGTTGGACACATTTTCTGCCTAGAGTACTAGAAACCAGAGATAATTTGAAAGTAGGATCTAGAAAAAACAATCTGGACTGTGACAGGATAGACTAAACAAATGGTAGTTTCTGGGGTACTGAGAAAAAAAAATGGAAATGCTTTGGCAACACAGCTGTTGAACGACATGGTAAAACGACTTTTTCTAACTCAAGAATCTAAAATTATTTCCCTGACTTATAGAAGTGTATAGAGGTTTAGTATCAAAGTAATGAGAAGAAATTGAAGAAATTGAGTTGGTAGGTTTTCCTCGTCAGATACTTACCCGTTTTGTTATTTCTCTGCAGCATTTTTCTTGGCTGTTTTTCTCCATGTTTTTTTTCCTCAGTATATTGATATTTTAAATACAAGAGGACAGTCTTATTAATCCCAAGAAGACATTAGTGATGATCCTTTTAGCAGAAAACAGGGTTGGAAAGGATCTTAAACTTACCGTGTGTAGTGGGTTGGTTGACCTTGGAGGGCAGCCAAGTACCCACAAGGTTGCTCACTTGCCTGCCCCTCCCACGGCCACAGGAGAGAGTAGGAGCAACAAAAGCAAAAAAACTGCTGGTTCAAGATAAAGACAGTGTAATAAGTGAAGAAAAGAGGAAAGAAAAACAAGTGCTGCAAAGGAAATTACTTTCTGCCTCCCACAAGCATCTTGGTGGCTCTCAACAGTCAGACCCTTCCTTTCTGCTACCTGAGTTTTATGGCTGAGTGTGAGGTTATCCAGTATGCAATATCTCTTTGACCAGCTCGGGTCATTTGGTCTGGCTCTTTTCCCTCCCAACTTCTTGTCCACGCTTAGCCTATTTGCTGGAATGGGGCCAGAGTGAGGGGGTGAAAAAGGAGCCCTAACCCTGTGTAAGCGTTATCCAGCAGCAGCCAAAACATTGGTCTTATCCACACCCTTTTAAATACAAGTTCAAAACACAGCTCCGTACAGGCTGCTATGGAGAAAATTAACTCTGTCAGCCAGACCATGGGTTTCCCATGTGCCAGGGTGTAATCATCAGAGTAAAACAAGTCTCCCAAATAAATACATGACTGTATGGTCTGGAGTTTCTCTGTGTATTTCGATTTGGTACACTAATGTCTTTTAAATAAACCTCTTCTGGTGGTTTGATGTTGATGAATGTAAGCAATATTCTGATTTGTGATCAGAAACCCTTGTACAGCTACTATGGCTTTGAAAAGTGATTGCATTTAAATGCTCTGCAGCTCCTCAGAGTACTTAATTTTTAAAGTATTACATACATTAATTAAAATTTTTGACTCAATCTGTCATAGAGATTGAATCACTGCAAAGCTGGCACTGTATGCAGGCCATCAAGCCTGGCTTTATAACTGCTCTGTCTTCTAACTTCCCTGGCTGCTGCTAATACCATTTTCTCTCTCTTCTGCGGTCATAGATGCATCTTCCTGTCATTTTGCTAGCTGAGGAGAGTGGCATTCATAAAAATATCTTGAGGCTATAATGTGTTTTCAGCCTTAACAAGAAAAAAAGACAATGTTGGTCATTTGGAAAGGAGTGTAATTTCACTCCTTTCAGTGCCAGAGAGCTAAAGTCTTCATAGATTTCAAAGTAGTAATTTTAATAATACTATCAAGGGAAGACTTTGATCGATTCTACTTTTCATTTCACAATCTATCCAGTGCATCAAACTTCCTTATAACTTCAGGTATCTTATGCCAGTTTTTAGGAATGTAGGTCAAAAAGTCTGGTAAGATAATATTTTAATGACATTGTAAAACAATTAATTGCTTCTGAGCTGTAAAAATTTGTCTTGAATTCAAAGAGGAAGTGCTATGGCTTGTAATCTAAAGTGCTTATATTTGGGAAAAGTAAGCTTATCTTTTACATAAAAACAGTTATGCAGAAACTGTAGGGCAATGATCATAGTTATTGTTCCATTGTTCAGGCTGATTTATATCCTGTATTATTATACAGCTTAGAAGGAGTTAGAGAAATAGGTCCTGGATTTTGTGTCTCCTATTCTTCTTTTTCTGTGTGTAGATATTTACAACAGAACTTTAAGTTGACTGCTACTGAATGTCCTTGTGTATTTTAGTTTGCATAAAAGTTTAGATGTTGACTTAATGTAAGCTATAGGTAAAACTGAAAGTTATTATCTTTGTGTAAACGAAATTGATGATTTCTGATTCTCTTACTTATTCTTCAGCATATATGTGTTTTTATAAAAGTATTATATGCTTACAGAAAATGCAAAGCTTGACTTGTTTTCCTGTAACTTAACTACATTGGCAAAATAGGTGCAATTTTATACATGAATGGTTTTGAATTAAATTAGAGATACACCAAGTGCTAAATTAGCATTAATTGAATTGGCATACATCTATTACTACTTTCTGTAGCCATCAGAATATTGCCAGCTAAAGTGCTCTTTGGTTGATATGCGAATGCATATTCTACACTCTCTGACTAATGTTTCTTTGAATATTTTACAAAACAAGGCAGTGCTAATTTTACCTCTGTGTTGTTACAGAGCCCAGTATGTAAGTGCTCTTAGCATCTCAGACTCTTCTTGTGGTTTTGTGCAACACAAATGGAGGAATGGGAAAGCCCTTTTGCCTGAGCTTGCACTTTGGTTTGCTGTGCAGTGCTCTAGCTTTGCTGAACGGGCAAGCAAACAGGTCATCAGGAGGCTGGAGAAGCAGACGGCCTTGGAAGGCAGCCCTAGACTGAACTGTTACTGATGGAAAAGTACATTCCCGAGCTTGGCATCTGAGCCTGTCACAGCCAGAAATATCTGTGAATGGTCTGTCTGAAACATTAGGGAGAAAAAGTTAAAAAGAAGCACAGTATTAATACTACAAGCAGGAGAAAGCAGTGCCAAGACAGTGTCGGGTTTATCCCCTGGCCAGTTTTCTTTCTCACTGCAATAGTGGTAGAAGGATGGAGTGTGAGATGCAGACTGTGTTTCATTCACGCCATACAGAAGCTGCAGAGAGAGGAGTGCTGTGCTATCAAACAAGTTTTGATCAACTGTCGCTAAAATGCCAAATAGTTGGGTTTTTTGTTTGTCCATTGTTAGGAAAAGTTCATTAGGCCTACTAAGGCATATTGGCTCTATTAGACTTGATATCTTCAAACTGGAGTGAGGAATTGCTCATGTTTTGAGATTTGGGAACAGAACAGTATTGTTAATGATGGAACCAAGGACATTATACTGTTAAAAACAATAGTTTGAAGTTGGTGTTTATATAATGTATTTCCTTGGCATTTTTACGCTCCTTAGTTGTTGTTATTTAACATACAAAACTTGCCTAAGCTAAAGGGAACGTGGGAAGAGCATGCTTCTTAATTAGGATCCATTTAGAAGTTAGGGAACAGTGGTAGGGGAAAAAATTCGCTTTGCAGAATCTAATATTTTCTCTGGATTCTAATGCTTACATGTGTTACTATGGTCTTAGTCTTTGGAATAGAAAATAGTGAGGTTTTTTTAATGCTTTGAAGCTTAAAGATATAAAACGATGACATCTAATAGATGAAGGTAGAGAGGATATGTGAGATGTTGTCGCATGTGAAACAGCCAGCTGGATTTTTTTTTGGTAGAGTGCTGAAATGAAGCCAAACCTTATTTATATTGCACTTTGCACTCACTAAAGCAAAAGTAAGCAGCTGTTATATGGCTCAGTGTTAAACATATTAGTGCAAGGGTCATACCAGTAAAAGCAAAAAGTTAGCTTCCAGTGCTGTGTACGAGAATTTTTGCACATGCTGTTCTCAAAATTAGGTCTGACCTGAAAGGTAGTGTTTGCTGATTCTAAACAATGAGATAATCAGCACACTTTTCTGCATTGCCTCCAAAGGTGTGACTGTGAGTAGCTGGCTCCCCCCCGCTTCATTAAGCTTACCAGTGGAAGGAAACTTTTCTCTAGGTTCTGAGGTCAGCCGAGCAGCACTGCTCTTTTGACTTGTAGTCAGAAACAGTAAGAAAATTGCAGATGAGTTTCAGTACTTTGTTTAAAAAAAAAAAACTGGCATGAGTAAAACAGTTTCACTAAATTGCAGGAATATATTGTTTGAAGATACCTGAAATTAAAAATATAACTTTTTCATTTCTTTTCAACTTTTGTCAGACTGCTTGTAGTATTTAGACAAGGAGCAGTATGTTAAAACACAATAAAATAATAGAAAAACTCATTCAAGCTTGAAGATAAACAGGTGATTCTTAGGTTGCTTGGATATAATTCATAAAAACAAGATTCCAGAAATACTCAAATGGAATGACCACTTTCAGAATCTTTTTGTATAGAGATTTGTATTCCTGCAGAGACAGTAGCAGGCCACAGCAGCCTAATTTTGTCTGCCTAGTATTATCTGTTCTTGGTCACAGTATAAATATACCTTTTGAAAGGAGTAAAAAAGAAATTTCGATCTTTTTTAGTTGCAGACTTACTCAGTTAAGATGCAGATGTTTAAAATTAATGATAATGTTTTTTAATGTTATTAATAATGATTAATATCCTTATTCCAAGGAGTAAGAATGAAAATAGTTCTGTATTGCCATTTCTAAATATGCCTGCACAGCACCATTCTAAGGCTGGTGCATTACCTTGCAGGGGACTTGTGTGCTGGGGAAGGAGTATTATTTCTGTCCTGCAAACAAACTTGGGATTGAGTTTTATTCCAGTGCTGCAATGTCTTTCAGTGAAAGTAGCCCAAAGGTGAAAGGTTAGTTACCATGTGAAACGTTGCTCACCAGTCATCACTTCCTTTCTTCCTTACCCTCTTTTCCTTGTTCCATGGTCTTGCGGGTCGGGCAGAACTTTCCAATCTTCATTAACTGGCACAAAATCCAGTCTTAATTTCTTAAAATCAAACAAACAAAAACCATACGAAAGTAATGTGGCTTTTGCCTTCTTCACCAGTGCTGGTTGTTTTCCTCTGGTTGCCCTCATTGTGCAGCTTTCTATAGTGATACAATACCTTGTTGTTTCCCTCTCTTTTCTATGCATCATTTTCCTTTTATTTTCTTTGTGTCTTCCCTAGGTTCTACCCGGTTTTATCCTAGTTTCCTAGGTTTTATCCCAGTGAGATTCCCTCAAGAACTCTTATCTTGCTGATTTCAAACACTGTCTTATTCTCTCTGTGCTGTTCATTCTGTGTGCCCTGTCAGCAGTGGAAGGCAGTACACCTGTACTTGATTTGAAACTGAAGGATCTGGTAGCTCAGTGTATGAAAAAATTCCCTATCTTTTAATGACTCGTTCAGCCTTGTTGTTTAGCCGTTTATAAACTGCAGAGCAAAACCTGTGGACTCTTGTTTTATTTCTGTAAACCCTGAAACTGGCAGTGTCTAGCAACTGTATTCAGGTGCCTTTCCTAGCCGTGCCTCTAGGCGCTATCACAACATACTGTAGTGATTGTTTAACTGACATAGTTTTGCATCCACTTCTGTTCAAACTTTGGAGGTCAGTGTAGAGGTTATGTCTCTTCCTACCGCTGGCTTTCAGGAATTAGCTAAATGTGTGCAAACATTTGTAATCTCTCACCCAAGAGCAGAATAAATTTCCTGGGATAATTCTGTAGTTGGTATGCTTGCAGTAGCTGTTAGTATTTGCTTAGATGTTATGGCATGGCAGCTAGAAATGTGAGTATGTAACTAACAGAAATTAGTTAATTACAAAGCAGCAGCTTCTACCAGTCGTGTAAATAATGGTAGGTGTAGAGTGCAGCACTGATATTAGCAGCCTGTTTTTGTGACTTGTTCACATAAGTATACTATCTAGATTTTATAATTTAGTAAAGCCTTAAGGTATTTATATTGGCCCTACTGACATCACAGTTTCCTGGTATTTGTTTCAGTGTATATGTGTTTTAAACAAAAGCTCAAGGAAGATAATGGATAAGGCAGTGTTTTGAAAGCTACTCCTACTATTCATATAGAATGTCCTCCTTTGCTGAGGACTTTGTAGGTAGAGAATTCTAGTGTTATAGATCACAAGGTAAAAGTAATAAGGGCATGAATTTGGCAAAGTTACATACAGCGTGATGACAGAAAAATGGTAAGATAATTGACTTTTGAGTTCCCCGGTATAATGAACAAATGCAAATGAATGTTGCTCATTGTTATTAAGGCCTGTGATAGTAAACTTTCAAATCAATACAGGTATTTGAATAGCTTCATTAGAAATCAGAACTTGAAGATTATTTTGTAAGTGGTGTTGGCATTTTAAGGTATTCTGGGATGCACCTAACCATTTATACCATGTTGCAACATATTCTTAGTAAATGTGGAGTTCAGGCACATTGCTGACCGCTTTACTAAGAAGCAGGAGGATTATTTTGGGGGTGTGTTTGGTTGTCAGTGGTCACAGGAAGTAACTTTTTCTCCCTCCCAGCCAAAGCAATTCCACATTTGGCTCTGAAAATTGCCTGAAATAATCCCAGTATCTGAAAGACTTGTATAACCTTTGATATAGAATAATTTTTTGTTTATCAGATCATTATGATCTATATAATTAGGAAAAACAATGTAATTGTTTTCATGCATTGATTGTGTCTGCTACCCTTGTGTCAGTATAAATATGAGATGTAACACTGAAAGTGAAGTGTGTGAAGTACTGATTGCTTAATAAACGTTATTACTTCAATTACTTTTATTTATCTGGGTACTTGACTGTGCTGCTGATGCAATCACAAGTTTCAGAATAGCTAAATCTGTTGACATTCTGTATAGACAAATAAGTGTTGGGAGAAGAGATCTCTGAGAAACCTGATATTAATTAATTGCTAATGCAGATGTTACAAAAATTGCTATAAAAATGTGTGGAAGTTAAAGGTGTTACATTAGGGTTCACTTGGTTCTAAAGTCTTTCAGAAATATTCTGAAGTATTTCACGTGATTGTAAAGTACTGGTAGAGATTGCATTCTGCTGCAACATTCAAATCTTGCTGGAATAGGTTGTCTGAAGAAATTTTTTTGCGAATATAAGCATATACCAGAAGATGAGTCTGCATTGCTTTACATTTCAAGTAGTAAGGTTCCTGGCCAACAAGAAATCTTGGTGCTGCTGTGGTTCTTAACTGGTAAACTTTTATAACCTCATATCAGAGTAGATGAAAATAAAGTTTCTTTTTGACCATACAGACAAGGAAACCCCAGAACCTTGCAACTTGTTGCCAGAAGAGGTAACAAAAACTGTTGACTTTGCCACATTCAGGAAGTAATTGAAAATAACTTTTTTGCTAAATTTTCAGCATATGATGTTCTCATTGGCAAATAATTTTTAAGGGGAAGAAATATTACTTCTTGATTTGTGGAAAGAGCATTTCAAAGTGGTGTGATGTAAGTTTTGGTTCAGGTTCTATTTTTTAGAAGCATATTGGTATGTATAAGATTTCTATACATTTATATGTGAATGGGAAGAGCTGGAAATTAATAGAACACGTGTAAAAGCTGCAGTCAGAGTAATAACTGTTGTTATGTTTGGAGTCAGCTTATACCCACCCTCTACTCTGTACTCCCCTGGCTGAGATTAAAGTCAGGATCCTTTAAAGGACTCATGCTGGATTGTCTTGAAGATGCCTTGGTTTTAATACATCTTATTACCTATCAACAGTGATCAAACCTCAGATGTACCGTTTTATGCCTTGAATAAGTAGCTCTAGCTCTTAAAAGCATAGAGCTAATTTATTCTGCAGACCAAATCAGGTCATCAGTTTTCATTATTTTTATTTTTAGCTGACTGCAATTCTGTGAAACTCACAATATGCCCATAATAGCAGTAGTAAGACAAAATATGCTTTAAAACTGCATTTGTAAATCAAGACATTCTAGTGTGAGAGTGCAACTGCATAAGCTACAAATGAATCAGGCATTTTTCCAAACTGCATTAACTTTGTCATAAAAATACTTCATTCCAAATATATGAGATGTAAGCCTTTGCATCACAGTATCTTTCTGAGCATTCTACAAGAAACTTCCGATGTTCCATAATCAGTTCTACAGCCCGGGGGGAAAGGGATATGCTTTATTTATAGCACAATATACCATGAGGGTATTCTGGGGCTGATGAGAGATTTCTGATTACCATCTGCTGCAACTACTCAAGTTTCAGAGTGGATTAACTGTGTATACCAAGACCTTAAGATCTTAAATCCAGCTGTAGGCTGTTTATCAGTAGTGGTAGACTATGTAAAATCTCCTTGAGTGGAGTGTCTGAGTGCTTGTCTACAGCAAAAGAAGCTTGGCACTTGGAAGTCACAGTGTTAATGAAACAGTTTTTCAGTCAAAACCCAGAGTATATTTTTTTTCTTAAATGCCACTTTTCCATTTTGGAGATGATGAACCTGGAAATGTAATCACTTGGGTCTAAAGGTGAGACACTGGCAAAAATGACTTTGTAGGAGTTTGCCAAATCAGCAGCTACAGTTTTGCTGTCTAAAGAAGCTGAAGATGAGTGCAGGATATACTTTTGTTTGAAATTCGGAGTCTAAGACATCTGATTCAGTGCAGATCTTGAGATTCTTGAGCACTTGACTTCTGCGTGTCTTTCTGTTTAGGGACACAAGGTATTGTATAGTTAGCTGAAGAAATGAGGCTTTGCAAAACTAATTAGAAAGTTTGATAGATATCTTCAGGAAACTAAGAACTTTATGAAAATGATGGCTAAGTTCTCATGTTAAGCCCCATTCTTGAAGAGACAGCTCTATAGGTAGCTGTAGATTGGCCAGTTGGGTGATGGCTTTTCATGACTGTCTTTATTTTGCCCACTTTTTCTAGGGAGAAATACTAATCTGTTTCTCCCTCTTTCTCACACCAACTTTTAGGAAAACCACTGCAATAAAACAATGTTAAGATATCTGTTTCCTTTTTCAGATTTCTTTAAGATAAATACATTTATCTTAAGATAAGTACAGGCTAATACATTTCAAAGCTCGACATAGGGCAGTGCAAGAGAGGACAGACAGCTAGGTGAACATTTAAAGTATTTATGTGATCTATGTGTTCTTAGAGAAGGTTAGTTTAAAATACAGACTTACCTGTGTCTGAAGGAAGAAACTAATTGCATCAATAAGGATAAAACCCGTTTCTTTGGACAGATGCCAAGACCTTATGTAACTTCTCTTGTGCTTCAATTGTCAGTCTGTTGAAAATTTCCTGCCTGACTTTCTTCTGTAGGAGTTTGCTTTCTTTTTATGGGAGCTTTTTGCCATTGATATGTGATTGTAATATAACTCTGGTACTACTCATGATATATAATTTTTTCAGGTACTGTAGTTTGTAACTGTAGCATGACTGAAGAAGCTTCCTCATTGAATATATTCTGCATTCCTTCAATCTGCTGCATCCTCTCTCACTCCTGATGACAGGTTACTCTGTCATTTGAACCCTACAGCCTGAAAGAGGGGCAAGGGAAGCTTTTTAATTATTCCTAAAACAGCTGCAACAGGAAAGAGAATAAACTGTGCTTGAATTCTTTTTGGCCCAGTGCTTTACCAGGCTAATTTTAGTAAACATGTTTTGTAAAGCCTATAAAATCAAAATACGTGTTCCAAGAGTTTTTTTATTTTGGGTTGGGCTTTTTTATCTGTGAGTGTGGGTTGATTTTTTTTATTTTATTTTTTTATTGCAGTGGTTGATTAACTAATGTTTGTGGTACAGTCAGTGGCCTTATGAGCAGTAGTTAGACGATCTTGTGGTTGAGGACTTGGCAAATATCTCTAAATGAAAAACGCTTGCTAGTTTTTTCAAAATGGGTGGTAATCTTTCTGGCAATCTAAAGTAGCATTATCAGATGAAGAAACACATTTGTGCTGTTAACTAAAGAATTTGCTTTCTAACTTCATGTTATCACTGGATTAATAGAAAAATGGTTTCACCCTTTCTTGTCTTTTTAGTTGCCTAGGAGCAATTGGTTTACAATACTGGAAAGTACAGGATTGTAGAATTTCGCAAAACACACAGTACCATGTTCAGGAAATGATGAGCTATTTTTACTTTCTCCATCATGATTATTGTTGTTGGGATGCATGCTATGAAGATTTTTGTAGTGTCTGCAAGGGAAAAAGCCCCACACATGAACTAAAACTTGTACGTACTAGAACAAATTTCCTACAAAGTTATATAAGAAAGTCCATAGAGACTGTGAACAATAGGATCACCAGTTAAATTCTAAAAATGTCCAGAACAAGCTAGTTCTAGTGTAATTTTAAGTCTGTTGAGTCAAATTCTGTTTAGTTGCACTGCACTGCAAGTCCAGAACACTTGGTTTTAACATTTGGTTTAAAAGCAGGTCAATAAGAGGGGGATCTGGTTGCTATTTTGCAGGCAGTAGAGAGTGCTGGAGCCGAGAAAGTTTCTGTTGAGGTAATTAGGGACAGGGTTGAGTATAAACGTCATCAATTTTGGAAGAGAAAATTTTCATTAAAATGTCATTACAGGGGGTTTTTTTGCTTATTTTCTATTTAATTTTTTCAGTTTTTGCCTGGAATTTTTTAATGACATTTTTTTCCTGTGCTTTTCAGTAATTCCGGAAGACCTCAGGCAGGGTCTCATTTTGCAAATTGCTAGTGCTTAGATAAGAAATTTAGTTGAAGGCAAATAATACGTTATAAGGAGAGGGGAATAGACCATTGTTTGATTCATATAAAAAAATGTGGTAGTCTATTTGATTAGAAGTGGAACCTTTATTTTTTGCCTTTTAAGAGCTAATTTTTTTCACATATAGTTATTCTTGTAAAAGGAACCTTTTCTTACTCCACTGTAGTTTCTGCTTATTTGTGGATGTTGACTTTACAGGTTTAGAATCAGTTTCAAGGGTGGGTTGCAGAGCAGACATGATCTTCATTCACTGGCATTGTCTGTTTTGTATGAACTGGATAAATTTATTTTTAGTCATCCCTAATTTTTCAGTTTTGACTGTTTTTACACACAAAATTCTTTCCGGTTAAACCTACAGCGTCATGTGTTACCCAAGCAGACACACAGAATTAAAAAATTACCTGTGTCACAGAAGTTCCAGATCAGTCCCCTACGTATGGGTTTCTGTATTTCCTACGGCTTTCTAAATGCAGATGTTTCTAAAGGACATTAGAAAAGAATTGTGATTCAGAAGTACATAGATCAAAATATTCTTCACTCTTTCCACTCAGAATATGTAGCTAATACCCTTCAAAACGTTTGTTCCAAAGGTACAGGACATTCCTTTGGGAGTAATTTGCTACTCACTTGATAGTAATTGAATATATCTACAAATATTGACTTTGAAATGTGAAGGGCTAGCACTCTTGGGGGGGGGAATTTCAAGACTTAGAGAATGTTGAGAATGTCTCTTTATGCAACAGCAAAGGAGCTTCTGCTTCCAGTTTGTAGGTATGATCACTTGACTGTGTATTTAGAAGTGAGGAAATGCCTGGAAAAGTTTTCTGACTCTTATTCCTGAGAACAATATTATATATTTTCATTGTTATGAAATATAGAGAATGTACTGTACAGATGTAAAATGTAGAGAATATGTTTGGGTAATAGTTGGAGACCACTCTAAAGAAACATTTATAATTCTGTTTTCGTTTTCATTCCTTTTTGTTATATTTCACTGAGCTTTCAGAATGAATACCAGCTATTGTTTTCTCTTTCCCAGTTATATAGTGCATGCAATATTTTATGCATCATTTGGGCCTCAGATGTTGTGGGTGAACCTTGTTATTCAAAATAACATTTTTCATTGGAAGGAAAACACATTGTTTCTAGAAGATCTTGTAAACTGTTTTTTCCAGTACTCGCATATATAATTTATTGAATGCACTCCCCCATAATTTATGGGATCTGGGTAATTCTTGCTAATTGTAAATTGTAATTGAAAAATCAGGTTGAAGTATGTTATTTGATTAAGTTTTGGAAGCCTGTTGCTCGGAAATTGGGGCACTTCTACAGATGACAGATGGTATAGAAACATCCTGATTCAATCAAAGCACGTATGACAGAAGACACGTAATACAGGTAGCAAAATTTGGTGGGATGCAGGGCCTTGTGCTTCTTTTCAAAGTAGTAACTATATGAGACTGGAAGATGGCTATTTCCCCATCCTCTTACTTTTTGTGTTTACATGTATTTATATGCACCCACCTAGCATCCCTTAAATGTTTCTCCCCTCCCAGGCAGAATCATTGCTGTTGCATTACACTTGTACATTCTTTTATTAGAGCACGTGATATGCAATGCTTGGGAGTCGTGGCTTGGTTGTACTGTAAAAACAGGTCCTTTTCTCTTTCAGAAATTTGAACCTGTACTGTGAAATGTTTTTAACTCTAGTAAATAAGATGTTTATGAAACATTATTTTAATATTGAAAATAAAATGTATGAGAAAGCCAAATGTATAAGAAAGTAGTTTGTCCTCTTTTTTTTTTTGACTTTTAAAAAGTGTATTACTGGGGTTTTTGGGAATGAATGAAAGAATTCTGAGACTCTTCAAAATTTTTATGTCACTTTTTAATTCTTAATATATTGTGGAGTTTGGTTGTGGGTTTTTGGTTTTTTTGTGTGGTTTGTTTTTTTTTTTTTTTAAATATCAGGTTTGGAGAGTGTGATGATCGGTTTTTTCTCTGTTACCACTGTGCTGAAGAGGAATAGGGTCAGCTATTTTGAAAGTGGTTCCAGAGCTGTGCTTTATTTTGTTTGGAGTCCTCAGCTTGGAAGATGATGCCAAAACTCTTATTGATGATCTGAATGTGTTTTGTTAAAAGAATCTGTAGATAGTAAAGTCCACTGGCTTTTTTACTGACTGATGGTGTCTTCTACAAATGAAGTTTTTTTTATATATTGCTGATTAAAAATTGTAGCAAAATGTTTATAAACTAAACTAAATATAAAGCTGTGATTCTTTCACAGAATAGTGCAAATCAGTTTCAAATGTAAGAATGGCTACAGTAGAGTAGACAAATTAGAAAGTTCTGCATGGCAGCATGACTTACTGTATGCAAATGGAAACATATTTGATAAATGAGAAAAAACTCCAGGTTTTACTGTGTTTTCTCCAAAAGACTGTAGTCTTTTCTCTTCTATAAGAGATATCTGGTTTTTATAAAGCCAGCAGGAGACAGATCTTTTGTATGTGCTTCCTGTCTGAAGTGCTCAGACAATATGTTTGCCATATAATGTGTTTTCCCTTTAATGATCCAGAGAGCCAGACAGATCTCCTTACTTAGCTGGGGTAAAAAAAAAAAAGCCAAAGGAGACAGTGTTTATTTTTCATGGCGATAACTTGGGGAAAGTGCAGTCACTATCTGTTCTTTTAGCAGTGACTTACTGAGCAGGTGCCAGGTCTGCGCTGCCAGCCCTGCGTGCACAGGTGTTGTTCCAAATGAGCTGCAACATGTGCTGTCTCTTGTCTGTCCTGCAAGCCATGCAAGCAAAGGAAGGGATCTTCATGAGCTAGGTTAGGAGTATTGTTGGGTTTGGGAGGGGACCATAAATGATGGGAAGAGGTAGTGGAGAGGAGTGAGCATAATTGGGAAAATCAGGAATGTGATCAAACATGAGGCTTACTGTGACATGAGACAGTTGTGGAATCTGGCGATGTGAGAAGACATGGCTTCAGACAGTGTTCAGGTGTGTTGAGGTTGAGAGCTTCTGTTTTTCTCCCCATGTTCCCCTTTGTCACTTCTGTTGGCAGGAATTCTCCCTGAAGCACCCTTCTGGGCTTGGGCTGTGTGTAGGGCTGCAGCAGCTGCATGGGTTCGATGCGGTGCAGTGGGTTGCAGTCGTGCATGGTACATGCAATT
Source organism: Oreocharis arfaki (assembly GCA_013398015.1). Lineage (NCBI taxonomy): Eukaryota > Metazoa > Chordata > Aves > Passeriformes > Paramythiidae > Oreocharis > Oreocharis arfaki. The sequence goes on from VZRR01002870.1 coordinate 81,198, forward strand.
TCAACATAAATTGGAGTCTCTTGAAACTTCTGTAGTTTACAGTAGCTGATGTGACCTCAGAGGTTGCCCTGGTAACCGGTGTCCAGGAGCCTCTGGAAATATACTTGAAAAGTGTCTCAAAGTCTACCTGCCAATGTAATGTCTAAAAATATTGAGTAATTATGTTTATATTTAAAACTGGTTATCAAGGTGTCTTTGGTAGCAGACGTCCCCAAATATAAAATAAGAAAGATTGCATGCACTTTGAAATTATGTGGCTTAAAACTTCCTTCAAAGGCATCATGAGCACTCTCCCAAATTAGAGCCATTATTTGATGATGCCTTCTACTTTTACCTTAATAACATAACTAACAAATTAAATTAATGTAGTATTTAAGTCATTAGAAGAATGACTTCTGCCTTCATGTGACATAAAAGGGAGAGGTGTGGATTAAGGTACTTTAATACTGTTGGTCTCTAAAAGAAGGAAGCCAAGAGGATACAATATTTTATCTAGGAGACAGAAGTAATGCTGCCTTAAGTGCTTCTTCTATAAAAGCTTCAGAAGAAAACAGATATGCAATGGTGGAATGTTCAACCTCTCTTCATTTTAAGGAATAATTCTCAGAATTTTAAGCATTTGTTCCTTTTCTTTACCTCTCACTCTCTTAGTTTTCGACCCCGAGTATAAACTGACTTAGCAGTGTTGGCAACTTGCATTTGTTTATGCGAGTTCAGAGGAGGAGTGAGCTGCATTAGTACCAGCTTTTAGTTGGAAGGTTCACAGTATTGCCTAAGTCATAGAATGCCTGTTCTTTCATAGTTACCTTAGCTTCTGAAATGCTTTTTCTTTTTTTTGGTGGATTTTCATGACCAGCTATAAATAAAAATTGTTGAAAGAAGCCTAGTTTATTCCGTGTAAGAAAAAGTGGGACTTCTGAATCCTTACTTAAATCTTGACATGTGGTGAATATTTAAATTTAGTCGCTGTGCAGCTTGGTTTCAAAGCATACCTCAATGGAACTTCCTTAGTAGAACAAGAATTTAGACTAGTTCTACTGTAAACTCAGTAAAATAAGAAAACCAGAAATGTATACACCGCTGACAGTTATTGGATGGTGAATAAAAGAATCCAACAACTATCTGTTAAAATATCAAAAGGTGTGTAACAGTGTATGCAACAGATATGCTTTTGCATTTTGTAGTAAAGGGAGAGTGGTCCACTCCTGAAGGAAATGATTTTTTTTTCAAAGGGAGTCAAAGTGATATTCTTTAAACTAGTTTGTGGTTACAGAAGTAATTTGTCTACATACTGTCTTTAAATAAATAAAAAAGATTACCAGGTGAATGTTATGACTGTATCAAACAAGCTTCAGAATGTCGCTGATTCTATAAATACTGGCCTGCTGGGGCGGCATGGAAATAAACCAAAGAAAAACATGTACAAAAGTACTGTTCATGTCTGGTGCTATATATTAGGGAGATGACTGTGAGGTAAAGAATATCTGATCAAACCCCTTGTCTTTCATGTTCCTGGACCTTAGTCTTGTCTCTATATTTTTCATAGTCTGTCATTTTTCATCCAATGACAACAAGTGAGCCTGTCCATTTTCCTCAGACTGGACTACATTTGTAACATTTAAAGTTAATTAAAACAATTGAATCTTACACACTGAGAAAGAGTTGCAGCCTGAATTTGGAGCGTTTTCCTGAAATTGGCTAAAGTCTTAGGATGAGAAGCATCCAAAAGATTTGCTGTTGTTTATGGCCTTTGGGTTCAGCTGTTCAATTTGTTTCTGGAACCAGCCAACAGATGTGTGTGCAGTCTCACCATCAGCACTCGTTGCCTTCCAGTCACACATTTTTATGAGTTTTCCACACACTGGCGAATCCAGAGCAGTAACAAGTCTGCCAGCTTTTCTTGAGGAGTCTTGCATTGCTAACGTGTATGTTGTTCAGTTATGTCCACGACAAAATTATATGTATGGCAGACTTGCTATTCATAAAGTTATGTTTATACCTGGAGTGTGATTTTGGATACAGTAATTTACTTCTAATCTCAGGCAGAATTGCAGTCCTATTACCACACAACGTAGAATTTTAGGAAGGTTGCCTATGTGAACATTTCTTGTTAGCCACCAGTGTCTTATAAATCAGTGAATAATATACTTGCACACATCCATAAAATGTATCTATTTTCTCTGCATAACGTTTGTTCAATCTGGCATATGGGAACAAAACTAGAATTATAATTCTGTAGCTGCAATGCATTCACACAAAGTGCAGTGAGCAGCTAAATGGAGGAGAAAATTTTTGGATATGTTTTCAAGCATCTTGAAATATCATACTGTTGGTATGATGTTACTTCACCAACTATTAGTTAGTTAGGAACTAAAAAAGGATTACAGCTCTGTAAGATTTGCTTGAAGTTGAACATGCATTAACTAGGAGGTGATGGTGGTGTTGGACTGTTCACTTCGGGGTTCCTGACTTCCAGCACCTCCTTAAAAGAGTGACTCAGTATTGCTAGGGGTCAGGAAAATGGATCACTTAAAAAGGTTTACTGGGAGAGCTGAAAGTTGAACTCCAAAAATCAATAGCTGTTCCAGAAAGTTTGGGTCTATGTAATAACACTTAATAACACCTTGGAACTCTTTCATGGTTTTTTTTTAGTGCATTTTAGTCTTGTCTAGTTTATAAACATCCGGAGTTACCTACTAGTGTTATACTAGTGAAAGTGTCTATCGTCACACTTGCTTTTAGTTGTGTTTCCTGTATTGCTTAGAAACTCTGGAAAGAGCATAGACTGTAAGTCATAAATCTTGAAGAGCATAAAGATACTCTCTTGAGGCTTTCAGAATGTTTGTAATCAGCGTTAAATTAATGAGCTAATCAGTAAACTGTGGTATGTGTAACACTGCTTTTAAGGATTTTTCAGCCCTGTGTCTGTTGGTGTTTTCTCATTAACCAGTGGGTAGGCTGGGTACTCAAATGGTATCTTTTCTCTCTAATTGACAGAATATAGACAAATGTGTGACCTAACTGATCATTGGACAGGTCTGAAGGGTGGTCATGAATGGAATTATATCCATCTGGTGGCCGATCTCAAGTGGTGTTACCCAGGGCTGAGTATTGGGCCAGCCCTATTTAATATCCTTATCCATGATCTGGATGAGGGGATGGAGTGCACCCTCAGTAAGTTTGCAGGTGACACCAAGTTGGGCAGGAGTGTTGATCTTCTGGGAGGTAGGAAGGCTCTGCAGAGGGATCTGGACGGGCTGGATCGATGGGCTGAGGACGATTGTGAGAGGTTCAACAAGGCAAAGTGTTGAGTCCTGCATTGGCATCACATCAACCCAGGCAGTGCTGCAGGCTGGGGCAGAGTGGCTGGAAAGCTGCCCAGCAGAGAAGGACCTGGGGGTGCTGGTTGACAGCAGCTGGACATGAGCCAGGAGTGAGCCCATGTTCCCAAATAGGCCATTGGCATCCTGGCCTGTATCAGCAGTAGTGTGGCCAGCAGGACCAGGGCAGTGATTGTCACCCTGCACTTGGCACTAGTGAGGCTGATAATGATTAGTGGAACAAGTTATTAAATAGTAAGCAAAGGAGTTCCTAACAATGGATAAAGAAACCATGGCCAGCACTGGCACTTTGTTGAGAACACAAACAACTGCTAAATTATACTGAAATTATAATAAGTTGCAGCCAATATGAATCCTCTGCATAGTGAATTTTCGTTCAGTTTATTTCATTGAGCACACTATCTTTAGGAGCAAAGCTCCTAAAATGGGCTGTGTTCAAAATGAACAAATTACACAGAAATGGTTCTAAGTTGTGATAAAAATTATCGATAGTACATGTATCACTGATCTGTTAACTTTTCTTTTTTGTATTGACAGTCCTTTAGCTGTTTTTGTCCTTTAAGACTTATTAATGAAAACTGTTCTTACTTTGCTGAGGAGGGCCTTAGGGTCCTGATGAATGAGAATCTGGCACTTGGTCAGCGATTCATCCTTGCAGCAAAGAGGGCCAACAGTATCTTGGTATGTGTTGGGTGGTGTGTTGTCAGCAGGTCAAAGGAGGTGTCACCTTAATTTATCAATTACTAAGTGTTCTTGGTATATTTGGGGCAAAAATTATGAAGGATTGTCTATTCATGTGTAAAGAGTTCTTCAGTTACTGTTACCCTTTTAACAGATGTGCTCTAAATTGTCTTAAGGGTCAGTTATCAGTAAATGTGATTCTGAGTATCCTGAGGTTACTGACCTGTGTGTGGGAAGCTCAAAGCCTGTTGCCCCTCAGTAGCAATGTGTGCAGAAGACTGCTCCAATTACCTTCATACGAAGCTCTGGTCTCCCTGAAGAAAATAAATCACTTGAGATTAGGGTAATCTGAGGAGAAGTAATTTCTGAAATCTTAGGTTTAATTCAGGTGTTCCTACTCAGACAAGAGCATGTTCATACAAGGAAGTTCTGTGGTTTTCTGGTGTGTATCTGCCACCTGTCAGGGTCTGCTAAGGGCAGTGGGATGACAGGTTTTGTTCAGATGCAGTTTGCAGCTATTTTGGTAGAAAAAGTCAGTGAATAGTACAGTGCTGGTTTTAAGCACTTCAGGCAATACATGGATTTTCTACATTGAAAAAAAAAACTTGTTTAGTACAGTAGGGATTTTGACTTAGGTTAAGATCTGTTCTGAAACCTTTCCTGCTCTCTTTCAAAATTGCTGGGAACTTCTGTGGGAAGACAGCAGGTCATGCTCTGATGAGATAAGCCTCTCTGGTGTCTTGCCTAGAAGAGATAAAGAATCTTAGTCTGTGTAGTTGCAGAGAGTCTTTGAAGAGGCAGGTGCTCTACACCTGCCCTTCTTGGAGCAGGGTTTGATTGATAATGTTAAACAACAAGCTTTTGTTTTCCTTACTGAGCCCTCGGCAGTGCCGTGATGTCTGCGGAGGAGATCTGTGAGAGGCAGTAAAGAGTTCAGATGTTTAGATCTCTCCATTGTATATCCGTTTCATTTAGGTGAAGCCAGAATGAAAAACATGAAGGGAAAAAATTGTTCTTTGGGCTAATATTTGACACTGTGGGAAGCATCAGGGTCTTTCATTTGCTTTGGATGCAGCTGTGTCTGCCACAAGGTTAATGGCATGTCAGCTCCAGTGGGACTGTGTCTTGTTGGTTGGCTTGGGGGTTGAAGGAGGTGTGAACTCTTGATCTATGATTTTTTAAATAATCTGAATTTTATTTATTTGTTTTTTCTTCCCAACTGCCAGTTTTTGGAAAGCCTGTGGAACCCTGTCATCTTTAGATCCCTTCTTTTATCAGATTTATTTGAAATCAAGAAATAAGTTTTAAAGTTAGGAGAATGTGTGTCTCTTAGGCATTCTTAGATGATGTGATCCCTAGGATTATTTTCCTAGGAAACCATCCAAAACATAATATATGGTTCATTGGTAGCCCTGGAAACAGCCTGCTCCTATCTCAATCACATTTATCATCACGAAGCTTACTCTGCCACGATTTCCTTCCTTCTCATACATCTTTTAAGAAATAGTTGTTATTGTAACTAAATGCCATTGTGAGAAGTGTGCAAATACTGTGGTAGGGAAAAGGTTCTATATAAACTGGGGCATTTCTGCTGTATTTGAGAGCAGATCATTTAACAGAGATATCTGAAGGTTCAGTTCTTCAGCATTCTGGAAATAATATTGTGCTGGATGGGACTGGCAGAAGATGATGGGTATTTAAATGAAGGGTGTTTACAATAAATTACTGAGGCAAAAGTTTATTCTTTATTATGTTATGTGTGCAACTAGAACTGTTCTTAAAAAATGCTAAAGTAAATAATCCAGTGCAACAGGCTGGGACCAAATTGTTGTTGATTTTCCAGATTTGTAAAATTTGTGTCCTATTTCTACAAATTTAAATAGCTAATTTGCACTTGTCTGAAGGATTGAAATAGAGTTGCAGCATAAAGCAAGTTGCTGAAATAGGGATTCGACATATATTGAATGAGAAGTTATCAAATGTCAGTGAAATAGTTATACCACATATTGTTTGTTCTTTTCTAGTGAACTATACTGACAGTTAAAATCTAGTGATAGGGAAAAATTGGCCAGCAACAAGTTGCTGCAGATATGGATAGACAGTTCTATTAATATCACCAGAATGCTTTTGCTGTGCTCAGTTAACTTTGTGTCTCAGAGAATTGGTTGATTTATAGCATTTTCAATTATGATGTGACTATTTTTAGTTCAGGATTCAAAGTGGGTAATAGATACTGAATTCTGTATTCACATGTGTATATGTATACAAAATGCGGTATTCGAATAATTTAATATTTTTGTTAACTTTTCAATTAGCCATTGCATGAAGTTAGTTCAGCAAATTATTTTCCTTTAGATGTATTTGTTTTGCTCTCTTAGTACAGAAATGTAAATCTTCTAAAGCAGCATTTCTTTAAGGGCACTTCTGCTTCCTCTCAGTTCTTATGCTTTCCTTTGGCCCCTCTGTCACTTCAGACTTAAGTTCTGTTGAGTCCAACAGAGCAAGTCATGTTGCAGTATGAATTTACAGAAATGTGTGAAAATCTGGGTAAAGCTGGTTAAAGATGTGCTTTTAAAATGGTTTACATACAATCTGTTTCTAAAGAAAATGTTAAACCCCAAAAGTCTTGAATTTTAATGACAGTGCTTTTTATTACTTTTTTTTTTTAATCTAATAATCTTTTTGGTTTTGTAAGAAGTTAAAGATTTACTATTTTAGTCTTTTTAGCAGTTAAACTATTCTGAGAGTTTTTAAATATACAAAATGTTGTTCCTTCAAATTTCATTATGGCGTTTGAATACTTGCCTTTGTTTTCAGGGTTCAAATATAAGTATTAATACTGAAGGCTTGTCTGCTTTTGACTAGATTTATTGGTATAGGTGACACGAGGGCCAGCTCTATTTTTAGGGACCACACAAATTCTAACAGCAGGCTTTTTTCCTGGCGTAATTCAACTACTGGGAGGAGTAAGCTGGGTAACCAAAAGACACATTTTGTAAATATAACTGTGTCCATTCTAGTATTTTTCCTGGTACGCTGGTGTTATTTACAGCAGGGATTTTCTTTACATTACTGTGCAATGCACAGGAAAACTTTCAAGTACAATCTAAATATACTCTCCACCACATCTTGATTAAACTAACTGCATGCTTTAGGTACAAAAGTGGCTCCTGTGATACATTTTCAGTTCTGACTAACAGTACTAGGAAAAGAAAACATTTTTTTCACAAAGGTTTCCATGTTGAAGATTAATGTTCAAATCGTTTTAAAACAATAAAATATGAACTATTAAAATAATATGTTTGGGTAGTTTTGTTAAACCAGTAATTATAACAAAGGAGAAAGTTGGATGTAGGAAGCTGGGAGAGCAGGGGCGTTGACTGTGCGGGAGCAGTTCTAGTTTCTTTCTCTCTGTTACATCAAACAAGAATAAAACTTCTCCCCATGAAATCATTTAATCACTGTGAATTTTCGTGGTGGGTGGCTATAAGGTTGAGATAAGGAAAATTAATGTAGCTTCTAAGTATTACCTAAACTTTCCTTCTTCAGCCTTTTCTTGCCCACTCCAGGCATGCACCTTTTTTCCTGTTGGTTTAGGCAGGCGGGCCTTCATGGTGGGACCCTGAGCTGATTTCAAAGGACAGGGATGGCACTCTGTGCTGTGAGCAGGACCAGCGGAGGCCGTTGGTTTCAGAGCGAGCAGAAAGTAATTCGATTTGAAGAAAACAGATGAGAACATTGTTTTGCTTCTGTGATTGGTTTTCGTTGTGGATGTCATGTGAGTTAATTTTTGTGCTTTACACTGTGACTTTTTGAGTATTTGTGATGCGTAAGAAAATTAGAAAGCTGCATACAGGGTGTTGAGATATGGTACATGAATATACTAATGAAAGATTAATGATATTTCCCTTGTATGACTTAATGATTTAAAAAAGGAGTCTTGTTTTCCTAGTAATCGTTTTTTTCCTCCACGGAACACAATTATGGTATTACCATATTTTCATTATTGCCTGCATCAAGTATTAGATACACTGAGTTCTGAAAATTAAAAGTAGGATTATTTTTGCCTGCCCTATTATACTGAAGTTTGAGTGCAGACTATATCTGTAGCCTTCCTCCACATCTAGAAGGGTTATGAACCGTACTTGACAATATTTTTAAGTTCTTGCATACTTTCTTACGGCCCCAAGTGCTATTATTCTAATGTATATTGAGAATTTCATAGCAACTACTTGCTAAGATGCTGGCGTCGTAGATGAGAATCTAAAAATTGTCTTCAGTGTATTTGCTCTTGGCTCTTGCATCCTTTAACATATTGAAACTGTAACGTCCTGTAGTGATACTTATTCAGCATTCCTCGCAAGCAAATGTGTAGCAAGCGATAAAAACAGATCCCTTTAAAATACTAAAAGTCTGAAGAAAACTGGTATACATGCCAATTTTTATTTGTTTAGTTGTAATTACTTGGGGAAGCATACAGATAACTTGTTAGGTTTGGTTTGTCAAAGCTATGAATATTTATATCAATATAAAGATCGCCTGCCTTGCTTTTTATTTTCCTTAGGATAAACAAATACTTTATACTATTTGATTTTTGTAGTCTCTCTCATGTCTTTCTGTTACAGGCATTTTGTATTAAATATTTATAGTTCACTGTTTTTCCTAAGTGCCTGTAACTGTTATGAATAATTAAAGAACTGAGTTAAGGGGGAAGAAGGGCATTGATGTAGCATTCAGCATGAGAATTTCCTGTAATTTTTTGACAACTCTGAGTTACATACACCTGAAAATCAACATGGAAAACAAGTCAGAAACAGCCTTATGCGGTTAGGAAAGGTACTTGGGTGCTTATGTCTTGTCTGCCTGTGTGATAACCTAGTAAGTATTTTTTATCTAATTCATAAGAATTGTCCTTAAAAATCAACAGCTAGTTATCACTATTTAATTATCATTGCCGTCTTATTAATAAGGTCGAAGTATCAGCCTCAAGAATTTGCAGGATGACACTTGTTTAGCAAGTTGTAAGTTTTTAAAAGTTCCAACTTTTGTATTTAATTTAATACTGTATCATGTGCATGAACTCTTTGTGGCATTGAAGAGTTAATATTGGTAATAGTCACTCTCCTAACTGACAAAAAGGAACTTACCTCAAACCACACCAGGAGAACAAATCAGTCTGTGAAGTTCCATTTCATTCTTTAAAGTTATCTTGTGAAATTTGCTGGTCCGATTACGATTAGTCCAGAAGCAAATCTGAAGACACCATTCAGAAGTGAAGTGAAGAAAATCAGTTGATGAATTGAAAGCAGCAGGGCAGTGGCAATGATAGCTTTTAGAACGAAAAAAAATTTACATTTTATTACTCTGAAGCATGAATGTCTGACTTGGAAAAAATAACCTATAGGTGATAATTTTACTTCTGTCTTGTTCCCTGGAAAGCACTCAGCAACAGGAAAGGACACAAAAACACCAGGAACTTTCCAAGAGAGCAGATGACATTTGGATTGAGATTTGGACAAAATACACAAATTGACAGCACAGGTGGAAGCGAACATTTTGCCACATCAGGGAAAGTAAAAATGCGTAATTTAGGCATAACATTGTGCCGAAAGGTTGGGTGAGATGACCTGTAAGGATGTGTGAAAAAGCCATTCCTATAAATCACAGAACACATTTGTGGTCAATCTGCTGTTTATTTTTTGTGAGCAGTTGACAGTTAAGGGAATGTCATGTAGATTTCCCCTTATGGTGAGGGAGAGGGACAAGGTACTTTTCTGCTTTCCGACTAAATTAGTCCGTCATAACGAACACAATTATTTTCATTTGCTGGCTGCATATGCAGCATTGAAAAGAAGAATCTTGTCTGCATGGAGTAAGGTGTCGTTTTCCATATTATTGGTTTTTTAGCATTTAAATATATATAATTTCATGGAGTATGTACCTGTAATGGTATCCTGAGATGCACAGTACAGGCTTGTTTTTTGTCAGGTGGTTTGTTTTGACTCAGACAGGATAGTGTCTGGGCCTGCTAGGTAGGAAAGTTGGTAAAAAACCAAACAAATAAACCAAACCCAACACTTTTGTCTGTGGGGAAAGTCTGGAAAAGCTGCTGGGAAGGCATTCCCAGGGTTGGAAAAGGGTTGGGAGGCTTGAGCCAGTGCTCCATCTCACCTATTGCTGGTGATGCTGTTGGATTCTCTTCCTCTATGATGCTGAAGGGGAGCAGCAGAGAGAGAGGTGAAGCAGCTTTCTGCGGAGCCTGCATCTTAAATTACAGAAATCTTAAACGTAGTTATTCTGTTGTATTTCAAAGTCACCCACATGCCTTACTTTTGCTTTAAAGGCTGACAGCTGTGTTACTTATTTTGCCAGTTTGGTCAAATTGCTGTTTATGACTGAAACAAGAAATGGAAAAATGCCATGCTTTCTACCAGTGGAACTAACATGCAGCTATGTTGTCTATTTTTTTACTAGAAAAAGATCTAATATTCAACGCCAGACTGCTGCATATTAAATCTTATCAATAAGTCTGGATTAGAATACTCCTGAAAGTGTATCTTAGCAATAATGTTTGGGTATTTAAAACATTATGGAAGACTTGAAAATGAAAATGCTCAGAGTTTAAATAGCTATGCTGTATGCAGAAAGAGCATCTTGCTGGTTTTACAAATAACATGAAGACTCAGAGTCTTCTCTCCCGAGCCACGCTGAAACCTATTGAGCCATTTTTTAAAGCCAATTTCAAGTCCTTTAGTACCTTTATATGCAGCATCAGCTTTGTCATCTTCAGCCATTATTCAAGCTAAAAGCACCTGTAGCTACTATTACTTTCTCTGATAATTGATGGCAGAAAAAATAAATGATTATAATAAACATAAGTTTCTCTGTAGTAGTTAAAATGATCTGTTTGTCATAGTTTAGATAAAATTTCTTAATACATGAGAAATTAAGAGTCTAAAACCCTCTCAACTTACTTCTCTGGGGTTAAAACTCTTCATGCCATCAAGCAATTTTTAACAGCTTTCTGTCAGTGCAGTTTCCTCAGTTCAAGACTCAGTACATAGTTACTGCTGTCTTTCATAAATAATTATTGCAGTTTATATGAATTTGGTTAAGATGTTGGTTGTTTATATCTGAAATATGCATGTTTTGCTTTTATCGAGTTTGTGAAAATGGGATACCTCTTTTACTCAGTTGGAAATGCTTCCAAGAAGCCTGAACTGTAACTGACTCAGTAACACTAAGAACTGAGACATTCATGCCAAGCATAACTCAGGCTTTGGCTCTCTCAGTGCTCACAGCAGTCTGGGTAGTTTCCTTAAATGCTTCTTATTTATTTTCTTTTGAGACCAGACTGTTTTCCTCCTTTCCTCTGCTCATCTGTACTGTAAATTAACCCCTAAAACCAAATGCCCCTTTAGTTTAATTTCATACGTATGCAGATGTATTCGTACATGGGAAGAATGCCTCAGTTGTGCTTGAATTTTGGTTTTGCTACAGTGTTTTAATGTTCAGATATAATATTATATTATATATATATAATATATTAATGTATTATAGAATTTTAGTGTCATACATAGTATAATATAATTAAATTATAAAAATATGTTGTAAAATGATAGAATCCTAGAATGGTGTATCCTAGTACCACGTTCATGGCAGCATGAAACTGCAGAATGGGGAAGTCTTAGTTGCCACAGACTTTTAAAAATTTAGGTCAAAATCAAACATAGTGAAAGTAACTTCAACTCTTTTATTTTCGGCAGAATAAGCAATATCAGATTGTTTACTTTCTCTTCAAAAGAATATGAGGTGGATTTATGTAAGAGCTGAGTGAGAAGGCAGCAAGCAGCATCATGCCTGTGGATGTCTTAAGCATCTTTGTGGATGAAGTGTCTGCCTTGGACTTGATGATCCTTGTGGGTCCCGTCCAGCTCAGAATATTCTGTGAATCTGTATCTGTGCCATGTAGCAGAGTCAGGGAAAGCTCCCTTGTGACATCCTGTGAGACAACCTGAATAATGGAAAGCCTAAGGATACTTAAGACAGCAACATAAAAAAACATATTAAAAGATGGTTTCATTACTCTTGGTAAACTGATCGAATGACTAAATAAGCTCTTCCGTAGGAAGTTTTGCAAGGAAAGCCTTTAGTCTAGACTTTATTTGCAAAACCATATCTTGTTATTTTCTGGCTCATGGTAGTCACAGTCTTTTGAGTTAAATTGCCTGCTGTAACAGCAACAAGGCCAACACAGGCTAACGTTTTTCTCTGCTCTTTCTAATAGGTAGTGTGGAAGTGATCTCTCTCATATCATAGAATCATAAATTTTCTGGTGTCCTGTTTTCTCGAAATGGAGCGGAACAAAATGAGCCCAAGAGCCTGAGAACCTCAATTCTGTTATTTTATGGTGTTGGCAGTTCTTTCTTATAGCTTGCCTCTGTGTTTTATATGTTTATGAAATGTTGCTGTACTCTGTGAGGTAGACCAAGACGAGAGATTTTGTTTTCCCTGATAGAATTGTTTGTGTTGGAAAAGACCTTTAGGATTACCAAGTCCACCCCAAAACTTAATGACATAAAACTCTGCTGTCAGTTCATGTAGGATCGGATTTCAGCAGAAGCGTTTCACCTACACCGATTTTAATAGAATTAATTTCTTGATAAAAGTGAGTGACACTGTTCTTTCCTCCCATTTTTAATCAGTTCTTGGTTTCTAGTGTTTATTTCGAACCAGCTCTGATACTTAGCTGGTCACATGGAAAATTGTTTCAGCTCACTAAAATTGCAGAAACCTAATTTGGAAGAAAAGATTTTTTGTTTCCTGAGATAGTTAGGTAAGTTAACTTACTGTGTGTCAGACAGGTGCTAATGAGGGCCTGAGGAGCTGAACTGGAGAGAAGGGAGATGCAACTGGGGCAGGAGGAAGAAGACATAGGACAGAAAATGGATGTTTTGAGGAGAGTTTGAAGAGGGAATTGGTTTAACTGTATCACAAACCATACAGTTTGCTCATCTGAAATAATATGGGTCGTTTTTGTTTGAATATTGAGCTAAGACTTGTGCCTGTGTCCATATTCCTTTAAGCACAGAATTCCTTTAATAAAAAAAAAAAGTTAAAAAAAAAAACAAACTGTTACTTGTTCAACTAATCATATTTTCTTTCCTCCTCATTGTTATTTATAACGTTGTGTAACTGGGTCTGGCTGGGGTCAACCCACCACACATTAGAAAAAAATGTTTTTCTTAAAAGATTTCTACAAACAACAGATATTTCATGAGTACCAGTTTGGGGAAATATTTAAATGCTGAGCACAAATACAGTGATTCACAACAAGTGGGAGGACTTGTGTTTTCCAAATAGCTGATATTTTGTCTCTCCTCAAATGGTTGTTATTTCAGTTGAGGGCTCTGCTTTGTTTTACTGTTCAGAGCTGTGTGCAGTTAAACAGTGGCTACAGAAACTGCTGGACACAGTCTGATTTAACACGTGCCGTTTCTGAAGTGTTTGGGATCCTGTCAGCTGAACTGCTGATTACTTGAAGAGTTTTTTCTTGTTTTGGTTTCCACATGCTCTGGAAGCTTTGGACAGCTGTGTTACAGCATTGAAAAGTATGTGCCTTTTAGTGAATTCGGGTCACTGTGTTAGTGAGAATCTCCTGGTAATGGCAAATTAAAAGGTGCTGAGTAGGAAGAGAAGATGCTTGGCTGGAAGAGAGGGGCTGAGTGGTGGCTGTCAGCAGATTCTTCTGCTGAGCTGTTGATTCCAGGAGAATTAGGCTTAGGGAGGGTTCATCGAGGACAAGGATGTAGAGCTCCGAGCCCCTGCCTTCGGGGACATGGCTCCTGATGGTGAAGTGCCTTTTCTGCTCCACCACCTCTCTCCTTCCTCCTGCCCAGCTCTTTTCTCCCTTTTTCCCCATCCTCTTCCAAAGAAGACTCTCACTCTGCCTTTAACTGCACATAACTTTTGAAATCAGTGCTTAATTTTTTGTATCAAAGGTGAACCGTTGCTGATTTGAGTTACCTGTTATTTTCCTTCCTTTTTTTCCTACTGCCTCTTTCACACAAAAACTTGCTTAGCCTCTTTTATCGTGCTGCATTCTGTGTTGTAGAATGAGTTGGCAGCTGTGCATAGGAAAACTATACATACTATGATTTATTTTTTCATATCTGCTTGCAAAAACAAGTGGTCGTGTTCATTATTGCTGTTTCAGTTACAAGTGTTTTTTCAAAGAAAACCGTAAGTATTTTTGTGCTAAAAATATTTCTGGGGATAAAGATAATATGATTGACATTGCACTGGTAGCACATTTGCTCATCCACACTAGTATTTGTATCTCTAAAACCAGAGGTGAAACCTTGGAAAACAACTAATTACTGCTATTATAATGTTTTTAACAAAATGCCGTTAGAAAATTATTATTTTTAAGTGCTAACTTAAATATATGTGGTTTTTTCCTTTGAGTAGACTTAACTGTATATAGATATGCTTTCTTAAGTATGAAGAAAATCTATAAAATTCAAGGTTTTTGTCTTGAAGAAAAATACTTAGGAATCTTAATTAAATAAACAAAGCATCAATTTTTTTTAACTTACCACTTCCTGAAATAGGCTTGTTATACATCATGTCTTCAAGCTAGGTGATATTGCAATTACTGCTGAATTGCATTTGATAAAACCAGTCAGGTCTTGTACTCAAATTGGCTACATAAGTATCACATCTACTATAAAAAACAAGTCATCAATGAGTTGTATAGTGTCAGAAGAGTTGTTCACTCTGTGTTCGTTATGAAGATCATCAGTCTGCCTGTTCTCATCATAAAGTAATGAATTTTACTGAAACTGTTGGCTACAGATGTACACTAAATTACATCTAAAACAGCTTTCATGCTATATGACATGAAATAATGGTGTAATTGGATAAAAATTAAAATTACCACACTTACGTCTGGCCTTTCTTCTTGCCTACTCACCTGTAATTGCTCAGAGTGTTGGCACACCACTGGCCTTCAGGTTCACAAGCATGCCACTTAATTCAGAATTTATATGCAAAAAAAAAAAATTAAAAAAATAAAAGCTCTTGAGACACTGTACTTGATTGCAGTCTTATTACTACACCTATGTACAGACCTTGCTAGGCTGAATGGCTCACATTTGTCTTGTTTCTAAGCCTGTTTGGGATGAACTAAGTAGGCATTCTTGGGACTGTAGCTCCTGCACACTGTGTACCATTGTTGCCTCAAGGTGTGTGAGTTTTCTCAGAGGCTGTCGAAGCTCAGCCCTTGGCAATCAAAAGGCCTGCAGTGAGGTGCTGCACTTCAGGGGCTGTTTTGTGTTCTTGTTTCTTATGTAATCGCTGGGCTGGCAGAGCACTCGCCTGCTCATGGACTGGTTGGGCTCTGGTCCCTCTGCCTGGATATCTTGGAATGCTCACGCTCTCAACACTAGCATGGAGCTGCCTTCCACACTTTGGTGAACCTCTGGTGTATAAAAGCGAATTAAATTTCTTTATGGTTAGAGCATAAAAAAGTAGCAGCAGGACCTGTCCACCTCAGGAGGTGTTTATGGAGAGGACAAAATTCAGTGTTCAAGTCCTTGCTACATGAACTAAATTTTGCATTCAGGGTCACCAAGTGAAATGTTTATGTTTTATGAAGTCAGGGACTTTCACTTCCAAGACGAGTGCTCTAGAAATCTGTCATTGTGCCACTTCCTCTTGTTACCATTATCTTTTCTTTTTGAAGTCCTCTGTTCTAAAAAAAGTACCGTAGTGGGCTAAATGCAGATAGACGCCTGGATTTTCCAGTGTAGAAACTACCACCTCAAAGCTGCGGGTGGCTTTAGTCATGAAGAGAGGCAGGATCACAGGCACCCGTCTGCAAAGTTTGCATGGGCCGGTGTGAGGACCATTCCGTATTGGCGGATGGGCGGAATGTTCTGCACTGTGCTCCAGCTGCAGCCCAGTGCCACTTTGAGGGGGTTTACAGCCTTGGGCTATAAGTGGTCTTAATTCCACTGGACCAAGTGGTACCTAAACATCTCGGCAACTTGGTGTTTAAATATTTTTTAAGTACTGCGTCTGAGGCGTGATTCATTTGGGCTTTTACAGGTCATAAAGTTCACTCTCTGCTTCCTTTCCTTTACGAGATGCTTACAAACCTTATACTATTCATCATTTCCTCTGTCATCCAGATTTTTATATTATCAAATCTCTGTTTGAACTCTACTGCTGTCCCTATCAGTACCAGTGGTTATTTGAACTGCCTTTTAAGTAATTTTATGATAACGCTGCATAAATTAAAAGCATTGCAGTTCAGGAATGATGTGCATCCCTCTCAATGTCTGATTCAAGATTCTCTGTTGTCTCCAGAATTCTATTTTGTAGATAGTGCTGTCTTAGTCACATAGCTATTTCTTTGTTGGTACCTTGAGAGGAATAAAAAAAAGTTATCATGGATATACTCTTCCCTCCTTGTGCTTTTAATCCATTTTCTCCAGCTGTCTCTGTCTCTTAAGTGCCACAGGTGACAGCTGGGATTATTTCTGTTTTTTAAACTGCTAGATGCTTTGCTTTCTGTTGCTAGGAACTCCTGGATAAACAAAACGCTTTGTGTAGTCGCTTGTAGTGGTTATGAGCGATGTTTCAAAGCAGTTTTAGCTGTTGTCTTGTCTGTTTCTCAAAACATTTTGTGGGTGACCTTGGCTGGGGCATGAATAGTGCTAGGAAATATATTGATGAGGTGGTTGTTCTGGTTTCAGTGATTAAGTCTTAGGAAGCACAGGCAGTCTTTAGGGGGAATCCTGTAACGATGATAGGACATGTTATAAACTGAAGATTGACATGGTCTTCATTGTGTGAGAGATCCTAGAATGACTGAAAGTTATTTCAGCACAAAAATTGTAGCTGCTACTTTGGATTGAATTATGCATCTGCACTGTAGTCAGTGTCACTTTGAGCATGTTGAACAGCAAGAACCCTATTAAGTTTCATGAATGCCAAGAAGTCACTCCTGTGTTTGTTCAGATACAGTTTTCTGATGGGCCTTTCTTTTTGATTCGAGGCAGACCTAAGGCTGTGAGAGATTTAACCCAGTTCACAAATGCCAGCTCCCTTTTGGGGTGAAATTCGCCACATCTTATAACAGAATAAACCTGTCTCCTCCATGCCAGACTATATTGCCAAGGCTTACAAATGAGTTTCACACAGTTTGTGCATCCTCTATGCAATTGCATTCTCAGCTTGTGGAGTGAGTTTCTTTCCTGTGTCTTTTCAGAAAGGTGGGTAATTCAGACAGGTGGATACTTCTCACCAGTGTCTTTGGTAAAATGTCCTTGAAATTACTCTGTTCATGCACATTGATCATCACTGCCATGTCTCTGTCAGGATGGGGACTCGCACAGTCAGTCTGGTAGCTCAGGGTTATTGATCTCTGATCAACATGAAGGGTGTTCTGGAGCTCAGAACGTTTTCACGGTCATTCACTCTGTGGTGCTGGCTTTATACAAATAATCTGAGTGGCTAGACTGCTTTACCCTGCAAAAATGAACAGTACTGGTGAACTGGCTGTGAATTCATCTGGCAGGCAAGCAAAATAATCTTGCAGGTGATACATTGAATTAATCCTTTGATCCACATGCATGAACTCCAATTTAATCTTTCAGTAGCTAGAGCTGGCAATGGGGCTGCCTTGAGATGGCCTTGTTTACATCAGATGGCGTCAAGAAATGGAAGATTTTTTTTTTCCTTCGCTGTTCAGTGTCTTGGATCTGATACAGTCCTGATCATAGAGAAAGGTGTTGACCTTTCTTCTGATCGTGGTCAGGCAAGGTAATACTTGCCAGGCCTTGATGGTTCTGGTGTCAGGAGGTTATCTGTCAGCTGTCTGTCACTCAACAGTTTGAGAAATGTATTCCTCTCCCAGGTCTGTGACTGAGAAATCTGGAGCATTAAGGAGTTTTAAAATGCTTAATTCCAAGCCCTGAAGTACCAGGCAGGAATGTCATTGCTCATTTACATGGGGCTGTCCTTTGCCACTTTTTCAGGTTAGGAGATATAAATAGGTAGGCAAACAAGCTAGGCTTAAAATAGAACAAAAACCTCTGTAAACAAAAATCACATTTGATTTTTTTTTCAGGTAAGGAAATTTGCTGTTGTTTGAAAACAATCCTTATGCCTAAACTACATGTAATGAGATTCCGAGAGTCAGCCCTGTGCAGTATCCATTGCAGGTGTTTGATCTGCAGTTAGAAATAAAACAGTCCTCTGCAGGGTTATTCGCTTTTATTGGTCTCTTGAGAACTTGAATAAAGCAAATTCTGCTGTCATTAAAGGTGCAAGAATAGTATGGTTGATTAATTTTCTCAAACACAGAACAGCAAATATTAAGTCTGCTCACTTTACTAATCATTGTTTTCAATGAAAGACTTTTCAGATGCTTATAAATTAAATTACAAAACCAGGACTCTGCATTTTTAATTTAATGAAATTAAACATACAGCACATGTGCCCTGAACTGGAAATGCATTTTGTGATGGATGGTTTTTATTTGAACATCCGTTCAGCCTAGCAATCTTTTCTTTTCATGTAGAAGTGAAAGTTTTCTTTCACTTTCCTTTCTGCCATTTAAGCAATGCCGATTTGCACTGGAACATACTTCAAATGGAAAAAAAAATGATTTGAGGGAATACCAACATTCTTTTTTTTTTTTTTTTTTTTTTTTTTTTTTTTTTTTTTTTTCTTTAAAAGAATATTTTTTTTTTGCTGTGTTATTAAA